>JAZKJV010005410.1:600000-1043574 GCA_037367405.1 Ottelia alismoides
GTCAGAGTCCAATTAGGATAGGTTGGTTGTCAATTTTAATTAGTTTACTATTTTTGTAACCCCATCTCTCCTATATAAAGAGATGATAGTCCAATGTTTTGAGGCAGTCAAGTATTGATAATCAATTGAGATTTTAAGATCTCCCGTGAAACTAAAATAAACCTTCTTCAAATCAATACAAATCATATGGAGATTCTTCCTTTTAGCTTTATAAATTTGCATGATTCTTAACATGTAGATAGCTTCAATAGTTGAGCGACCTGGCATGACTTCGAAATGATTTTCTGTTACTTTAGAAACTGATGCAGCGTGATCTCAAATTATAGGGCCGATTTTATTTAATTAAGTAGTGGTCAATTTTGTTTACGTTTTTAAGTTGTCGTAATTGTCTAATTAAATAATTGAGATTGCCTGTGATCTCAACGTTTATTCGTAGATTTAATTTGGTCAATTAATTAGTTAGAGTCCAATTAAGGTAATTAGAGGTCAATTTGAATTTTAAAATTTGTCAGAGTCCAATTAGGATAGGTTGGTTGTCAATTTTAATTAGTTTACTATTTTTGTAACCCCATCTCTCCTATATAAAGAGATGATAGTCCAATGTTTTGAGGCAGTCAAGTATTGATAATCAATTGAGATTTTATCTCCCTCTCCCTTGTCTCTCTCTCTCCTCATGATCTTCACGTTCTTCCCTTCAACCCCGCGCATTCCGGCGTGTTCTTCTTCTCTACCCCTCTCGTTCTTCTACCAAATATCCACCATAAAATATATTATCATTATTTGGTCGACGCCGATTTCAATCCGCATCATTTGGTATCAGAGCATGGCATCTAGGTCGTCCTCACGATCTAACGGTCCGTCCAGGCGTTCGCACCGGCATGTATCGAAGGACTATCGTTCATCGGAACGAAAACGACGAGCCAACGATGCCTACAACAAGGAGACGGAACGCATGTTACGTGAGTTGCATCATTTGCAAACCGCATTCCACTCCGATCTTCAAGCTTTTATGGCTAACTTTGAGGCCTTCCGCGATGCCCAATCAAAGCCGTCAACCGTCGAAGCCGCTGCCGCAAGCTTTAACGACGAAAAACTCGTCGTGGAAGTCGATCAGGCCGCTGTCCAGACCGTTTTAGAAGAAAAAAAATGAAGAAACGATGACTGCCCCGGAGGTTTCAAATCAGGCCCCAACGCTCACCCCAGCCTCCCCAACCCTCGCCGCACCGTCGCCTTCTCACGCCACTGCTCCGCCCCCGTACAACCCCTATCGCCCACAGCTCTTCCTCACCACCACGCCCGCCTACCCCTTCCCCGATCCCTATCTTTCCCGCCACGTTGCGACCTCCCCACCACCACGGTTGCTTCCGCACCGCCAAGTCACAACAGCCATCGCCCCCCAACTGCCGCTACCTTCGTCCGAGTACAGCCACCGCCAACGCAACCTGCCCCATCTCCCGCACCGCCAGAAGCCATCTGCACCCCTGCCGTTTCCTTCTTGCGCCATCACCGCGCATATCCTCCACCGGCATCACCCAGCTGCCGTAGCCAAGCACCACCACGCGAGACCCCCAAGCCGCCATCGCCTGCGCCGACGCCCTTGCAGCCGTGGTGGCGGCAATTTGAAGGGCAAAACCCTAACAAAAAGGCCGGCATCCATGGGATTCGACTCCCGTAAGATGTGGAGAAAACAACAAATTGAGAATGATTGCAGGAAGGCCCTTCCTCCCTTAAGTTTTTATCAAAAAGTTTACTTGGAGGAATTATTCAATTTAAGTGAAGGAGTACGAAAATTGCAGGGATGCCCTCAAATTAGAAAGAACTACAAACGTAACCTTGAAAAGGATCTAATTGAAGGCATTTGAAGCCACAATTCTAGGATGAATTCTCCAACGCGCATCTACATCAAGTAATTCGTCGGGAGACGAATTTTTTAAAGCGGCGGAGAGTTGATGCAGTGTGATCTCAAATTATAGGGCCAATTTTATTTAATTAAGTAGTGGTTAATTTTGTTTACATTTTTAAGTTGTCGTAATTGTCTAATTAAATAATTGAGATCGCCTGTAATCTCAACGTTTATTCGTAGATTTAATTTGGTCAATTAATTAGTTAGAGTCCAATTAAGGTAATTAAATGTCAATTTGAATTTTAAAATTTGTCAGAGTCCAATTAGGATAGGTTGGTTGTCAATTTTAATTAGTTTACTATTTTTGTAACCCCATCTCTCCTATATAAAGAGATGGTGGTCCAATGTTTTGAGGCAGTCAAGTATTGATAATCAATTGAGATTTTATCTCCCTCTCCCTTGTCTTTCTCTCTCTCCTCGTGATCTTCACGTTCTTCCCTTCAACCCCGCGCATTCCGGTGTGTTCTTCTCTACTCCTCTCGTTCTTCTACCAAATATCCACCATAAAATATATTATCATTATTTGGTTGACGTCGATTTCAATCCGCATCAGAAACTTATCCCATCAAATGTTTATCACCTTATAATTTAACAAATTCTTTTTAGTCCCTCCATTTTCTGTCTTCCTCATTCCTTGAATATCATCTTCTTCATCTTCTTGTCCTTCTTGGTACCTATATCCACATCTTCCCCAACCTATAAAGGGCTTTGTGAAGCTTGACAACATTGTCGCTATTGTCTGTGACCTCCCCCATGACGGTAGAGCTGGGGGTGTGCGGTGTTGAACATGTTCCATTTGATCCCCTTTGTAACGGAGGACTTGCTCACTCTTGGCAAGGGCTACATGTGGAAATGACATGACGGTGCAAGCATAGGCGGACATTGGGAGAGCAGGGAGCTAGACCCTCCTACAATATGGAGACGATGATAGAGGGGGTCATTGTTGCGGATCATCTGTGAAAAATGTTTGTGTTATTATAGACGACCTGATAAGATAGATGGGACTAATCTCTACAAGTTCTTCGAGGTCATTGACGAGGAGTCGAGGATGGTGGCACCTTGTTCTCATCCTTAGAGCTCTAGGTAGTCCCTAGGAAGGAATATTCTTCTGGAGCAATGGGACCAAGATTGTCGAGGATATGATAAGCTTCTTTGATCATAATGTCATGCGATTTCGATGAGTTCAAGTTATGATGCATAACGTGGTGCCTGTCTAGTCCTCATGAGCATCTCCTTTTTATTGTCTCCTTCTTCTACCTCCTCTTCTTATCTTTCCACTCCTGCATTATCTTCGCCTCTCGCCCCCCTGCCTTTTTCTCGTTATGTAGCTTCTGACCCCGTTCTCTACCTCCACACCCTCATCTACATGGATCATCCCTCTGCCTTCCTACCACCACCGTCCCCCTTTTCGCTTCCGCCGATTGACTCTGATGTTATTGTCAAGGTTGTCGTTCCCCTCACTAGATGTACCTTGGTGAAGGTTAGGTGGGTGGTGAGGCTCACATCATATATCAAAATATCGTTCCTCATATTTGATAAGATCAGAGGGGGTCATCTTCCCTACAAAGGAGAGGAAGGAGGTGGAGATGGCGCTGGACAAGAGAGGAGGATAAAAAAGGTGATAATGAACGAAGGAGGAAGAGAGGATGATTTATATGGAAACAAAATAATGGATAGATTATTTTGAAGGCCATATGACTCGTATATAGAGATGAGAAACCCTAAAGGGCTAATTACATAATAGAGACAAAATAAATAGCGGATACAAAATAACGCTCAACATCCCTCTTAGGATGAAGTATAGATGTAGATCATGCTCATCTTATTACACCACCTCTGGAACTGCCATCTGGCTAGGGCCTTGGTGAACACATCTGATGTCTACATCCCTTAAGCTGACGTGGGAAGAAACCCTTATGTATCATATCTCGTGTGTAATGGAAATGTACCTCAATATTATTGGTCCTCTCATGGAAAGCATGATTGTTGGCAATGAAAAGAGCAACATGGTTGTCGCAAAGTGAGTGCATGGGAAGAGACAGATCGACAACTAAGTATTTCAATATGGATCCGACCCACATCATCTCAGTGCTCTCCTACGCCATAGCTCTATATTCAGACTCCGCACTAGATCTAGCAACTACAATCTAGTTCTTGCTTTTTCATGGGACCAAAGAACTTCCTATGAGAACCACAAAACCAGATGTATACTACGTGTGTTTTTGGATATCTTGTATAGTCAGCATCTGTACAAGATGTAATGGCAAGAGAACTCCCTCTGCTAGAGAACAATCCTGTACCCGGAGAAGACTACAGATACCTTAGGATCATGTGAACAACATCCATATGAGCCTGTTGTGACCAGTATTCACGAAATCGGCCACACAGGTCGCATATGCGGCCACATATGCCCGTGCGACATGCAAACCACACCGATTACTTGAATCAGTGCATTATGCGCCCTCCCCGCATATGCCCCACATATGCCCCGCATACTGCTCCAGCAGCTCCAACTTTTCATTCTTCTCATTCAAGTCCTTAATTCCGTAACTCTGCCTCTTCAATTGTTAGAATATGACATGCATTTCTATACAATTGCAATGCATTATACCATTATTTATATATAATGTTTTATGTTTTTCTCATGTATTGTTTTCACGAGTATATGCAATGTATCGTCGAGTATTTTTTTATATATGCCGATTGAGGTTTTGCTCATGTTGTGCATGTATGTGTATTAAAGTTTTTAGATCACGAATCATATAATGTGAAGTTTTTATGGTAAATGTTTTTTTGTGATTAAATATGAGGCGATTAAAAGCATATATACACACCCATCTAATATGAATCGTTTTTCTTAGATCTTCTTTAACTCTACTTAGATACATAAATTCAGTGGTAATGTTATTCATAGATATTTTTTTATTTTTGAATTAAAAATTAGAAAACTGCGTAGAACCGCATATACCCCGCATATGCCCCTGCATACCGCTTAATCGGTATTTGGTGACCATTCCGAATGCATACACATACCGCTTTCCTGAACCGTGGTTGTGACTGCTGCATAAAATGGCTAACTTTGCTCACTGTAAAGGAGATATTTGACCTGGTAACAGTTACATAGATGAGCTTTCCAACAAGCTTTCTGTACATCCTCTTGTCCATCTCTTCTTTATCGTCATCGTAGAGCTTCTTGCTGGGGTCCTTGGGAGTAGTGGCGAGTTTGCACTCTGCCATCCTTGTCTCTATGGGAAGATCTTTTACATACTTCCCCTGTGTCATCGCCATGCATCTCTGGTTCTTAGCAAACTCAAGCTCAAAGAAGTATCGTAGTTCACCAAAGTCCTTGATAACAAACTGCTGTCCAAGGAACATCTTAGCCTCACAGATACCTTGTAAGTCATCTTTACTAACAATAATGTCATCAACATAAATCAAGATGACAATAATACCTCTATGTATCCCATGTACAAGAGAGAGCAATCTGCTGTTAATCTCATGAAGTACTGTTGCCCTTTCAAGTCTGAGAGTTTCCGAAACCATGCTCTGGGTCTGCTTAGAGTCATAGATTGCCTTATAAAGTCTGCATATCTTCTTACACTCCTTCTCGGTAGCAAACTCAAGTGGCTGTTACACTTAGATGTCCTCTTGAATGTCTCCATAGAAAAAGATTTTTTGACATCAAGCTGCGAAAGCGACTACCATTGCAACAAAGAGGAGAATCCTGAGTGTAGACTTTAGAATGATGAGCCATATGGGAAAAAGTATTCTGATAGTCCACCTTATTTGTTTTGGGGAACCAATGTGCTACAAGTCTAGGCTTGTAGTGATCAAATATGCCATATGCTCTCTGCTTTATTGTAAAAACCCATCGCTGCCAACCACAGAAGTCTCTTATGGGGTTGTAATTAAACTCCATGTGCTAGGTGACTGATGTGCAACCATCTCCTTCTCCATAGCAAGATGCCAATAACTGTTTCGCATAGCCTCCTGAGATGCATGTGATCTTTGCGGTTGACAGTCCCACCACACACCTCCTAAAATACTCTGATAGATGCTCCAAAGAAATAGAGGTTGCAAGAGGATGTATGGTACACATATACTTTTGCTTACAAAGAGCAAATGGGCTGGTCAAGATCCTCTAAACAACCGATATCTTGTAGAGTAGCCTCCTGAGGTACTACATGCTCAACTTGTAAAGTCTTTTGCTGTACAGATAAATCACAAATGCCATCAGTAGAAACCATGTGCTTAGAATTTACCTCGGGCGCGTTGAATGATGGAGAGAGAACAAGAGCAGGGGTATAATAGGAAACCTGCAACTATAGTGCTCACACAAAGTCTAAGCCTCAGAAGGAGGTGGTGGAGGAGCCCCATGAGTAGGAGCCACATGAGGAGGAGATGGTGGATGAACTACATGTGGTTGGGGCAGTGACAAAGGAGGAGGTGGAATGTAAATCTCCTCACCAAAGTTAGACGAGGTCGTCTTATCACCTAATAGGAGAAACGTACATGACATGATCAAAGAAAGTAATATCAACACTAACATAATACTTCCGTCTGGTTGGATCAAAGCATCAGTACCCTCTATGGGTCTGCGAGTAGCCCACGAAAACAAATTTGGTAGTTATAGGGGAGAGCTTGTCACGATCGGGAGTCAAGTGATCAACAAAAGTCACAGAGCCCAAGGTTCATGAAAGCGGTATGTGCATGCGTTTGGACATGCTACTGAATAGTGAATAAGTAGTATGCGGGGGCATAGGCGAGGTATATGTGGTTTTGTGCCGTTTTCTAATATTTAACTTAAGCATAAATAAATATCTGTAAATAAATAATATTATCTGTCAAAGTGGAGTTAAAGAAAATATAAGAAAAAGTAGTTCACGTTAGATGGTTGAGTAGATGCCATTAATTACCTAACATTTTACAATAACAACAAAGTATTTTTCCACAATTAAGTAGTTTGGCTACAAGGATTTTTGCCTTCATTTAGATTTATTTTAGGTCATTCTTGAGCTTAAATCCAAATAACTAAGATCCCTTCGGATAGTCTCATTCCATGACTTCTTGGACGTTCCTTGCCCTCTCTTAACCTACTTAACATCCAAATTCTCGCATCTTCTAACTGGTGCATCAACCGAACTCATTTGCAAATGGGGAAATCATTTTAAGCATTTTTTCTCATCTTGTCCTCTATGGGAGCAACACAAACTTTCCTTTTAATTCCATCATTCCGAATTTGATCTTTTCGTGTATGGCTACACATCCACCTTAGTATTTTCATTTCTGCTGCTGTCATTCTCTGCGTATGTCTATGGTTCACAGACCAACATTATGATCCATAGAGTAAGTAGGTCTCATGGTTGCTTTGTAATACTTTCCTTTGACGCCTTTCTGGTGAAAGGAACATTCATGGTTGCTTTGTAATTCTGATCCTTAAACCTGCTTATACGAAATCCTTTAGTATTTAAGGCATGTCTCAAAACCTCCATCTTCTCATCTATTCCATCTCTTGTCTCACTAATAAACACAATATCATCGGCGAACAACATACGCCAATGTATCTCATCCTGAATGTGACTAGCCTGCTCGTCCATAATCAAAGTAAAAAGGAATGGACTCAAAGCTGAACCTTGATGCAGATCGATACTGTTGTTAAATAGTCAATCTTCCTAGATTGGATCCTTACACAAGATGAAGTCCCATCGTACATATCCTTTATAAGGTTAATGTATAGGACACATACTTGTCTCTTCTCCAAAACTCTTTCTTGGGAATGAATCATAAGCCTTCTCCAAATTAATAAAAAATATATGGTGGTTCTTTTTAGCTCTATAAATCTTCATTGTTTTCCTTAACAAGTGGATAGCTTCAATAGTTGATCGACATATCATGAATTCGAACTGGTTAATTGCTTAACATTTTATCACAAAAAAATATTTAGCCATAAAACTTCACATATAGATAATTCACAATAACGAAAATTCAATACATGTACATAAAGATTTGCAATACATCTGCAAAATCTCAATCGACATATATTAAAATATTAGATGATACATTGCATATACTCATGGAAACAATACTTGAACAAAGGATAAAATATTGCATATACATAATGGCATAATGGATTGCGATACAATACATGTATAATACATGAACAATAAAATATTAGACCAGTAAGATACGATACAATAAAATATTAGACGATACGTGTACAATACATGAACAATAAAATACAATACATGTACTATACGATACAATAAAATATTGCATATACATGAACAATACATGAAGAAAAGATAAAATATTAGACGATACCCACTCCAGTGGTCTGGTGGTAGTGCATTGTGTCTACCGCCCAAAAGACCTGCGTTCAAATCCCCCTTTGTGGGGGTTGCGTTAGGTAGCCGACAACTAGTGTAAAAATATTCGGATCTTTCAACATGGTTTTGAGCAAGAATCCATGTAGCTGACCTTACTTAAGTGGGAGAAGGCTTCACCATTTTTATACATAATGATGTAATGCATCGCAATTGTATACCAAGGAATTGCGTATTCTTACAGCTAAATGGAGGATGACGCAGAGCTACAAAGGTAAGCATCTGAATGAGACAATTGGAGAGTTAGAGTTATTGGAGGCTGAGCCACCTAGCTGCTGGAGCTGTATCATATGTGGGATATGCAACGCATATGCGGGTCACATATGTGCTTAAGGCATATAATGCACCGACTCATAAAGCCGGTTCGATCTGTATGCTGCTCTGACATATGCGGTCACATATGCAGTTTGTGCGACTGATTTCGTGAACATCGACAGAGCCAACGACACGAGGTGTTGCGGAAAAAATGTCTTCATCATTAAATGCAATCAAAAAATAAACCTATTCTCCTATATGGAGGATGGTATACCATTGGCCAACTTACTGGAAATGAAGAGAGCATCACCCTAGAAAGATTGGGGAGCACAACTATGGATAAGAAGATTCTTAGCAACATTAAGGAGATGATAATATTTGCTCTAGGCAACACCGTTCTGCTGAGAAGTGTTAGCATGACAACTCTGATATATGATGCTAAGGGACTTGAAAGACTGAGAAAGTTGATAATGCAAAACTCTATGGCATTACCATACTTAGCAATAGCAGAAAATTTTTTCTTTATTCATTACTTAAAGTTTGATGACACTTGTTTTTCAGAAGAAAAACCCAAGAAAATCTAGAATTATTTTCGGTATCTACTAGATGGAACATGTATCCCTGGCCTTCAGGAACACGACTGGGATCTTAAGTATCAAGTGAACTAACTCAAATAAAGAATTGCTACTATGATTCCAACGATCAGGAAAACTGGAGCGGTGATGCTTCTCACTAAAAAATAAACTGAGATGGGATCCGCGGGATGAATCTACACAACTTCTGCAAAGGAAGGTGGCTGAACCGAAGATGCCGCATGTAAATATAGACTGACGTAGTGGAAATAGAAGACACACCAACACAAGGAGATTAGACCAGTTCGTATAGTCCACCTTGCTCACATCCACAACCATTCACCTTGCCCTTGAGTATATCCTGAAAAACAAGAGAAAATGGGTTAAATATGATACTGCAATGCAAATCTGACTAACAAGTAACAAATTTATAGAAAGGTCAGGTGTATGATGCACATTTTGCAGACACATAGTTTGTGTCAAACAAATATCCCTTGTCCCGTTATAGGAGACTGTGTCACATCTGTAATGACAACATATCTGCCTGGATATACTGAATTAGGAAGTGAATTGTGCTTTGTCTCTGCAGAGATGATGGGATGTACTGGAGTCCATAACATGCCCTGTAATGTCTGCTCTATGACAATTTGTAAGGACATGATCTATACTTGAGGTATTGTCATAGGCAGAGGAAACAATATCAGAAGGACCCCAAGGAGCACCAATAGAGCTGGTAGCAGGAGTCATAATCCCCATAGGCTGAAGACAAGACCGTCGAACTTCTGATCATGAAAGTGATAGTAGGTTCAACTTGCTCGGCAACACATGCGGAAGCGATGTAATCATGCTTCTGGTAGCAGGTGTCCTCAAAGTTGGCAGGATGACGACAATAAGGGCAGTGTTGATGCAAGCGTCTGGTGCCTTTGCCTCGAACACTATGCCCTCTGAATTGAGTTGGACATCTTTTGCCGCGAGATGCAGCCGTTGCAAAGGAGGTCTGAGTGGTGGCTGCAGGAGGCGTTGTGATTCTGCTCAGTTTGTTGTAGGCAAGGTTCAGGAAAGTTGTATGCGTATACGTACATACATGTGACCGAATAGTGATTAAGCAGTATGCAGGGGCATATGCGGGGTATATGCGGTTCTATGCAGGTTTCTAGTTTTTCATTTAAAATAAATAAATATCTACAAAAGTAACTGAAATAAAATTATGAATAATTATGATCCAATAGAAGATCTAAGAAAAATAACTTTCAAATAGATCTCAAAACAACCACTCCATCAAATATCAATAGAAAAGTTAGCACACATACTAGTGGACAATAATAGCCAAAATATGTAAGTATCTGATATAAAATAAAAATCAACACAAATAACATCAATAATGTACTAATTAAGAATTTAAAAGTGACGTGTACACTAATGAAGCTATATTTTCTATAAAGTTTGACATCATTTCCAAAGAATAATGGATGTTTCTGATGTAATTTAGCTTCAAATAAAATATATTTGAACATTCATGATCGTGCCCTGATTCATGCAATTACGGTATATAAATGGATATGTTAAACTTTGTGATATATGTGATTCAATGTTACTTCAACAGTTAACTCACTAAATCTTAAGCGGCCGCACGACCCGCATATGCGGCCCGCTTATGCGCAAGGGTCGCATACTGCCGCACTTGAGGTATGCGGTGCACCAAGAGGGGCGCATGGGCATATGCGGCCGCACAGACCGCTTCAATGAACACTGGTTGTAGGCTCCTCCATGGAGGTATAGAGCACCCATAAGAAGCTGGTTACGTACGGCATCGTACTGCGAGTCAAGCATCATCAAGAAAACCTCGAGTTGCATTCTTTTACGCCTTTGTTACTCTGCGGAAGTGTTCAAAGATGCATTCTTTTACGGCTGCATGGGGAGTTGTAAGCGGGCCAAGGAGAAACGTGATGAGAAATGGTAGAAACTAGGAAGGCTCCCGATTGTGTTGGGGTGAGATGTTGTAAACTTGTTGGCCTTCACCTGCATGAGGAGATGTAAGTAGGTTATGGATGGTCTGGTTGTGGATGAAGCGGGTTCCAAGGTAATGGAGTCCTCAGTGGGGTCCCCATTACTTGGGGGGGGGGGGAGGGGAGATTTGCTGTGCCTTTAGTAGTGGATCGACCACTGTTGGATGAGGTGTACGGTAGATGGTCAACATTATGGGAGTGAATCTGACAAGAGGGGCCGCCTATTATTCCCCAATAAGGTCATCACATGGAATGTGCGAGGAAGTCATGGTGATTCTGAGAACATGGCAATTGCGAATAAGCAGTTGTCCATTGGATGGTTAAAGTGGTGTTTGTACACGAGACAGAGATATTGATTTGGGATGACATTTTGTGGAGGAGCATGCAGGGGACCTTGTTATATGAAGTTAGAGTAATTTGACTCTGTTCTGAAGTCTGAGGGTGTCTAATGGGTCGGAACAATGATCTCCTTTGGTTGGTGGTGGAGGTAGGTAACAATATCACTTTCGATGATCCGCTAGAGGAGAGAGGGTAACATGTTTTTTGCATTCTCAGTGATTGTAAGATCCTACCGGATGATTGATGTGGTGCTGGTACATGAGACGATGCTGGAGTGTTGGGACGATAGTGCAGGAATGTTCAAGGTTCTTGATTATATGAATTTTGGGCAATTGACTCTTGGGAGGTCTTGGGGCATCCTAGTGAGTTGGAATGATGATCTTTTGAGCTTGTGGAGGAGATGGTTGCCAATATACCATTAGGGTAACCCTTTATTTTATCACAACATGAAAAGTTATAGGAGGAGCCCCTTCTAGGGGTATACAATACATGCCAGCAAGTAAAAGAGTAAGATGTATGTGATACAAGTACATAGTGAACCTGTACAGAACTGCCAAAAATATCAGAGATGCTTTTTGTAAAATGCAGGTTCCTCTTCAATCTTCATGGCAATTCCCTGCATGAGTTATCCTGAGTGCAGCCCTTGAAAAACTTTCCTTTGAAAGTCATGATCATCAAAGATGAATGGGTCTGACTCCAACTCCAGGAGCTTTAGTGACATCTGTAATATAGTAACTGATATATTCATGATATCAAGAAGAACTCCCAAAACTCCCCCAATGATGCAGGGAATCGGGAATTTTCAGGTGGAGCTTCAATCAGCAGCAGTTTTGTCTCAGTTTGAAACTTCTTCACATATCATCAGCTTTAACTTCCTTTTTAGCATGTTCAATATTGAATCTGTCCAGAAAGAACAGATACAATACCTTCCAGAACCCTCTTCCAAAAAGTGTAATCACTTCCAAAATATCCACAAGATCTGTCAATGACATTTTTAAGAACATAAAGCAGCCTCTCTGAACAGTTGCTTCCGGGAGAAGCCCCTCAGAGTATCTTCTAAGTACCTCTTCAATGCTCCAGCAATTCACATCAACGTCGATAATTGCACAACTTCAGCTCATCTCAAAAGAAGGTCAACACTGATCTATTAGATTCCAAGACAAACATGGCAGTATCAGTGAAAACAAAAATTTGTAACAAGGCAACTTGTCTTTTCTGCTCACATCATTTTGATGTGCGCACTTCCTAAAAGATGTGCCGAAGGACAAAATCCAGACCAAGTTGCCCTCTAATCAGGATAATTCTGCTTATATCATTACTTCAAAAGTTGTCTTCCAGTTAAAGGGCTTTTATTTGTGCACTTCCCAAAAAAACCACTGAGGTTTTTGCCTTACCAAAGCTTTGGCAAACAGCATCGCCAACATAAATTTCAGAAAAAAAGATAAGCAAGGAGCCTCTCCACAGAGTGGCGCAGTCACAATAAACAACATGCTGAGATCATCTATTCTGTACTGAACATAAAGAAGAATTATGGACCTGGTGAAGAACTTATATGCACTTCCCATTCGTCATGCAGACCAGCTTTCACCATCAATCCGAAGTCTTTCTTCAAAATTCCAGACCTAATCTATTTCAACGGGGCTCCAGAGCAATTCTAAGATAATCTTTAGTTGCCACTCCTCCGATCCAAGTATCAGCAACCTCCAGACAATAGTTCCCATTTAGATGCCAAAAGGAAAATATAAACAAAGAATGATAGGCTAACCGAAAATGTAAACAAAGAATGATAGGCTTCAGAGACTTATCTCATGTGCACACATCCAAAGATGTGTGCACTTCCTGATAATAGCGCCAAGGAAAAATTTCCTCTTTGGATCTCATTCTCCAAAATTAGCTTTTTAGAATTTGGAGCTCCAAAATCCCTCTTCTTTTTTTATGAGCAGATGATGCATCTTTTTGCTCCAGCTCAATCACAAAATAATGCGAAATTAGCAAGTCGTCCCTCCAAACACGAAATAAAGTTGGATAACTACGGTTATGCTGGAGTGCTCTTTCTACTCAGTCGGTCAGTCCCTTCTTGCGTTCTCATGTGTGTACGGACCTTGTGAGTCGACCACGTGACGTGAGTTATGGTCGGATATACGTGCGGCTAGGAATGCATTCCCTTACTGCGCATGGCTTATTAGGGGCGACTTCAATGTTTCGTTACTCTCGTCTGATCGCCCACGTCTGCGGGGTGGTCAGGATCCCGGGTCCACTGACTTTGCCGAGATGATTGACGAGCTAGAACTTGAGGTTATTGACGCCGCGGATACAAAGTATACATGGCGAAGGTCGGGATCTCGTTCACACATTGATCGTTTTCTTGGCTTTTTTGAGATGGTAGACTTGTTCCCTTGCTCATTCGCTTCTTGCAAACCCCGCACGCGCTCGGATCATACGCCATTGGTTTGGGACTCTGGCTCTTCAAACCCGTCGAGGGGTTTCTTCAGGTTAGAGCGTGCCTGGCTTCTTGAGGAATCCTTCAGAGCTTTGGTGAACACACATTGGTCCTCTATGGTGGTAACCGGATCGGCGGCACTGCGATTTTAAGAAAAGATAAAAGGTCTGCGTTAGAGGTTATGCACGTACAAGGAGATTAGAGTTGCGTGGAAAGCAAGGAAGGTGGCTGCGGAGTTGGAGGTATACTCTCTTGATAGACTGAAAGATGCTTGGCAGCTTGACGAGAGGAGCTGTGGCAAAGGGATTATGCACTTAGACTGGTGATGGAAGAAGATAGGAAGTAGGTAACAGAATGGAAGCAGAGATCAATGGTTTCTTGGTTGAAGGAGGGTTATGCAAACACGACCTTCTTTCACAGAGTTGCTAGTTGAAGACGGCACATCAGTTCGTTCTGATCTATGGTGGTTGGTGGAGTAAGATTTAAAGGGGACAAAGAAATGGGTAGTGTAATTGCGGATCATTTTTCCGACTTTTTGAGGAGGGCTGCCTCCAGGCCGTGGCATTGGAGCGGTATGGGGGCTCTGTGTCTCTCTGAATCACACGCGACAAGTCTTGTGCTACCTATTACCGAGGAAAGAAGGTCGCGGTTTGGAATCTGAATTCTGATGGGGCCCCAGGTTCGGATGGTTTCCCCATTTCATTTTATAAAGAATTCTGTGAAGTGGGAGGGGATGGGGTTTTAGAGGTTGTGGAACAGTTCTGTCAGTTCAATGCAGGGTTTGAAATATTGAACAAAGCAATGATTTTCCTTCTCCCATAATCAGGGGCGTCAGAAAGGATTGGGGACTACAGGCCGATTGCCCTCTCTAATGGCATCTACCTCATTGTAGCTAAAGTGCTCGCGATCCGTCTAAACCGCGTTCTTGATCATATTGTTTTGCCAGTTCAAATAGCTTTCATTTCGAGCTATTAGATTGGAGACAGTTTGGTGATGGCTGTGGAGATTATTTGTGATTGGAAGCGTAATGACAAACACACGTTGCTTTGGAAGGTGGACTTTGACAAAGCATACAACTCTCTAGATTGGCAGTTTCTGTGGGCTGTGATGTACAAGAGGGGCTTCCTGGATATTTGCATCTCTTGGATGAAGTGGTGCATCACCATGTCGTCTCTTTCGGTGCTAGTCAATGGTCGCCCTGAGGGGGGATTCTTTTAGCCGTAGAGAGGGGTTGGGCAGGGGTGCCCTTTGGCCCAGTTGCCTTGTGTAATCACTGCTGATGTGTTGGCTTGCATAGTCGATTGTGCTCAAACGAGCAGTATTGTGTCTGGATACAGATGTGGTAGGTGGTTATTTCCTTGTTGCAATATGCGAATGATACTATTTTATTCATTGAAGGTGGGAAAGAGGAGGCCGGGGGCATAGGTCTTACTCTTGAGATTTTTGCGGAGATGTCTAGTCTTCATTTGAATTATAACAAGTCCACCGTTGTTCCTTTTGGCATGTCGGAAGAGGAGGCTTTGTACTGCAGCTCGGAGCTGGGCACGACATGTGGCTCCCTTCCCCTTAGCTATTTGGGTATTCCTCTTTCAAACGGAAGAATTAAGGTTTCAGACTGGTTGCCGTTGGTTGAGAAGATGGAGAGGAAGTTGTCTGGCTGGAAGGCAGCGTTATTATTACGAAGTTGCATGATGGTTCTGATTATAGTAATTCTGTCCGCAATTCTGGTGTTTTTTTTCTCCTCCCGCATGATGCCGGCAGCAGGGGTGCACATGGATCGGATTGGTTCGGATTTCAGCTTAATCCATGTCCAATCCAACCTTTACAGATTTTTGTTTTTTTGGAATCCAATCCAATCCATCAAATATCCAAATCCAGTCCGATCCAGTCCATCGGTTACGGATTGGATCGGATTTTTACACTTACATTTATTCGCTCAATAGTATATTCTTGCACATTTATACTTTACATCACACTAGCCCTCGAACATTCAAATAATGACTTAAAAATCGAGAATATAAATAGATATAAAGAAAAGAAAGAAAAATCACATACAAATGGAAGCTTAAGAATTCCATGAATCCACTATAAACAATTGAAGATTACACAATCAAACTAAAGGATTATATCGAATTTGGAATTTAATTTTTTTAATTAAAATGCTTTAGTTTTTTATAATTGTTTTCCTCCAAATGATTCAAATAAGAACAATACAAGTTAATAAATAAGGATAAAAGGACAAGTTATTAAACACTACAAAATCATATGATTATAGTTCTTAATAATGAATTTATCAAACAATGAAAATATATAGTCAACAAAATGGAGATGCTTATAAAGTGACAACTAACAATGGGAGAGTTCGATGTAAGAAACTAATACATTATTGTTGTGTTCATTGATGTGTGATGTTGATCCATATATTAAAAACACAGTCTCTTCTTGGACTGAAACCAATAAAAAGTCAGATATATAAACTTTAGGACAATCAACATCATTTTAACTCATATCCCATCATTGGTCAACATAGATGAAAAAATGATATTTGTATCTAACTCAGCTAAACTCTTCAAAAATAAGTGAACTAACATTTTGCTAGCAAATCAAAAGCATCAGTCACTAATTACAGAAATTGATAAGAAGAGATTTAAATAAATCCATAAATGACTTATGCTAGGAGAGGACATTAATGTAGATAAGTCACACAATACGAAGGCACATCCAAAACAACCCATGCTTCAATGACAACTGTGAAGGTAATGGGTTCGATTTTAGCCAATGTGCCTTGTTTAACTTCTGCAGAAATATGACAAGTAATTTCGTGAACTTAAAATTTTGATATGATAAAATATCATGGATGAAATAACGATAATCTATAAGAGAGCCATGAAAAGTTTGTACACACATATCTACCATAGACGATTAAGAAGATTATTTCCTTTTACTAAATAAAACCGTTGTTTTTAAAACCATAAAGATACCACCTGGGCGAAGTAGAGGAGAACCACCTGCTGAACGCATCCAAATGACGACATGGTCAAAGAAACGCCGCCGACCATTTCAGAGCCGACGGTTACGTAAGATCGAGTCTTGCAGGAATTCGTTGGGCGTGGGGGAGTAAGGGCGGACTAGTGCAAGGGGCATTCGCGCCCTATAAATAAACACCTCCTCCAGGAAGGAAAAAACACACGATCTATCTCGCATTAAGGAGCCCTCTCCCATCTCCTAATCCCGTCCCTCTCTCGTTCTCGTTCTCTCCACAAGAAGAATACAAAGGTGACGTACTTTGACGATCTCGTACTGGTATCAGAGCCACTATTGATCTTGCGTATCCGCACGTCGACGAGCGTTCGCTCCGTGCCGTGTACGTCGTTGATCGTTCATCACCCTCCGACTCGAACACAAAACCCTAACACAAGACCACATGTTCCTTATATTTGTCCCTATTTTTTTGGTATGCCTTGAATCCGTTTAAACCTCACTGTGCGTCCACCCCATTTGCTCTAAAAGTATTTTTTTAATAATAAAGTCTGACCCCTTTTATTCGACAAGACCAACCTGTTTTTTACTGCTGAGATTCGTCCGTTCGATTTATTATATTAAAAAACATCACTTGAACGTTCCTTTTCCATCTTTCGTTCACGTTTTACGAAGTTCTTTTTTTTTGAACTTTTTTCCTGGGTCATCAATCACGTGAACGTCCCTTCTTTCATTTTTTTCACGATTTACGAGAAAAACTATTTTTTCACGTGAACCTCCTCTTGCACTTTTCTTTCACGCTTCACGAGAAAGGTTAGTATTTTTTTCCATCCAAACGTTCCTTTTTTTTCCACTCGGACCTTTCTTTTTTTGGAATCTCGTGGACTTTTCTTTTGGGGGGCTAATACTTATTGTTATCCACATGGGTAGCAGAGGGCATGTGAGTGGAATCATGGATTTTTTTTATTTTTGAAACTGGGTTTAATATATTCCCATCAGTTTTTTTCTGGATGTGTATAACGGGGGATAAGCTTGTTCAATCCCATTTGACCTTTTATTATGCTCACTTTTATCCATCATTACGTCCTTCCTGTTGGACTATAAGGGGACTTTATCTTGTGATATAAGATCTAATAATAAACTGATTCCATTCTTACTTTTGTTGTACAACCATTCTTACCTTTGGTCACGTAAGTTCTTTCTTTTGTTTTCTTTGTTTGCATTGGGACCTTATATGCAGCTTGATAATATTATGGCTTGTTTTCATTAAATCCTTAGTAAATAATATTGACCTTTAACATTGCCTCAGTTAACAAAAAAAATTAGGGTAAATTACAAAAAGGGACCCTACTTTACGTCGATTCTCAATTTGGGGACTGATTTTTATATTGTAACAAATAGGGGACTCAAGTTTACTTTAACGGTAAAGGCCCCAACGTCGTTAGTTGAGGGCCTAATTTGTATTATAAGATGACCAATATACCCCTTATTGGGATTTTTTTAACCCTCTCCAATTCTTAACTTACACGGAGAGGGAAGGCAGCAAAGCAACATTGGAGATTATGCCGAGGAGGCCAAGTGACACAGTCACAGCATCAAAGAGCACCTCTCCAGTGGCCACCCTCACGATCTTTGCGTACCCCTCTTCCTTTCCGGCATGCATCACCACACTCACCGCCACCACGTGGTCGTGCAACGCTCCTCCCCCAACCCGAACCTGCACAGAAACAACCACGAGGTCTCAAGATCTAAATTCAAGGTTTACATATGTTGAAAAATACCTATAGCTCGGCGTTCACTGCAGAGGCGATCGCGATGCGCAGTTTGTACGTTTCGTCTTGCACGTTGTCGATGCTGAATTTGATATGCCACATTGGGGGTGAGTATGAACTGGGACTATCTTTGCAATGCTGGTTAATTTGCCTATCCGAATATAATTATGGTATTTTTTATTTACCTTGTGACTAGAGCAAAGAACCAGACCTTTGTACGGTCACTCTGTCTTATGTGTAAATAATGTCCCCAATGAGATGTGGTTCAGTGTATCTTTCCCAGAGGCCATACTGTCTAAAATCTGTCACTAATAAGATAATATAAGTTCTACAATCTAATTAACAATAATAAGTTCTTATTTTCTGTTAAAGAAGTTGGGATATATGGGAGGTAATGAACAACTTGTCAGGATGGTTGATGTATAGTTTGTTGATGTAAAGAGGATCGGGATCCAGAACGAAAACTCTCTAGCAGAGCAATCCGGTATCCCGATCTCCCACATGGTTGGTTGGCCCGTCTCATGGAGTTTCATAGATGATCTTAGCAAGATCAATGCTACATCCTGTCAGTAGAACAAATGAAATGTACCATATAGAATCCTGATGGAAATTTATCGAATAAATTTGCATACATGGAGTTATGATCAAAGTTTCTTCATATATGTAATCCATAATAAAGCCAGTGACAAAAACATCATCATCGGTGGTTGTCCAGAATTGATATCCTTGTGAGGAACATGTTCAGGATTATGACCAAAGTTTAGAATTCGTATCCCGGGTATCCCTAAGGGGCTGAGCCCCACGACCTCTACATTATTGCTCAAGTCCCTCAGCCATGTTCCAACATAAGCAGTGACCTTAACCGTAAGCGTCGCCGCATCGACCTCGACAGAGGTGGAGCAGAGCTCGAGTTTGATGAGGAGGGATCTACCGTAAGGGTCAAGACAGGCAAACTTCGGGATGGAGTGGGAAAAGCCATTGACCACACGATCGGAGAGGTTGTCGCGCGCCGCAGTGGCAACGACAGCAACAACTCGCGTTCGGAGTTGGCATAGAGGATGCATGGGACAATGTACGAGGAGTGATCGTTGAAGGAGCCATAGGCATTGAGGAGGAGGCAACAGGTGACGTTGCAGTTGAGTGGAGGGAGTGGTGGGTAGAATACTGTGGTGATGGCGAGGGAGAGGAGTGCCATGACGAGGAGGAGGAGTGTGGCCATGCTCCTACTTGGACGGGAATGGTGGGAGGAAAGGGGAAAAGACGAGAGATGTGGGAGGGGTAAACTGGTCATCTTATAACATAAATTAGGCCCTCAACTAACGATGTTGGGGTCTTTACCGTTAAAGTAAACTTGAGTTCCCTACTTGTTACAATATAAAAATCAGCCCCTAAATTGGGAATCGACGTAAAGTTGGGTCCCTTTTTTATAATTTACCCAAAAAATTATAAACCTCATTGCTTATTTTCGGTAAATTAGGCCACTCATTAAACTTGGATCCAAGCAGTTTTTTTAAATTATGATAATCAAAACTTTTTATTCACATCATGTTTTTTTGTTGTTGTTAATATCTAAATAGAATTATTTTTTCTTGCATGTTGATTAAGAGGGTAAGAAATCAAAGTTTATAAAAATAAAGGTGCTAATTTTTTGTTAAATCACAAATTATTACCTTTTAAAAGAAACGTTCTTTTCTTTAACCTGTTGCTTGTAGATAATCCATCAAGAATCAAGTTTTTTTATTTTTTTAAAAATATATGTGCTTAATTGATTAAAATTAATTGGAGTATTTTTTTAATATGTCTTGATTGTTTTTGTTTACTCTTATAAATTACACCATCTCATACAACTTCTATATTTATTAGATAAACAAAAATGACAAGCAAGACTATTGCCACCGAGGTTGGGAAAATCGAGTACCTTAACGGTACTACTTACGAATTATGGAGTAGAAAGATCTACTATGGCTTGTTGCACGATAGCATATACACCATTATAGGCAAACCTGACCCAATCTTATCTGAAAATCCAACTGTGAATGAAATTAGGTCCCACGAACAGTGGGAGAAAATAGATAATAGGGCTATAGGTTTCATACTGATCCACATGGATTTGAACCTGATTCGGGTCTTTGAGATATGAGAATGAAATTACGAGCTTTGGGTCGCAGTTAAGGAGAAATATCACTCCAAGTCGGAAGTGAGCGTCCTGCTTCTTCTACACGAGTACAACTCGTGTAGAATGAAGGAATTTGAAAGCATCCTCGAGCACGTGAACAAGATGATCGTGATGGCCAAGGATCTTGCTGTTGCTGATTGTGCGATTCCGGAGAGGATGCAGATTGCAACCATACTAGGAAATCTCCCATCATCATTCGACATGGTTGCCATATCTCTGCGTGTGAATGACAACATTAAGTCCGTGACGAATTTACCTGCACCGTTGGCAATTGAGCAGGACCTCTCAAAGCAAAGATCGAAAGCTGAGATCTTTGAGGTCGAGGAAGAAAAATAAGTAAATGTCGTTCATGTGAAGAAAAGGTTGGGTCCCTCCAAGGCGAATTTCAAGGGAAAGTGTGGGAAATACCCACACGACTCTTGTTATGGTTGCGGCAAATACAACCATTTCAAGGTCAATTGATGCCTGAAAACAAAGGCAAGAAGAAAATGAAATTCGCGGCTGTCGTGGAATGCAACTCTGTCATCACGGATAGTGACGGATGTTGGATCGACTCTGGAGCAACCAGACACATAGCGAAGACGAAGGAGGGCTTGGTGGACTTCATGGAACTGAACAAAGGAGAACAGAGGATCTTTATGGGGAACAACACCTACCTGGACGTGGAAGGTGTTGGGACGTACAGACTTGACCTAGGGGATTTTGTAGGATACGTCGGAACCTGATCTCTGTCCCAGTTCTGCTCAAGAAGGATTTTGAAGTCCGTTTTTATAATAAGCGTGTCTCTATAGGCAAGAATAAGGTCTATGCGATGGGAAAATTTGTGCCCAAGCATGACCTGTTCTGTCTTCCTGTAATAAACTACAATGAATCAATGAATGTCTCTTCTGAGTATTCCTTGTGTTGTTTGTCTGACTATGACTTGTATCACATAAGACTGGATCATCCAGGAAATTCTAAGATGGATCAAATGATTAAGGCAAATTTGTTGCCTAAGATCACGTGTGCGAGGACATTGCCCTGCGAACACTGTCTGACCGGTAAAACGACGAGAAGACCCTTCTCAATCGGATCAACATAGTTAGTAGGTTTGATTCATTCGGATATATGTGGACCACTGAGCGTCAACACACATAGAAATAAGGAATACTTCATAACATTCATTAATGACTATTCAAAGTTCTTCTATGTCTATCTCTTAGGAAGAAGATTGGAAGCACTTGAAACATTTAAGAGATATAAGACGGAAGTGGAGACAAGACTGGGAAAATCAATCAAGATTCTTAGGACAGATAGAGGTGGGGAATATACCTCAAAGGAGTTTGAGGATTACTTTATTCAGACAGGCATTCGTAGGCAGACTACAATGTCCTATACACCACAACAGAATGGTGTAGCAGAAAGAAAGAATCGAACTTTTATTAATGCGGTAAGGTGTATTTTCACACTCAGGACTCTCTAAGAAATTCTGGAAGAGGCAGTGCTGACCGCGAACTATATACAGAATAGGATTCCCACCAAATCCGTATAATCAACGCCATATGAAATATGGAATGGCAGAAAGTCCGAGTCTGGCCATCTCCGGAATGGGGATGTGCTGCACATGTTCTGATACCGAGTCAGCTTAGGGACAAGCTAGACTTCAGGACACTAAAGTGCAAGTTTATTGGATATAGCGAACATTCTTTGGATATGGGTTCTTCCATGAAACTAAAGGACTGATCGAAAGTCGTGATGCAAGTTTTCTTGAAATTCATCAAGAAAAGGAGCATGAAATAGAGGAATCAGATCCTCTGATTATCCTGCAGGATAATGATGATGACTTGAACATTAGACAAGAAATTGAGGATGATGTCGATCATCCTAATGTAGAGAATGAACCTATGGAATATGATGATCCTTTAGAAGAAGTGGGTGGACCCACACAACCCACGAGTATAACCGGCAACAAGAGATTCAGAACACGATCCACATGAATGGAAGATTACCATTTCTATGGATACGAGGCGTCGTGCTACACCATGGATGAGGACGTCGCGGATCGTACAGATCCCATATCCTTTGATGAAGCTATGGCTTCGTCTGAGTTAGAATCATGGTCAGCCGCCATGAGGGATGAGTTGGACTCAATCGAGCGAAACAATGTTTGTGAATTATGTGATTTGGCAGAAGGTAGGCAATCCATAGGATGTAAGTGGGTATTTAAGAAGAAGTACCAAGTCGATGGTACTGTTGACAAATACAAAGTCAGATTAGTTGCCAAGGGTTATACTCAGCAAGATGGAATAGACGTCCAGGAAACCTACTCTCAGTGGCTAAGTTTGCATCTATCCGGATGATCTTATATGGATTTTGAATTATTACAATTGGATGTGAAGAAATCCTTTCTTAATGGAGAATTAAAGGAGGAGATTTATATGCGACAACCTGATGGATGTCAGGTTGGAGGTCAGGAGAAAAAGGTGTACAAGTTAAGAAGTCATTATATGGCTTGAAGCAGTCTTCACGGCAATGGTATCTCAAATTTCATGAGAAAGTTATCCAATTTGGATTTGTTTTAAATAAATTGGATAACTGTGTGTATGTCATGAAGAGTGGGAGCAGTTTTGCAATTATGTCATTATATGTGGATGACATTCTACTTGCAGGTAATGACATACAAATACAAATGCTCAATAAAATTTAACAGAAATTGAGCAATGAATTTGAGATGAAGGACATGGGTGAAGCATCCTATGTTCTTGGAATTCAAATAACAAGAATTAGAGGATTCAAGAACATTGAGCCTTACTCAAGAAAGATATTTGCATGCTGTATTAAGGAGATTTAGAATGCATAACAACACTCCAGCTCCAACACCACTTGTGGTGGGAAAGAGACTCAATAAGAGTCAGTGTCCCGAAAAGGGGCAGAAACCTTTAAATGTACCATATGCGCAAGCGGTGGGAAGTCTAATGTATGCAATGATGTGTACTCGACCTGATTTAGCCTATCCACTAAGCTTAGTCAGTATATATCAAAGCAATCCCGATCCATCACATTGGGAAGCTGTAAAGAGGATTCTTCGATATCTGAAAGGGACAGTGCATCTGAAACTTGTGTATCAAGCAGAATCGCTTGAAGTTGTAGGATACTCCGATGCCGATTTTGGAGGGGATGTGGATGATAGAAAATCCACATCAGGTTACCTGTTCATGTTTGGTGGTGCAACCATTTCTTGGGGTAGCAAAAAATAAGGATGTGTATCTCGACATACACAGGAGGCTGAGTACATTGCATGTAGCATGGCCACCACTCATGCTGTGTGGATGAGACGTTTCCTATAGAATCTAAGCCTCGAATTGGTCAAAGGACCAATTGAAATGTATTGTGACAATCAAGCTGCGATAAGCTTGATCAACAGTGGGGCTAATAGTTCTAAAGAAAAATACATTGAGATCCAATATCACTATATACAAGATATAATGGCAAAGTAAGAAATCACGGTAACCTACATACCTACCAGTGATATGTTAGCTGATTCCCTAACCAAGGGAATAGCAGCAGGAACATACATTAAACATGTTGGTTTAATGGGACTCAGGAATGCATGAGTAACGAAAGAGGTTTTCATGAATAATAAACCTCAATGTAGACATCTCTATACACTACACGAATAGTGGGAGTGTAAAGGTTTTGACCACTACGGTCAAGTGGGAGATGTTGAACGCATCCAAGTGACCGCATGATCAAAGAAACGCCGCCGGCCATTCCGGAGCCGGCGGTTGCACATGACCGAGTCTTGCAGGAATCCGTTGAGCGTGGGGAACTAAGGGCGGACTAGTGCAAGGGGCATTCATGCCCTATAAATAAACACCTCCTTCGGGACAGAAAAAACACACGATCTCTCTCGCATTAGGGAGCCCTCTCCCATCTCCTAATCCTGTCCCTCTCTCGTTCTCGTTCTCTTACAAGAAGAATACAAAGGTGACGTGATGCAGACGGCTTTTTGGCGCGTCGATAAATTAATTTTGAACGGTAGAAATTATTTGGTGGAAGAAAGAGAGGGGTTGAGAAGAAGAACTCGTCGGGAATACGAGAGGTTGAAGGAGGAGAACCGCAGAGATCGCGAGTAGGGAGAGGGAGAAGAGAAAGGAATGAGGGAGATAAAATCTCAATTTTGATTAATACTTGACTGCCTAAAAACACTGGACTACCATCTCTTTATATAGGAGAGATGGGGTTACAAAAATAGAAATCAATTTAAATTGGACAACTAACTATCCTAATTTGACTCTAACTGACTAATTTAAAATTCAAATTTGAAATTGACTACTAATTGGAGATCACAGGCGATCCCATTTATTTAATTAGAAAATTACAACTTAAAAACGTAAATAAAAATAACGGCTAGAATTAATTAAATATGTGGCCCTATAATTTGGGTCCACGCTGCATCAACTCTCCTCCGCTTTTAAAAATTCGTCTTCCGACGAATTGCTGGATCTGCAAGCTTGGAGGATGAATCGGCGTGCTCATTTATTATCTAGAAGAATTGGTGTGGAGCGAACAACGGAGTCCATACGCGGGCGTGGATGACGCGGCCGTCGTGGTTGAAGAACATGTGTGGCGCGAACGGTGGCGTTTTCTTGACTGTTGTCTCCTCCTTGTGATGCTCGAAAAATTGATGAGGCATGGAAAATATGGCCCTTGGAGAATCCATAGTGAAGCAATGGCACAAGGAGAGGAGAAGAGGAGATGTGTCCAAGGAATGAAGCCCATGGGGTCCTTAAATAGGGAAAACCCAAGGTCCTAGTCCTATTTGGATAAGGAAGGTTCCCTAATTTCATAATTACAGCCTTCTTCTTTAAATATTTCCGCCGCCGGGGGCATGGTCGCAATTTTCGTACCCCTTCAATATTCCTTACCTTGTTAACACTTTTGGCCTTTCTGCAAATAGGGAATTCATGGAATGTTCTTTTAAAATTTTTCCCACTAATTTTCCAATCCCTCAATTCCAGGGATTCGGTTCCCTTCCCTCTCGCCCTTAGGGTTCGGGGCTTCTTTTTAGGCGCAGGGGCGGCTGCGTGGAACCTCCAGTAGCTGGCGGCGGGGACGAGTTGGCGCTGGCACCACGTGGGCGGCGGCTTGGAGATGGAGGGTTGCAGCTCGCGGCTAGGCGGGGTGCGCTGAGGCGCGCGATCGTGGCGCGCGACGTAGGGTAGCTCTTGGAGAGGGAGGGTGGCGTCGTTCGAGCGCGGCGAGGCGGGCGCGACGCCAGTCGGGGGAAGAGGGGAGGGCTCGGGCGGGGTGGTGGAGTCGCGGGAGGAGGAGGGGAATCCTGGGGAAGGCGGGGGCGAGGCTGGGGGTGCACGGTGGAGCGGGAGAATAGGAGGGCTGGGGAGGGTCGGGTCGGGGGCGAGGCACTGATGGGGAAAGCTCGTGAGGCAGGGGGAGGTGGGCGGCGAGGGTGGGGCTGGGGGTGCCGCTGGGGGGTCTGGGGTTTGCATTGCCCAAGGGTCGGATGCGGCGGAAGGGGCGCGCTGGCTGGGTGTTGCGAGGAGGGGGCACGAGGGTGCGAGGATGGTGGGTGGAGCCCGCACGAGGGCTGGGGGTGAGGCGTAGGTCGATCCCGGTGAGTTTTGCGAATCTGAAAGTACCTGTTCAGCAAGCGTTTCGACGTTTTTTCCTTCTAAAACGGCCTGGACAGCGGTCGTTTTGCCTTCCTCAGCGATGATTTCTTCGTCAAAACTTGGGACAACGGCTTCGGTGATTGGTGGCTTTGATTCGGCGGCACGTAGGGCTTCGAAGTTAGCCACAAGAGCTCGAAACTCGGAGTGGATTGTGGTTTGCAAACGATGCAAATCACGTAACATGCGCTCCGTCTCCTTGTTGAAGGCGTCGTGGGCTCGTCATTTTCGTTCGGACGAGCGATAATCCCTTGATGCATGTCGGTGCGAACGTCTGGACGGATCGTCAGATCGTGAGGACGATCTGTTAGCCATGCTCTGATACCAAATGATGCAGACGGCTTTTTGGCGCGTCGATAAATTAATTTTGAACGGTAGAAATTATTTGGTGGAAGGAAGAGAGGGGTTGAGAAGAAGAACTCGTCGGGAATACGAGAGGTTGAAGGAGGAGAACCGCGGAGATCGCGAGTAGGGAGAGGGAGAAGAGAAAGGAAGGAGAGAGATAAAATCTCAATTTTGATTAATACTTGACTGCCTAAAAACACTGTACTACCATCTCTTTATATAGGGGAGATGGGGTTACAAAAATAGAAATCAATTTAAATTGGACAACTAACTATCCTAATTTGACTCTAACCGACTAATTTAAAATTCAAATTTGAAATTGACTACTAATTGGAGATCACAGGCGATCCCATTTATTTAATTAGAAAATTACGACAACTTAAAAACGTAAATAAAAATAATGGCTAGAATTAATTAAATATGTGGCCCTATAATTTGGGTCCACGCTACATCATGACGTACCTTGATGATCTCATACCACCTAGCGGTATCTCGCAGAGAACTCTTTTACCATCCTACCAAGCATGTCGGAGGGGATATGGAAGACGTGCTCGAGCTCCTCCGTGGCAGTGTAGAAGTTGTGCCCCACTGCCTTGTCCAGGCGCACAGTGGAAGGAGGTTGGTGGCAGTAGGGTACAACGAGGGGGGATCATGCTTCGTCCAAGCACACATGGGAAGGAGGCGGGGGTGGTAGGGTACGTGAGGGGGGAGCGTGCCTCGTCCAAATGCATAGGGAAAGGGAGGCAGGGACAATAACATATACAGAGGGGGGGGGGCATGTCTCTCCCTAGTGTACGAGGGAAGGGGGTGGGGGTAGGAGGATACAAAGAGAGGGGAGAGGGGACAATTGTGATTTTGGGCATAGTTGGAGAGGGAATTTGGGGCGTTTTCCAGAATAATGGTGTGATTTTAAACAGAGGGAAATGACACTGAAGGGAAAAGAGAATTGGTTTCCCGGCCAACTTTTCCTGACTATTGAAATGCTAAAAAAAGCTGATCTTCAATGCCAATGATTAGTCGTTCGGAACAAAAATTCATGAATGTGACGATTAGTTAGCCGTCATGAATAGCCATCACTTATAATACATTTTCCATAAGTGTGTATGTATGTCGGTATATGTATGTATGTAAGTATCTACATGTGCACATGTTAACGAATTAACGGGTTGGATCATATCGGATTTTGTTTAAGATCCGATCCAATCCATACTTTAACGGATTTCAAAAACTTTGATCCAATCCGATCCATTAGAATGATAAAACCAAAGCTATCCAATCCAATAGCATCGGATTGGATCGGATTATGGATTTTATCCCATCCGTGTGCACCTCTAGCTAGTGGGCATCATAAGGAGGCTGGAGGGTTTGATGCATAGGTTTTTGTGGAGCAAATCAAGGCAGGAAAGACACAGGGTTCACCTGATGGATTGGGAGACCATCGTTCAACCGAAGAAGAGAGGGGGTCTTGGGATAAAGAGTTTGGAGACACTTAACGAGGCACTCCTATTAAAGTGGGTCAACAAAATCTGGGAAAAAGATGAGGGTTTGTGTTGTCACCTAATCCGTCGCCTGTATGACATCTCCATAGCGAACCCAGACTTACAACGGCAGGGACAGAGGAGGTTTGCGTTCTGGAAGGGGATCTTGAAGGTATTGCCTCGCTTCCGTGATTTGTTCCACCCCGTGATTGGGAACGGAGAGACTTTTGGCTTTTGGGAGGATGATTGGACGGGTGATGGCCATCTCAATAGCCGTTTTCCTCGTTTGTTTGCTTTGGCTATTGACTCTGATGTGAGAGTTGCAGGTTGCTGGGATAATGGTAACTGGATGCCGACTTTCAGAACTGGATTCTCGTACCAGCGCATGGAGGAGTTTCTTCGTCTTCTGGACGCACTTGGGCAGGTTGGGAGGCCCTCTATTGGTGCGGATCACTGGATCTGGCGGGACTCGTCTTTGTCGGCGTGGAAGGCCTATGGCGTCATTTGTCTACTGCCTCCATCCTTGTCGACTGATATGGTTTGGGACAGCGGATTCGTGTGGGCCTTGGGTTTACCGGAGATGATATGTTTTTTTTTATGGCTCGTTAGAAGGAAGCGTATTATGACTCGGGATCGCTGCGCCAGACTTTTTGAGGTGGTCTCGGATAGATGCCTTCTATGTGGTTCTGAAATTAAGACTTTGGAGCACCTGTTTTTTCGTTGCCGAGTTTCTTCACTCATTTAGAATAGGGTGGGTTTAGACTGGCTGAACACTTGCGACTTCGACTGTTTCTGTTCTTCTCTCTATACGGCACGCAAAAGGCAAAAATGGGAAACCCTAACTCCGGTTGCAGTACTATGGGTCATCTGGCTTGCTCGCAATGCCTCCCTCTTCTCTGGAATGCGTTTTTACTATGAGAATGTTTGCTATCATTACAAGCAGTTGCTTGATTTCTGGCTTTTGTAATTGTTTTTGTTTCTTATTAATTAAATAATATATTGGGGGTGGGCACCTAAGCGTGTTTCCCCCTTTTCTTTGATTTCAAAAAAAAGTTGGATAACTGATGCTGGTGTAGAGAAAGGACTTAACTGTTGTGCATACATCACGGATGTGTGCACTTCCTAAAATAGATACCAAATATGTAATCCAGGCTATCAAAAGTAATCTTTAAGATAGAGAGTTGAATTCAAGAGTGCAAAACATTTGCCATAATCCAGTTCCAGAAAATCATGCTCATGTATCCAAATGGAACAGAAATCGCACTAAAAGTTATCCATCCCAGATCAGATTCAAGGAGTGCTTCATTTTTTTTGCCTTCAATTAGAAGAAGATCCAAATTAGTTAATCCTAGCTGGTAATGTAGATTCAAGAGGATGAGGGACTTATCTGCTGTGCACACATCTATAGGGTGCGTTCACTTCCTTTCAAGGTTGCCAAGGCCTAAACCAGACTTCATGTAAAGGATAAGAAATCCAGAATCTATTTAAATCTCACACAAGGGATATGTTTTTTTTTTCAAGTCGGTAGCTTCCATAGGATATTTTTGGAAGATTTCCAGCAGAGTATAACAATTCATATTTTTTTTTGAGTATTTCTTTTGTTAGCCAAAGAATCGGCAATGGAATTGGCTTCTCTATAAAAATGAAACTTTGTGAACAATGTACTTCAGCTCTAGAATTTCTTTCCAGCATATTTGCTGAGAGAAGAGAAACGAATAATCTTATTGCTCAGGGGAACCTTAGGGCTTTCTTATATAAGGAGAGACCCAAAGGGTAAACTACATAATGTAGAAGAAAGAAATAGAGAATGTAAAACAATACTATAACATAGAAATATCTCTACACTCCCCCTCAAGATGGAGCATAGATGTCGATCATGCTCAGCTTGGATGAACACTTCTGAAACGGTCCGCTGGTCAATGCCTTGGTGAAGATATCAGCAGTCTGCTCCCCTGAGCTTACATGGGAAGTGGAAATGGAACCTTTCTCGATCATGTCACGTGTATAGTGACAATCCACCTCAATGTGCTTTGTTCTCTCTTGAAAAACATGGTTATTAGCTATAAATAAAGCTGCCTGATTGTCACACTTTAATTGCATAGGAAGTGGTACATCAATGTCAAGATTAACTAGAACAGACCTGAACCACATCATCTCTATGCTCCCTTTTGCCATAGCTCTGTACTCTGATTCACCATTAGATATGGCTATAACAGTCTGCTTCTTGCTTTTCGAGGATACTAGAGGGCCACCAACGAATACAACAAAACCTGAAGTGGATTTTCTGTCCCTAGAGCATCCTGCATAGTCTGCATCTGCGCAAGCTATAACAGTAAGAGATGTCCCTTTTCGAACAATAATCCTGCTCCGGGTCACTAAATGGCAAACACTAAGAATCATATCTCCCCAAAACGAATGTGGTGGACGACTCTGAATGAGAAGAGTCTGAGTCACATCAAGTAAATGATGATGCTCACGTTCAACGATATTTTTTTGTTGGGACATATACGCACATAAAGTTTGATGAACAATGCCAAGTGATGAGAAGAACTGCGAAAGCTCAAGAATGCAAAATTCCAAGGCTTTGTCGGTTCGCACATATTTAACAGTAGAAGAAAAATATTCTTTACTTCATTTATATAAGATTTTATCATGGTCCCAACCTCTGACTTATTTTTTAACAAGAAAATCCGAGTTAATTTAGATAAATCATCTACAACCACAAGAAAAAACCTGTGTGGTGATCAGGAACACATCTCGAACCCCCAATGCCTTCATGAATCAACTCAAAAAGGGAGCTACTGCTACGACCCTGATGACTTGGAAAGGTGGACCGATGTTGCTTTTCTAACTGACAAGCCTCACATTGGAAGGAGTGAGGAGAAATCTGAGGGAGCATGTGACTCATCTTCTGGGGAGGAAGATGACCAAATCACAGATGCCACATAAACATGGAGTCTGATCTTGTGAGACTAGACGAGACACCAACATATTGAGCTCGGATCAACCAATTGAGACCGCCCTGCTCACAGCCACATCCAATCACCTCGCCCGTAAGATTATCCTAAAACACAAGTGAAGATGGGTTAAAAATAGCACGCCAATGCATGTCCTTAGTAATTTGACTAATAGACAACAAGTTCATTGAAAAATCAGGAGCATGAAGCACATTCTGTTGACGCATAATTGGCGTTAGGCTGATCTTCCCCTGTTCTGCAACTGGAGAGTGAGTCCTATCAACTATGATAACTGATCTCCCAGGGGTAACTGTCTGTATAATGCAAAATGACTTATGTCTCCACACATATGATGGGACATACCGGAGTCCATAATCCATTCTATCATCTCAGTTTTATGACAACTGATAAGAGCATTGGTACTACCCGAGGTAGTGGCAGACATAACAATTGCAACATTTGATTGGCTTCCCTAAGTAGTCGACAATGTATGAGAACCAATATGAGGCATAGTCTCCCTTAGACGAGCAACAAAGTCTTCAAATCTCTGACCGGATGCGGAAGTTGTAGGAGGCCTAGCCTTTTCAGCCTCATGAGCAGAAGCTGGAAAACCATGCTTGAAGTAGCATGCATCCTTTAAGTGACCAGGATGGTGGTAATAGGTGCATGGCTGATGAACACGGCCTCCCCTACTCCGAGGACCACAACCACAGAACTGTGAAGTGCCTCCGCTTTCGTGAGATGCAACCATCGCTAAGGAGGTCTGAGACAGACGATGGAATGGTGATCTTGCTATGCCTGCGATACGCCTCCTCCATGGGAGAGATGGTGGCATCCACAATTATATGTGAATGAGCAACATCATATTCCTGGTCAAGTATTGCCAAAAACATGGCAACCACGGTGGCTTTTCTGTATGTTTTCTGTTGCTCAGAGGTGACTGTGAGAGACATGAAGCTGTGAAGCTTCTCAAACATTCCATAAAGAGACATGTACAAAGAGTGCAGGGGGCGGCCATTCTGCTTGACTGTGAATATGTCATGCTGTAACCGCATAATCTTTGTCTCATTTCTTGCCTGAGAGTATGCTAGTGGTAGGCTGGTGCAGAACATCATTGATGATTTCTAATGTCAGTGTGCCAGACAACCACACTCGTGCATAAGAATCATTATCCTCCCATGAAGCATTCACCATAGTCTCGTCTACCGGCTCTTCGTCTATAAGAATATGTTTCTTACCCGTAGAGTGCGTTAGGCTCATGTACTGCATGGCCCATAGTTCATAATTCGTCTCGTCCATCTTCATTATTGGCGCTAGGCCTCAAAAAACATCTATGGCGACGATATCAAATTTTCTTTCTGACATATTTTCTGATCCAAAGACTGAGATTTGTAGACCAAAGAATTTTGTCTATACCATGTTGGGAAGTGGTTGCATGTGTAGACTCAAGATCCAAACATTCCTGTTCTCTTTATAAGGTGCCTCACACAAACATGTCATTGACGAATTTGAAAAACACCCATAAGACACCAAAATTAGACTGTCGTGATCACACAATCACATTCTCAAAGTCCTAGGAGAGGGAAAACCGGTCGAGGGTGCACCCTACATCGCAGCAATAGCCTTAAAGGGGAGGGGGAGGGGCTCTTGTGACGGCACCAGCTGCAAACGGAGGGAGAGGAGGCTGCTGGTGGGTGACGATAGCCACTGTAGCGGCCTAAAGCTCCACGCGGCCGCTGCCGCCTTTGGTTGGCGGCAGCGGCCGCGTGGAACGACCTGGAGTGCCGCTGCGGGCGGTAGCAACCGCATGGAGTGGTCGAAGTGCCTCACTGTGCGATAATGAGCGAGGGAGAGAGAGATGGGTGGCAAGTGGGGTAGGGTTTTGGGGAGTCAAATTCCTAAGTAGTACCTGGGAATTACTTAAATACCCAGGTTCTACATAATGTTTTTTTACTCAAAAACTACAGAGGTGTCGCATGTTGAACATGCGACACCCCTTAAGTTTTTTTATCCAGGAACTATGTATGTGTCGCATTTTGGATATGCGCTATAGATAACGCATATTCAATATGCGACATATTTCCAGGGAATTTCCCTCGAAAAGGACTGGTCTCGAAATGTTCTGAGCAGATAACGCATGTTAAATATGCGACATCCTTCCAGGAAATTTCCCTAAAAAATGAGGCTGAGTACATGTAACACATATTGAATATGCGACATCTTTCCAGGGATTTCCCTCGAAAAGGACTGGTCTCGACCAATGTTCTGATAGCCCGTAGAGAGTACAGATAACGCATTTTGAATTTGCGACATCTTTCCAGGGAATTTCCCTTGAAAATGACTGGCCAGGTCTGGGCCAGGGAATTTCATGTTTGTAAAAACCCTTGAAAAAGCATGCCAATTGCATGTTTCTAATGTAAATAGACATCGCATTCACGCATTCAAAGATGTATAGACATCGCATTCACGCATTCAAAGATGTATGATCCAAAAAGACATTCCAAACATTTAATATAAATAGACTTGTTCACGAATATACATTACATTTTTGCGTCATAATTAAAAATTACAATGATTACAAGTCAACGCTTTTTCCTCCGCTGGTATGTAATCGTAGAATCAGGAGGATGGAACGGTAACAGGCGGTTCGCCTCGTCTATCATGTGGATTTGAGAGGGCCCTGGGACATCTTCCTCGAAGGTTGGCATCGACGGCGGCGTTAGTGTGCAGTAAGTTGGTCGTGTCTGGTTGGCGTCCAATCCATGTCTCAACGGTGCCTGAGGCGTTAGCAAGTCCTCCCGTGGTCGCTCGGTGGCAGGTGTGAAGAAGTCTCCTTGCGCAAGATTATCATCTTTCCGCAGCGGCTTCTTCATAGTCCATGGGTTCCGCCACTTGTTCACGCACCCTACCTCGACCTCTTCCTCTTCCCCATCCTCTTGCCCTTCCTCGCCTTGCCTCCTCCCTAGCCACATCAGCACGCTCGTCATGTAACGTCCGATACCATTGCTCGTATGCGGGCGTCGCGAATATCCCTCCAGTCACCAAATACGATTCCGATGGCCTTCCTTCGAGCATCCCAAGCCCTTTTCTTTGTACCCCAGTAGTTGTACATCTCGTTGATGTGAGCTCTACAACTTGATACACGAACATTAGGGTCATCCCTAACAAGAGTTAGCAATGATCTGGACATGAATTTGTACCACTCAAATGACACATACAATACAATTTCTCCATTCTAACCTAATACGTGACACAACGTACAAGCAAACATCATACATTCGAGAAATGAAAATAATATGCATATGATACAAACAATAACTAAAGAAAACGTTTTACCAAGTCCAATTGTTCGCAACAAGGGATTAGCCCTGTTGAGACGTCGGGGCGGCTAGGACGGTGCCAATCAGTGAAACCACGAAAAGGAGTGTTCCGCGGGGCTAGGAGTGACCAAAAGGGGCGTTTTTGAGAGAGAGGAGGAGATCACAAGACGCGGGTGGCGAAGTGGGCGTCGGGGGCGGCACGGGTGCAGGAGAACGTAAGGGCTGGGAAATGGCAAGGCCGCTGGGCGCGGGCCTTATTTAGGCTCAATATCGCATATTGAATATGCGTTATCTATAGCGCATATCCAAAATGCGACACATACGTAGTTCCTGGGTAAAAAAAACTTAAGGGGTGTCGCATGTTGAACATGCGACACCTTTGCAGTTTTTGAATAAAAAAACAATTCGTAGAACCTGGGTATTTTAGTAATACCCAGGTACTACTTAGGAATTTGACTCGGGTTTTGGGCACGAGAGCTCCTGTCTAGGATCACCGCTCTGATACCATACTGAGAGAAACAAATAATCTTATTGCTCGGGGGAACCCTAGGGCTCTCTTATATAGGAAGAGACCGAGAGGGTAATTTACAAAATGTAGAAGAAATAAACAGAGAAGGTAAAATCAGTATTATAACATAAAAACATCCCTACACAATTTGTAAGATACCAAATGTCACACTGTTCTTAAATCATTTTAACAAGAACTGCATAATCAAGTTCCAACAATTTCTTGTAATATTTCTTTCATGGAATAAACACAGCCCTTTTAGGACAGCTCACATCTCGGCTTGTTGGTTGCAAATCCAAAGAAAGAAGAGTAACCTAAGACAAAATTTCCATTGTGATATCTGAGAATACCACCTCCACTAGAAATATGCCGGTCCCCTTTAGAAGCCCGATCATTATTTAGTTTATAGAAGAGCCCAAATTTGGATTTTCCCAGCAAATGACCTTCCACTTTTTAAGACAAATAGAAACATGTAGACCCAGTTCGGCCATGAAAGTTATCAGCCTCATTATTTACATATTGAGAACATACACGGGGCATGATAAATTTGATCTCAGATTGTAGTTTTTTTAAGAAACTCCCATGATTGATATAATCATTGGACAATCATCTATTGTTTCTTTCTGTCCAGATTGTTCATAAGATCCAAGCCATAAAGATTCTTCTTGATTTTCTTGGTAAGAGTTTCTCCATTTCTATATTTGAAGACATAACTGCACCACTCCCAGAAATCTATAGTATTTTTCCTGTCCATTTGAAAGAAACTAAGAACCGATTCGAAACTTCCTCAACTAGTTTCATCATGGTAAGTGTGTTCACAAATTGGATTTTTAGGCAGAAATTACACTTAGTAATGACAAAATTTATATAGATTCATATTGATATATGTATTAAAAAGAACTTTTTTAGAATATTTCAAATTCAGAACATGTTTATTCATTATGTGGGGGTTGGGGGCTGGGGAGAGGGGATGAGAGGGAGAGAGAGATTCTTGTTGCATTAAGAGCAACCATTTTTCTTTTCTATAACTCAATGGACCCTTGTATAGTTGCAACTTTTGTAAAAAGGACAACATTCAGCAATTCTATTTCTATGGAACAAATGGACTTTCTAAAAAAACCTTATCTCATGGAATGAACAACAACAACAAAACCTTTTCCCACATTAAGTAGGGTCGGCTACATGGATTCTTTGCCTCCATTTAGATCTATCTTGGGTCATTCTCGGGCTTCGATCCATAAAACTAAGATCCCTTCAGATAGTTTCATTCCAACACTTCTTGGGCCTTCCTCCCCCACTCTTATCCGGTTCAACATCCCAACCCTCACATCTCCTAACTAGTGCATCGCGTGGCATCCTCCTTCTGATCGATCGATGTTCGATCAGAGCTACACCCACTTTCATTCTGATTGCATCATTCAGAATCCGATCTTCCACCTTAGCATTTTCGTTTCTGCAACTGACATTCTCTGCACATGTCTATGGTTTACAGGACAACATTCAGATCCTTAGAGCATAACAGGTCTCACGGTTGCTTTATAAAACTTTCCTTTGATTTTCGTAGGATTTTTCTTATCACATAGAACAACAGAGATTCTTCTCCACTTTAGCCAATATGCATTTATTCTGTGGGTAACATCTCCATTAATTTCCCCATCATGTTGCAAAATAGATCCCAATTATCTAAAGGAATCTTTCTTTTGAATGTTATCGTCACCAATCTTCACCTCGATTTCTTGACCATTGCTTCCATAAAAAATGCACTCCATATATTCAGTCTTAGTCCTACTTATACGAAATCCTTTAGTCTCTAACTCCAAATCTCAATCCTCTCATTTACTCCATCTCTAGTCTCATCAATCAACACAATGTCATCGGCAAATAGCATACACCAATGTATCTCATCTTGAATGTGACTAGTCAGCTCGTTCATAATCAAAGTAAAAAGGAATGGACTCAAAGTTGGACCTTGATGCGGACCAATGTTGATGTCAAAATAGTCAGTCTTCCCAGACTGGATCCTTATACCAGATGAAGCCCTATCATACATATTATCATTTATGAGGTTAATGTATATGACTTGTAGTTGTCTCTTCTCCAAAACTCTCCATAATATCTCCTGTGAGACAGAATCATGCGCCTTATCCAAATCAATGAAAATCATATGAAGGTTCTTCCTTTTAGCTCTATAAATCTCCATTGTTCTCCGCAACCTTCTTTCGGATGGCTTTAATAATTGAGCGACCTAGCATGAATTCGAATTGATTTTCATTTACTTTAGAAACTTGCCTCAACCTTCTTTTGGATCACACGTTCCCAAATTGTCATAGTATGATTCATTAACTTGATACCTCTATAATTCGAACAATTTTGGATGTCTAATTTGTTCTTATAAAGAGGCACCACAATGCTTCTTCTCCAATCTTCAGGCATATTCTTATTTTGCAAAATAACATTGAATAAATTTATAATCCAAGCCAACCACGCTCACCTAGAACTCTCCATACTTCTATTGGAATGTCGTGAGTCCCTACACCTTTTCCAGGTTTCATAATCTTCAAAGCCTCCTCTACTTTGTATTCGACTATAGCTTGCACAATTCAAGTAATTTTCACTACTAGCTAGATTTCCCAAAATGATATCTTTGTTTACTTACCCAATGAAAAGCTTATGGAAATACTACTTCGATCTTGTCTCTATATCCTTCTGAGTAACAATCACGTGTCCTTCCTCATTCTTAATGCATCTCACTTGAGAAAGGTCTTTGGTCTTTCTCTTTCTTGCTTTGGCCAATATGAATATATCCTTTATGCCCTCCTTAGAGTTGAGATTTTTGTACAAAACTTTATAAACTTTTGATTTAGCTTTGCTTACAGCTTTCTTTGCTTCCTTCTTTGCTATCTTATAGTTTGTGATAGTTCCCTTTGTTCTATGCTTAGACATGACTTTAAAGCAAGCTCTTTTAATTTTAAGCTTTTCTTGCATTCCTCTACTCCACCATCAAGCCTCCTTTTTGACGTGGAACTCCTCCCTTGACTCGCCTAACATCTCTTTGGCTATCCTTCGGATACACGATGCTACCACCTCTCACATCTTATTTGCACTTCCGTTATAATCCCAAGATAAGTCTTCTAAAACCTTCTCCCTGAAGCTTGATTGCTTCAAATGAAGATTCCATCATCTAGTTCGTGATCTTAGAATTCTTCATTTTGTTTACCAACCAATTTATTTGCATATCCATGACTAACAAGCGATGTTGGGTTGTCAAACTCTTTTTTGGAATTACTTTGCAGTCTTTGCAAGACAACCGATCTCTTCTCCACATCACAAAATAATGTCTGCATTCTAGTCGAGGTACTGTTACAAGTAATTAAATGCTCCTCCCTCTTCTTGAAGAAGTGTTTGCTATGAGAAGATCATAAGCTGTTACCAATCTAGAATGACTTTTCCCTCTTCATTTTTATCTCCGAAGCCATGGCCTCCATGGACACTAGTATAACCTGAAGCATCATTTCCTACATGTCCATAAAGATCCCCACATAGGCAAATCATCTCTTTTGTGGGATTCCTTGCATAATCTTTTCCAATTCCCTCCCAAAAAGCTTGTTTAGTCCTTTTATCTAAACCAATTTGTGGTGCTTAACTGAGATGATATTCATAATTTCTTCTTCGAGCATCAATTTTAGCAAAATAATCCGATCCCCGAATCTTTGCACCTCATCCACACTATCTTTAAAATCCTTATGAACAAGCACTCCTACATTTCTGCTCTTATCGTTACATGAATACCAAAGTTGAAAGCCCATCTTCTCAATCTCCCTTGCTTTCTCTCCAACCTGACTAGCTGGAATCGCTTTGATCTTCCTTGGAGAGCCCGTTTATGTTTGAAAATGTTGTTGCACTTGTGAAGTTCTGTTATGATTGTTGGCTTTTGTAACTGGAACTTTATGTATTATCATGAGGTAAAGATTTGATGAGAACACATAACTAGGATGTTTACCTTTTTTTAAAATCACAATAACACACAATCTCCTAAACTCAAGGATATTGCGATATTATATTCTTTAAATTCTGTAGATTGGTACATTGCTACATCACTCCTATTGCCACCCTTTGTTGATTGGGAGCTATAAAATATATCCTCTTCTACCCCTGTCTCTACTCTCTTCAATTATCTACTACACCACAGAGCAGTCACCTGTGTCATTTTAAATTTTCCTGCTTTCCCCCTTTCTCGTTACAGATTTCCCTTAATCTGATACATTTCTCGATCTCTATGGTCGGCCCTATCCTCATGATTATCTTCTAAATCTTCTAATCTTTCCACAGTCCTCATATAACGACTGCTGTTCTCTACAATGGAAATCTTTGTGACCTTTAATGGCTGGAAGGTGAGGGTTTTCCCACGGAAACTGTTAAGGTGGCAAAATGTTTATGCCATAATATATTGGTCTTCTTTATCATTTGGAAGAAGCCATTGTTCCAATGATTTGTCAGTTTCTTTGCCACAACCTGGTATCCTCTAAGTTCTTTTATTTATATGCAGTGGAAAGTTCTAATGATAATATATGAGATTCCTTGACCATCTTTTGGAGTTTATATGAATGCGTCAGCACTGGGACGATCTTCAATATAGTGTTCTTGACTAGTAGTATGGAGTTGCAATAATCTGCTATTGCAAAGTCATTGGGGATCTGTGCAAATAGACTATTGGGCATGGTGGTACTTATCACTGATTTTCGCTTTTCTTTTACATATGGACATTCCCTTTGCATTTGTTTTTCCGTGTAAATCTTTCTGTTCTAAATTCCCATTCAGAATCTTTTCTTGCTAAATCTGTTATATCAGGTCCATACTGAGATAAAGTTCCAAGTTTTTTTATTTAAAGCCATTGTATCATTCACAGGGCTAAAGGTCGGCTGATTGTTATTAGCCTGGACCAAAAAGCAAATACAGACAGCAGTTCCACAATCTTTTGTGCAAATTCTACTTCCACCTCTCGAGCCAACTCTCCATTTAGAGAAATTGTTGGATATGCAACTGAACAGTTGTCAAGCAGTAGCCTCTGTAGCAGCCCAGAAGAGAGTAATTATGATGGGCATCAAAATGAAGAATTAGAATCTGGGCAGTTGAAATTACTGAATGCCAAGTCATTCTCTGGAGTAGTCTTGTCTGTTTGTGCTTATCTTGATAATTACTTCTTGGTTTCTGCTGGTAACATCGTAAGAGTCTTGTCTTTTGGAATTTCTAAGTCTGTTTAATAATATTTTCCATATTCGACTGGCTTTTCTTTCTTAGTGAGTTTGCTTGTGTTATAATATATATTGTTGGTTTTTTGACCAGCTTTCCGTGTTTGGTTTCTTAAATGACAATCCTCACCGGCTGAGGAAGTTTGCGTCTACAAGGACACGCTTTACGATAACTTCCTTGTCTGTGTGCTCAACTAGAATTGCTGTTGGAGATTGTCGTGATGGCGTTCTTCTTTACAATTATTATGAGGTCTGTTCAATAGGTAGTCTTGTTTGTTATGCTTAGGTTTTATGGATCCAGATTAACTGTTAATTGGAATAAAATATTAATTTTTTGCATTTGATTTGGCCATGATTGTACTACATGCAGGACCAGAGGAAACTAGAACAACTTTCTCGTGATCCAATGCTGAGGTTGGTTGCTGATTGTGTTCTCATGGACCAGGATACTGCCATTGCATCAGATAGGAGGGGAAGCATTTCCATTTTGTCATCATCAAATGACTTGGAGGGTATCCTATACACACACCTTTCCTTAAGATAACTTGACACTGACGTTTTCCTCATGTGCTATGTTAATGTTAGGTAAATCTGTTTGAAAGCAACAAATGAAGATTTCTACTTCTCTAAAAGGAATTTGCTAGAGTATACATGGTCCTTTTTTATTTTTTTTTATCTCCATTGGACTACTACATAATTGTGTCCCACTGTTTCTCTATGTAAAGGGGATGAAGCCTTCCTTCTTGAATGAAGTCAATTTGTTTCCCCCTCATGGTACTATATGAGGTCAACACTTACTCCCTAGGATTTTCATCTTTTACCCATCATCCTCCCATCACCATTATGTCTCATCAATGTGTGTGGTTCTCATGCATCATTTTTCAAAACTTTCATGTGTATGTGTCCCTTTGCATGTGTGTCTCTTCTATGTTGTGTCATGTGCAGTAATGGCCTCTCGCACGCTCACAATATATGTTGTATATGATGCACTTGCTCTTGTTTCTTTCATAAACACACTGTTGACGCATAGGCTATTCTGTATCTTTTTGTTATTTCATTTTCCTGTTATTCTCTTTATGTAATTTACCCATAGGCTACTCTCCTATATAAGAGAGCCTAGGGCTATGGAATAGAGCATCTCATTCACGTTTCCCAACATGGTATCAGAGCGACGGTCCTAGACCGGAGTTCTCGAAACCTAACCCTAACCCTAACCCCACCCGCCGGCCACTGCTCTCTCTCGTCTCTCGGCGCCGCTCTCCGATCTCGCGCTCTTCTCCTGCTGCGCAGCGCAGCGCATCCCGATCACCCTTCAACGCTGATCGCGCTGATCACGCATCTCGCGCTGATCGCGCAGCACTGATCGCCCTCCAGGGCAGATCACCCTCCAGCGCCGATCGCCTATCCAGGGCCGATCGCCTCTCGTCTGCGCGCTGATCTCCAACGATCGCGTGTGGCGATACTTCAGCGCTAATCGCCTCCAACGCATGAGCGTCTAGTGCACCCACATCAGCACTGAACGAGCTCGTCGCGCGCATCCAGTCAGTCCCTGATCAAGCACCTTGCGCGCAGCCTCCGCGCAGCGTGCACCTGCATCCAGTTTGATCGCACGTGCTTCCTGCACGTGCCTACTTCACGCCCTAAAACTCTAGGGCTCAGATCTTGATATATATGGGGTTGGTTGCTTGACGTCTACACATGCAACTGATCCCATCTATGTCATTGTAGACAAAATTGTTGTCTCTCAGTCACTCCAGTATTCCAGTATGTCAGAAAGCAAGGCTGATATCCCATCTATGGGCGCATTTCGTGGTCCAGCGCCCATCGTCAAGATGGATGGTACGAACTATGAACTGTGGGCAATGCAGTTCATGAGTATGATGAAGTCCACGGGCAAGAAGCATATTCTCACAGAGCCCGAGCCTGCAGAAAAGACTGGAGTTCATGCCTCATGGGAGGCAGATGACGCATATGCCAAGGTGTGGCTATCTGGCACATTGGCTATTGAAATCGCCAATGACATTCTTCATCAGCCCACAGCCAAAGACATGTGGGATATCCTAGCAGCGACATACTCTCAGGCGAGGAATGAGACGAAGATCCTGCAACTTCAACATGATATATTCACAATTAAGCAGAATGGACGCCCATTACATTCTCTCTATACATCTTTGAGAGGAATGTTTGAGAAGCTCCATAGCTTCATGCCTCTTACCGCCACACCAGAACAGCAGAAGACATACAGGAATGCGACAATGGTGGGTGTGTTTCTCGCTGCACTCGATCCAGAGTATGAGGCAGCACGTTCACAGATTTTGGCGGACTCGACTATTCCTCCCATGGAGGAAGCTTTTCACAGACTGAGCAGGATTACTGTACCTTCAGCAGCCACTAGTCAGAATCCCTCAGCCATGGCAGTCAACAGAGGCCGTGGTTCTCAATACCAGGGCCGTGGACGTATTCCCCGTGGAAGGGGTGGCCGCACTAGGCCAACATGCTCGTATTGTCACAGAGTCGGCCATACTGAAGACACATGCTACTCAAAGCATGGATTTCCTGCATCTGCACGAGCTGCTGAGCAGATAGAGCTCCCGTCTGCATCTACACTGGATCAGCGTTTTGATGATCTGGTTGCCCGCCTCAGGGGCATTATCCCACCATCTGGCCCAGCACCGATGACAGAGAGTCATACTGATGTTGCTGCTTCTGCTTCTGCGTCTGCCTCTACGAGTACTTCAGGTAGTACACTTGCACTTCATAGTAGTAGATCGGATACATTGCCATGGATCATGGACTCAGGCGCTACACATCATCTATGTGGCGACCAGAGTCTACTTTCAGGATATACTCAGATCCCTCCAGGACGGACAGTAGTGATTGCCAATGACACACATTCACCCATCACGGGCCAGGGGGAGATTAGACTGACATCCTCCATGCAGCTCAAAAATGTTTTACATGCACCACATTTTTCTATGAATCTTTTGTCAATCAGTCAGATTACGAAGGATCTCCAATGTCGAGCTATTTTCGATCCATCTTCTTTGATTTTTCAGGACATCCGTACGGGCAACGTGATTGGTCATGGCTATGAGCAAGGAGGCCTCTATCGTCTGAACCAGACCCCATTTGCCGGAATCACATCTTCTCCTGCTGGACAAGTATCTTCTCTCCTGTGGCATCTGCGTTTTGGTCATCTACCGCTTCAGAAATTGCGTCTTGTCTTACCTTATAGTTTTTCTCACACACCTATCCAGTGTGAGGCGTGTCAGTTGGGAAAACATCACAGGTCATCGTTTCCCAGTAGTCAAGGTCGGAGTAGTAACTCCAAATTTGAGTTGTTTCATGTTGATGTCTGGGGTCCAAGTCGTGTTCCCGATCATCAGGGGCACATGTTTTATATTGTTTTTGTAGATGATTTCTCAAGAGCATCATGGGTCTTTCTAATGAAAAATAAGTCTGAAGCTGGAAATATTATTATTCAATTTCTAAATGAGATTCAGAATGTTTTTTCCACAACTGTCAAAATTATGAGAAGTGACAATGCCTTAGAGTTATGCACCAATAATCTAACCAACTACTACTCCTCTAAAGGAATTGTTCACCAAACTTCCTGTGCCCATACGTCTCAACAAAATGGGGTTGCAGAAAGAAAACACCGTCACCTTCTTGATGTCACAAGGTCACTTCTCATTCAGAGTCATGTTCCGTATTCATACTGGGGTGATGCAGTCCTTACTGCATGTTACCTTATAAATCGTATGCCCTCGTCTGTCCTGAATGAACAGGTTCCTTTCTCACTGATTTATCCTGACAAGGATCTGTTCACTCTTACCCCTCGTGTGTTTGGGTCAGTCGCGTTTGTCCATCAGTTGTCGCCCGGTTCTGACAAGCTCTCTCCTAGAGCTGTCAAGTGTGTATTTGTGGGGTACTCCAGAACTCAAAAGGGGTACAAGTGTTTTGACCCTGTGCGTCGGCGGTATATGATCAGTGCAGATGTTACATTCTTTGAATCCATCATGTATTTCTCAGATTCTGGAAAAATGCAGCCGCCACCTATATCCCCTGACATTGTATTCATGGCACCACCAACATCACAACCGCCACCAACATCTGAACCAACACCACCACCGCCACCACCATCAACAGTACCTCCGTTACCATTCCATTACACCCGGAGGCCGAATCAAACTCATGGTCCTGACCAGTCAACTAGCTCGCCTACGGTATGTAATGAGAATATTAATGTTGATGGATCTGACGACATTTCTCAGCAGGGTGCATTACAGGAGCATGGTGATACCACAGAGGACCTCGATGTTCCAATCGCTCTACGCAAACCGAAGAGAAGCTGTGTCCAGTATCCTGTATCAGCAGTGGTGTCGTTTGAGAGGCTATCTGGACCATTCAGGACGTTTGCACTGGCACTTTCAGCTACAACCATTCCACGGAACCATCATGATGCTATGCAGGATGCTAGATGGCGACTAGCAATGGAAGAGGAGATGGAGGCACTTCAGTCTAGAGGGACCTGGAGTTTGGTTCCTATACCTCCAGATGTTAGCCCGGTGAGTTGCAAATGGGTGTTTACAGTTAAGCACAATGCAGATGGTTCCATTGACAGGTACAAGGCACGCCTTGTTGCTCGGGGCTTCACGCAGACATATGGGGTAGATTACCTAGACACCTTCTCCCCTGTGGCGCGTCATTCCACTTTACGGATCCTGCTATCTGTTGCGGTTGCTAGAGACTGGCCACTCTATCAACTGGACGTAAAGAATGCATTTTTGTATGGAGACTTGCAGGAGGAAGTCTATATGCAACAACCACCTGATTTTGCTGTTGAGGGGGAGTGTTCCAAAGTTTGCAGATTGCATAAGGCCATCTATGGTCTTAAGCAGAGCCCCAGAGCATGGTTTCAGAAGCTTTCAGACCTCTTTGAGAAACAAGGATATAAACGCTCCAATGCTGATCATTCCTTATTCGTGCAGAAGACGACGAGAGGTATCATTGTAATCATGGTTTATGTTGATGATATCTTGATTACAGGTGATGATGACCAAGGCATTAAGCAAGCAAAGGAAAGGCTGGGGACCGAGTTTGTCACCAAGGACTTGGGAGTTCTTAGATATTTCCTGGGGCTGGAATTTGCTAGAAATCCATATGGATTAGTCATGACACAGAGGAAGTATGTCACAGATTTACTGAGTGAGACAGGTATGCTAGGGTGTCGACCTGCTACGACACCAATGGACCCTAGCATGAAGCTGTATGATGATGACACATAAGAGGTGGATCAGAGAAGGTACAGAGAACTGGTAGGCAAATTACTGTATGTCACTATCACTAGACCTGATATACAGTTTGCAGTGAGTCGTGTGAGCCAGTTCATGGAGCAACCACGCCAGGTCCATATGGATGCCATACACATGATTCTGAGATATCTAAAATCATCTCCAGGTGCAGGCTTGATATTTAAGAAAGGAAAGGAGATTTCTGTTACAGGATGTGCGGATGCAGACTATGCAGGATGCCCCAAGGACAGGAAGTCAACATCAGGGTTTGCAGTCTATGTTGGAGATGCTCTAGTTTCGTGGAAGAGCAAGAAGCAGACAGTAGTAGCTAGATCCAGTGCTGAATCAGAATATAGGGCTATGGCCCAGGCGAGCACAGAAATGATGTGGGTAAAATCCTTACTTGCAGACCTATGTATTGATATACCTCTTCCTATGAGGTTGGAATGTGACAATCAGGCTGCGTTGTTCATTGCAAATAACCCAGCCTTTCATGAGAGGACCAAGCATATTGAGGTCGACTGTCACTACATACGTGACATGATTCAGAAGGGGTTCATTGCTACATCTCACGTCACATCAGAGAATCAGACTGCTGATATTTTCACCAAGGCATTATGTAAAGGTCCATTCCAGAAGTGTGCGTCCAAGCTGAGCATGATTGATATCTATGCTCCATCTTGAGGGGGAGTGTTGACGCATAGGCTATTCTGTATCTTTTTGTTATTTCATTTTCCTGTTATTCTCTTTATGTAATTTACCCATAGGTTACTCTCCTATATAAGAGAGCCTAGGGCTATGGAATAGAGCATCTCATTCACGTTTCCCAACACACACCTTTGCTTGGTTCCCTCCTATTTTGAAGCCTTTCTTTGCCTAGCCCTGTCCTCCAACAACGTCCAACAAGTATACCTCGACATTTTTCCTTGATGGAAAAGTGGAAATTTAGCATGAAAAGAGATGGAGGATGTGGAAAGATAGGGATAAAAGTGCCTGTAAATTGCCAATAGCACTTGTTCCCCTACCTATTTCTTAATAACATTGTGAACCTTACAAAACATCAACATTAACATTTATTTCCTTGTTATTAATTTCTACAATTCAAACCATTTAAGATAAAAGGTTGGCTGACTAAAATCTAATAAACTTTTGCATAAAACCTGTCCTATATGTTTTTTGAGTGGTAGGCACACCGTACTACCACCAGACCATTAAAGTGGGATTTCAGGATAGATCTCCACAACTCAAGATGGGAAACATTGCGGTGGTCGGGGAAAGAACCCGTGGTTGTGGAGGTACAGTTCTTGCATCGAGAATCGGAGGGGAATGGGGGAGAGGTAAGGAAGAGGGCCACCACAGGAGAGAGTGGTTGGGAGGGAGGGGCTCACCGTGACCATTAAAGTGGGATTTCAGGATAGATCTCCACAACTCAAGATGGGTAAACATTGCGGTGGTCGGGGAAAGAACCCGTGGTTGTGGAGGTACAGTTCTTGCATCGAGAATCGGAGGGGAATGGGGGAGAGGTAAGGAAGAGGGCCACCACAGGAGAGAGTCTTTGGGAGGGAGGGGCTCACCGTGAGGGAGTCCGTCGTAGGGGCTTCTTTCACCTCGAGCAGCACTGCTGCTTCAAATGTGGCTTGGAAGGCCACCTGGCATGATGGTGTGCAGCGAGAAGGTTAGTCTGTTATTGTTGTCGAGAGGAGGGCCACCTCTGGAAAGATTGCATGGATGGTCCGACGTGGCTGAGTGTTGGTGGTGGGACTGCAAAGAAGGATGTGGTTGATGTGGAACTTCGTGAAGACCCGATTGACGAAGTCCTCGTCGCTGAAGTAATCAACAATGACCTAGAAATGATTATGGAAATACCGAAGGCGGGATACGCTCACAAAGGATGCTATTTGATGCAGCGTAAAAAGGAAATATAGGGCTGCATTTATTTAAAATTTTATTTGTCAATTTTAATTACGTTTATTTGAGTTGTCGTATTTTTAATTAAATAAACGAGATCACCTGTGATCTCAATTAGTTAGTTAAAGATTTGAATTCCAAAATTAGTCGGTTAGTCGGTTAGAGTCAATTTAGGATAGTTAGTTTGAATTTGAATTTTTGTTTCTATTTTTGTAATCTCATCCCTCTTATATAAAGGGATGATAGGTTAGAGTTTTAAGCAGTTCAATATTTATAAAAATTGAGATTTTATCTCCCTCTCTCTTGTCTCTCTCTCTCTCTCCCCTCGCGATCTACGCGCTTCTTCTTCCTTAAACCTCTCGTTCCTGACGAGTTTTCTTTTCTCAACCCCTCTATTTCTCTACAAAAATCCACCGTTCAAAATATTTAATTAATTTTCGTCGACACACAAAAATTCAAATCCGCATCATTTGGTATCACAGCATGGCATCTAGGTCGTCCTCACGATCTGGCGATCCCTCTCGTCACTCGCGTAGAAAGTCCAACGGATCTCGCCACAACGACCGTGCATAGCGTGCTGAGGTTAGACAAACACTATTGGATATGCTCCAAGTTCTTTCACAGAATAGAGAATCACTGACGCAATAAATACAAGAACTCATGCCAAAAGGGACGATAAAACTTCTGTCCAAGTTCCTAATGAAGAGAGCCAAGAAAATTATACCGATAACGACAAACTGCTCGCTGTCCAGGCCATTTCAGGGGAGAAAAACGATGAACTGCTTGCTATCCAGTCCATCTCAGAGGGAAAAAATGCCGTCGCCAAGGAGTTATTCGCTGTCCAGGCCGTTCCGGAAGAAAAAAAAAGCCGAAACGCTTGCTGTCCAGGTATCTTCAGACCTGCAAACCCCCCCCCCCCCGGAATCGAGCTACGCCCCACCCGCTTCACCCGTACCTCCTCTTGCTACCCCCACACCGCCATCCCCTGCACCTACGAGCCCCCCTGCAAGGGCGATTGCAGCCCCATCACCGCCACACCATACACCCTCGCCAACACCCCCGTCCCCCGCCCTGACAACCTCGCCCACCAGCCCAGGACCCCCCGCGACATTTTCCCCAGCCCCCGTGTCCCCTCCCGCAAACCCAGGTCTCCCTCCCAACCTCCCCCTCGCGCCTCGTGCGCCATCTCCCAACCCCAAACCGCACCGCCGCCTCTTTCCCATTCCCGCACCCTCCCGCGCCCTGCGCCCTTCCCTCCTCCTTCCCTCCTCGCCGCTTGCCTTTCCCCTTCACGCGCGTGCTGCCTTCCCTCCCCAACCTTCACCGACCGACCGCGCTGCCTGCGCCTTACCGCACTGCACCCCGTTGTGCGTCTGCGCCTTCCCCAGCGTACTCACCCTAGCGCTCCACCAACCGTTGTCCCTCTCGCCACCTTTGCGGAGAGCGTCAGCCGCGCAGAGCGCCTGGGCGCGAACTCACGAGCGCCACCTTCCCGTTCCTCGTGCCGCCGCCACCTGTTTAGGAAGAGGAAAAACCTAACACCAATTATGGATACCGTCACCGCCAATTCCCTGAAAATTAGGGAACTGATTGGGGAAATTTGCCACAGGACCCCTCCTCCCATAAGTTTTTATCAAAAGGTTTATTTGGAGGAATTATGCTATGAATTCAACTTAACTGAAGGGCTACGAAAATTGCAACTAACCCCCCTTCTGCAGAAATACTTAAAGAGAAGGGCTGAAAATAGGAAATTTGGGAGACTTCCTTATCCTATTAGGACTAGGATCATGACTTTCACCTATTTAAAGACCCCATGGCTTCATTTCTTGGACACATCTCCTCCTCTCCTCTCCTTGTGCTATTGTTTTTCTATGGACTCTCCACGGGCCGAGTTGATCGTCATGAAGATGCCTCATCAATTCTTCGAGCACCACGTCAACGGGAAGAAAATTGGATGGACGCCCGCCTATGCGCCGCACCTGTTCTTCCACCACGAAGCCCACGCCGCCAACGCCCGCGTCACACATGTATGGATTCCGCCATTCGCTCCTCACCAATTCTTCCATGGGATGAACGAGAACGCGGATTCGAAATTATCGACCTCCAGGCCTGCAGATCCAACAATTCATCAAGAGACGAATTTTTAAAAGCGGAGGAGAGTTGATGCAGCGTAAAAAGGAAATATAGGGCTGCATTTATTTAAATTTTTATCTTTCAATTTTAATTACGTTTATTTGGGTTGTCGTATTTATTTAAATAAACGAGATCGCCTGTGATCTTAATTAGTTAGTTAAAGATTTGAATTCCATAATTAGTCGGTTAGTCGGTTAGAGTCAATTTAGGATAATTAGTTTGAATTTGAATTTGTGTTTCTATTTTTGTAATCTCATCCCTTTTATATAAAGGGATGATAGGTTAGAGTTTTAAGCAGTTCAATATTTATAAAAATTGAGATTTTATCTCCCTCTCTCTTGTCTCTCTCTCCCCTCGCGATCTACGCGCTTCTTCTTCCTTAAACCTCTCGTTCCCGACGAGTTTTCTTTTCTCAACCCCTCTATTTTCTCCACAAAAATCCACCGTTCAAAATATTTAATTTTCGTCAACGTGCAAAAATTCAAATCCGCATCACTATTTGTCTATTTGAGACTGCCTTGTGCGTTCGCGGCGTCACAACGGACGAAGATCATGGCTTCCTTGCTAATGGTGGGAACATTTTTCCCCAAGCACGATTTAACTTAAATTATGGTTCCGTGATGGTGAGACTGAGGTAAACCCCAGGTGGTTGGTGGAGGTGAAAGGCCTCTTGGTGAGATGTTGCGAGCTTGGGGTCCAAGCGGTGTGTGATGCGCTGTCAGCGCATCGAGAATGTGCTCTGTTTAGGCCTTTGCCTTGGTTAAGATTGGGACGTTTTGGTGCAACTTTGAGGCCCTTGAAGAACCATATCGGTAGAGGCGTTCTTCATGGTTGGGAGGACAACCTTTCGACTCAGATTGACGGAGGTTGAGGATATCGAGGAGGTGCTGCTCTCGGAGTTAAAGGGGTTTGGCAATTCAGAGCCAAAGGAGGAGGCACCTAGTAAGGCCATTGGTCGATCGGAGGATAGTCGGAGCCTGGTCGAGATGATGCTGGAAACTCCGGTGGCCACCCCGACTCCAACGCAACCGTCGAGGCGAGATTTGTGATTTGATTGGGCAATTTTTGTATGTGATTTGTGGACCATTTCCCATTGTTTCTGGGGCTAGATACCTAGTTTGGCCTTGCAACCATTTCTCCCTTTCTCTAGGCAAGGTTTTCTTGGTGGAGGGGCAACTTCCGAATTGGGTTTGGGATCGGGTCGGATCTCGAGTCCCTTTGGTGTTGGTAGAGGGATGACCGAGTCCACCTCTTGTTCTCCTGCCGAGGCAGGATCAAAATGAGGATACCATGTCCGTTCTCTGCGACTGTGAGCGCGTGTAGGAAGAAAGCTAGGGGAGGCAGTGGTGCTGGGAACGCCCCCGCTGGTGCTGTTTTGCCCTTGGAAACATGCACAGGTGAAATCTAGTTGTCTGCTTGTGAGAAGGGGCTAATTGTTGAGTCTGGAGCTATTGAGTTGGAGATGTTGGGAGTGGTCCCTTGGTGCGAAAGTCGGAAGGCAGAGAGGCGAAACTTGGCTGCAGAAAGAGCCTGTAGGGATAGGAGGTTGGCGTTGGGAGACGGGTGTCAGAGAGTTCGGGCAGATCCAATCCTCTCTCACTCAAATGTAGAAAACTGGATGCACAATTGTTGTCGGAACGAGAGTTGGAAGATCAGAATGCGGGGTCGTCATGTGTTGGTGGAGGTGGAGACAATCTCGATGAGCTCGAGGCATTGGTTGAGCTGCTAAGGTCCTTGGGGGTAGAAAGATAGTGACTTGATTGCTACAGTTGACATTCATGCACGCGTTACAAAATGTCTTGGGATTGTGTTACCTACCGCTAACCCTCCGAGTGGGACTTGATAAGGATTGTCAACTGGAATGTGCGGGGGTTGGAGGACATGGAGAAGAAGAGTACCGTTGGAGATCTTTTGAGCAGTTGACACGCTGATGTCGTATTTCTACAAGAATCGAAGATTGCTTTTTTGGACCCGTTTATATGGAGATCGTTGGGATGTCATCGGTTATCTGATTTTAGATCAGTTCCGACAGAGGGGACTGCGGGTGGGCATGATTCTTGCTTGGTATGGAGATGCTCTACTGTCTTTGGAGGAAAGGTTGGGTCGTGGATTCGTTTTTGTGTTGTTGTAGCATAAGTTGGGAGCTGGTCGTTAGCTTTTGAGCTCAGTTTATCTGATTTCCAGGTGTGCTTACAACCCCATCTTGTGGGAGTGGGAGGAGCTGAGAGTGACAAGGAGGGATTTTCCGAGCATCCATGGGCTTTGTTGATGGTGATTTTAATGTGACTTTGCTTACTGTGGACCTCCTAGATGATCGAGGAGGGTTGAATCCGGTTTCAGGAGATTTCAGGGAGTTTGTTGGGGAGATAACATTGGGGGTGCTGGATGCCACGAATGGGAGATTTACGTGGCGTAATAACTCCTCGAGTTCTCGCCCAGATCGTTTCCCGGCATATGTAGAGTTGCTGGATATGTTACCTCTCTCCACGACGAGGGTACTTATTGAGATCGTGATTGCTGATCGGATCATATGACTATTTGTTGTGAGTCAGGGGAGGGGATAATCCTCAAGTCGATGTTTAGGTTTGAAGATCCTGGTTGTTAGATGGGGCTTTAGAGAAATAGTTGCGAGCTTCTGGAGGTCCGTTCAAATGGAGGGATCAACGACATGAAGGCTGGCATAGAAGATTGCAAGTTTGCGTGAGATGCTAATGAAGCACATGAAAGAGGTGCTTCAGAACTCATGTGAATGTTGTGATCGTGCGATGAGAGAGATTGCCATGTTGGACGTTGTTGAGGGCAAACGTGATCTAGTTCAGGAAGAGCTGCGGGAGAGAGGGGAGCATCGGAGAGTTGTGGATGAGGACGATTAAATGAAGGAGGTGGAATGGACCCAAAAATCTAAACAAAAAGAAGGTGATGTGAACATGAAGGTTTTCTATGCAGTGGTGAGTGGTAGGCTGAGGAGAATATGATAAACGATCTGCATGTGGAGGGAGAGAGGGTTCAGGGAGATGGGGTGATAGATGCTATTATTGTGAAACACTTCTAAGATTTCAGCATGAAGACATCATCCTCAGGGGCGAGATGGTTCGGACAGGGGGGCTAGATCTTTAAGACCTGATCAACATGATTCACTCGTTTTCGATTTCACAAAGGAAGATGCACGTATGTCGGTTTTTGATCCTAATGCAAATGGTTGTCTGGGACCAGATGATCTACCGATCTTTTTTATCAAGAGTTCTGGGATGCGATTGAAGAGGACGTCATGGGTTTGATCTTGGAGTTTAAGAGTGCGAACATGGGTTTGGAGAAACTCAATAGATCCTTACTCTTCGTACTATCGAAGAAGGACGTTGCTGAGCGAATGGATGACTTTAGACCTATTACACTCTCTAATGCCTTTTTCAAGTTTGTCATGTATTTTTCTCCTACAGGTGATTGGTTGACTTCCTCAATCTCTAATGATGAAATATACATGCCACCGGCACCATAATCACCTCCTTCACCTTGACCATCACTACTACCACCGTCACCACCATCATGCCACCTCCACCAAATTCGATGGTCCCAGTCCCACCATTGCCGCATCACTAATCCGCCGGTCTGCTTCTGCTCATGGTCACCACTCATCATCTGGCACGCATGAGGTATGTTCTGAATACATATTTTCTAATGATGGGTCTTATGGTCTACCTGAGCAGGGTTCTCTACAGGGACCAGATTTGGAGGTTGTTGATATGGACTTACCAATTGCGCTACGTTAGCAGAAGTGTAGTTGTACGTCATATCCTTTCGCATCCATGGTCTCCTTTGATCGTCTGACTGGGAAATTCAAAAAATTCACAATTCCATTGTCTGCCATGGTCATTCCACGTAGTTATCAGGAGGCTTTGAAGGACAATCGGTGGCAATTAGCTATGGAAGAAGAGATGGCTGCCCTTCGATCAAGAGGTACTTGGAGCCTTGTCCCAGCTCCCCTACTGGGGCATCTATAGTAAGTTGCAAATGCGTATTTATCGTGAAGCAAAATGTAGATGGTAGCATTGATAGATATAAGGCCTGACTAGTTGCCAGTGGTTTACTCCGACATACGGGGTGGATTATCTTGACACGTTCTCCCCTGTTGCTCGTCATTCTACTTTACGGATTCAGTTTTCTATTGCCGTGGTTCAAGATTGGCCCCTGTTTCAGTTGGATGTCAAGAACACCTTTTTGTATGGTGATCTTCAGGAGGAAGTCTACATGCAACAACCGCCTGGGTTTGCTGTTGAGGGGGAGTGCTCACAGGTGTATAAACTTCATAAGGCAATCTATGGCCTTAAGCAGAGTCCGAGAGCTTGGTTCCAGAAGCTCTCGGTTTTGTTTGAGAAACATGGGTTTAAACGGTCGAATGCAGATCACTCTCCTTTTGTACAGAGAACCTCTGGAGGTATGACTGCTATTATAGTGCATGGCCTCAAATTTCAGCGAAATTCGGACGAATTTCTATCGAATATCGATATCCAGTCGAAATCGAAATTCGACCGAAATAACCGAAATATGGGGGTCCTAGTACAAAAAATGACCGAAATGACCGAAATTCCGGTCGAAATTCCACCGAAATTCCACCAAAATTCTATTTTGGTCGATACCGAAATGGTGACCGAAACCGACATTTAAGGCCTTGTTATAGTGTATGTTGATGATATACTCATTACTGGAGATGATATGCAGAGAATAAAGAGGGTGGAAGAATTTCTGGGTCATGAATTTGTTACCAAAGACCTAGGAGCTCTTAGATACTATATGGGATTGGAGTTTGCCATAAATCAACAAGGGCTTGTGATAACTCAGAGAAAACATGTCACTGACTTGTTAAGTGACACGAGGATGGTTGGATGTCGACCTGCGACGACACCCATGGATCCAAGCATGAAGCTCTATGATGATGATACTGATGAGGTTGACAGGAGAAAATACATGGAACTGTGGGATAGCTTCTTTATATTACCATTACCAGACCCGATATCTCATTTGTAGTCAATCAAGTAAGCCAATTCATTGAACAAACTCGTCAGATACATATGGATGCTATACAAATGATACTAAGGTATCTTAAATCGTCTCCAGGTGCAGGATTGTTGTTTTAAAAGGGTGGCATTATTACTATCTCAGCATATGCAGATGTAGACTATGCAGGGTGCCCCAAGGTCAGGAAGTCCACATCAGGATTCGCTATATTTGTTGGAGATTCATTCGTCTCGTGGAAAAGTAAGAAGTAAACCGTTGTTGCTAGATCTAGTGCTGAATCTGAGTATAGAGCTATGGCACATGTGTGTAGAAATGATGTGGGTTTGAGCAGTCCTAATAGATCTATGTATAGATGTTCCTCTTCCCATGTCGCTGGAATGTGACAATCATGTTACCTTATTCCTTGCTAATATGCCCCGGCTTTCCACGAGAGGACAATGCATATTGAAGTTGATAGCCATTATATACGTGACATGATCCAAAAGAACTTTATTTCTACATCCCATGTCAACTCAGGGGACCAGACGACAGGCATCTTCACCTAGGCCCTACTTAGAGGGCCCTTTTATAAATTTTCATCCTAACTGAGCATGATAGATATCTATGCTCCATCTTGAGGGGAAGTGTAAAGATATATTTCTTGTTAATATATCGTTTATATATTTTTCTTCTCTTCTGTCTCTTTATGTAATTTGCCCATAGACCTCTTCCTATATAAGAGAGCTTAGGGCTCAAGGCATAAACAATTCTTTCTATTATCCCAACAAATATTATTCATGTGGTAGGGTTTCTTATATATCTTGAAACCTTAGGGTCCGATAGATGGCAATTACATGATAGTCCCTGAAGGGCTACACATATAAATATAAAACATGGAAATATTATCGAGGCAGTCATCTTTGTTTCTGATGTTCTTTATCTCAATAGGGCTTCTGCCAGTAGTGTTAACCTCTGTTTCGAGGCAAACATGAGATTTTTCTCGAGTAGCTCGGGGGAAGGGGGATGGTCTTGTTGGTTGATTGGGGCTCTTGGGACTCGGTTATGCTGTCGACAAATGATCGTGGTTTGGGGTCCTTAGGCTGAAGTATATGAATAAAGCCCTTTCAATGAAGAGGGCTATTTGTATGTGTGGTCAGTTGTGATTTTCTTTTAATTGTTCAGAAGTATCTATGATATTCCATTTGATATTATCTTCCTCCTTGTAGGAGAAATTCCCCATCATCCGTCTTTCTGGAAGGGCGTTTGCACGATTGTCTTCCCCTATTCACCCCCATATGCATCCTGTTTTTGGTGAAGGTGTTCTTTCAAATTCTGGATTGATGATTGGTATGGCAGTGGGTCCCTTTTTACTCATTTTTCGAGGGCTTCTGTCTTTGACATGGTGATCACTAAGGCTAGGTCTAACGAGATGTGGTGCCCTAATTTCACTCTACTTTTCATGAGCAAAGTTTATTGGAGTTCATAAATGTCTGAGGAACTTATCTAGATCACTAAGGCTAGGTCTAACGAGATGTGGTGCCCTTCTGGATTTTTTTTCAGAGTAACGGTTACTGTGTCCTTTCTACTTTATTTGTTTTATATCCAATAATCTGGTTACATGATTGTAAATTTCTATGGAGTACTTGAGCATCTCTCCAGGGTAAACTTTTCCTGGAGAACGTGAGCTCCTCTCCAGGTTAAAATTTTCCTCGTGAGGTGTCGTGGAATGTTGACGGAAGTTCTGAGTGCAAAATTTTGTCATGGTGCCAACCGAGATTGTCCGCTTTGTGGAGATACTCTAGAGGTGGTGGAATATTTGTTCTTTTTCATGTACCCATATCAAGAAGTATAGAGGAGTATGTCCATCTCCCAGGTCGATCTCTCTTCTTTGGAGAATTTTCGGGGCTCTCATGTCTATGGGCTAGCTTGTTGCCATGCAGTGATCTTATTTTCCAAGACTAGAGGTTCTATTGTGAGAATGTTGTACATCACGCCACGACTCTACTTGAATTCTGGTTGCTGGAATTTGTTTCATGATTATTGTTAATATATTTTAAGGGATATATATATATATCTTTTTGGGTGCATGCTCTTTTCTTTTCAAAATTTAAATACTGTCTCATAGCACCTTTCATACTTGTTTGAATCATTGAAATATGCTATCATATAATGAGAAAAACAAATTGGGGGGGGGGATGGATGAGCCAAAAATAAGCTTCACTTTTTATCTTATCAAATTTCCTTTTTTTACTTCACTCCGTTTTTCACTTATTTTTTCAACGACCTCTCTTTTTTGTCTTGTTCGTGTTTCTTCCCAATCTTTTCTCTGTTGAATCTTGTGGGCCCAAATATTATAGCGAGACAGACATAAAAAAATGAAAACTAGAGGTCCTAAAGCATGCAATGAGGACTAACTCTTTCTCTATTAGGGTCCTTTTATCCTGTAAAATCAAAGCTTCTCCTCCTGTTCTGCTCCAGTAAGGCCCCTGTTACCCAGATAGAGGACATCTTCCGTTAGGGATGCCCCATGAGAACCCATGATATCTAGCCTTTTACATTTCTATCAATTGCATTTAGGAAAACCCATATTACGCGTATATGAAATAAGTTACATAGCATGAAATAAACCTGAGGATCTAAGGAGGAACTCACCCAACTGGTCATGCTGCCCTGGCCAGCAATCAAGAATATTGTTTGCTGTTTTGCTTGAGAAAGATATTGTATTTATGGTTGATCTTGTTGCATCTTCTCTAATGCAGATAATGCAAGTCCTGAATCCAACTTAATTCCTTGTTGTTCATTTTATATGGGAGAAACCGCTATGACCATTCAGCAGGTGTGTCTCAATTCTCACATATTATTCTCCCATTGCCTAATTAATTATAAATGACTCACTAGTAATCGGTGATTATAGTGTTCCACAGTGGAGATAGTCAAGGGTTGTACAATGTTCCTGATTGTGGCGGTTATCCAAACAATTATACACTGTTTTATCTTTTTATTGTTGATGACCAGTCTCATTTAATTTTGTCTTTATTCAAAGTTTGAGGTCAGTAATTCCATTCTAAACATTGTAGTTGAAATAAAAAATCAGTTTACTTCCACTATCAACACCATTTTTATCTGAAGGGTGGTTTTAAATTTTGCAACAACCAGTTGAAGTCATGCCATGACTCATTTAGATTTATTCATTGAATCACCATCATTCATACCTCTCAACACGATGGCCCATAGAATGAAAACGAACCATTGTTGGCCTGGCTCGTCTACTCTAATTCAGTATAATGTCCCTTTCTCTTTCTAGGGGGATTCCTTCTTGACTTCTTCCTACTTAATTATCGAATGCATGCTTCAGTCATCAATAAACATGACAATTCATACAGGCTGTCCAGAACATAATCTATTCATTGTCACTCCAAAAGTACTTGGGTGTGTTGACTTTGGCCATCCTACTACTGCAAGTCCTGGTTAGAATAAACTTACTCCTCAAACTCTAAGATGTAAGTTTCTTGGTTACTCCAAGATATGACAGGGCTGTAGATGCTACAATTCTTTGTATTAGAGATGTGCAGATGTTACTCTCCTTGGAGACACACTTTGAACTTATATGAAAGAACCCTAGGCTCTCTTATATAGAGGAAAGCCTATGGGTAAATTACAAAAGTAGCTACTACGGAAATAAACAATTGATAAACAATACACCGACTACATAAATATCTCTGCACTCCCCTTTAAGATGGAGCATAGATATCAATCATGCTCAGCTTGAAAGAACACTTCTGGAATGGTCCTATGAGTAATGGCTTGGTGAAAATGTCGGTTGTTTGCTCCCCTGAACTCACATGTGAAGTAGAAATTAGACCTTTCTGGATCATATCTCTGGTGTAGTGGCAATCTACTTCAATATGCTTAGTTCTCTCATGAAAGGCAAGATTATTTGCAATGAACAATGCGGCTTGATTATCACATTGTAGTTACATGGGTAGAGGTACATTTATATGCAAGTCTTCTAGCACAACTCGAACCCACATCATCTCCGTGCTTGCTTGTGCCATTGCCTTATATTCAGATTCAGCACTAGATCTTGGCACAACAATTTGTTTCTTGCTTGTCCAAGAAACCAGAGAGCTGCCCACAAAAACTGCAAAGCCTGAAGTAGAAATTAGACCTTTCTGGATCATATCTCTGGTGTAGTGGCAATCTACTTCAATATGCTTAGTTCTCTCATGAAAGGCAAGATTATTTGCAATGAACAATGCGGCTTGATTATCACATTGTAGTTACATGGGTAGAGGTACATTTATATGCAAGTCTTCTAGCACAACTCGAACCCACATCATCTCCGTGCTTGCTTGTGCCATTGCCTTATATTCAGATTCAGCACTAGATCTTGGCACAACAATTTGTTTCTTGCTTGTCCAAGAAACCAGAGAGCTGCCCACAAAAACTGCAAAGCCTGAAGTAGAAATTAGACCTTTCTGGATCATATCTCTGGTGTAGTGGCAATCTACTTCAATATGCTTAGTTCTCTCATGAAAGGCAAGATTATTTGCAATGAACAATGCGGCTTGATTATCACATTGTAGTTACATGGGTAGAGGTACATTTATATGCAAGTCTTCTAGCACAACTCGAACCCACATCATCTCCGTGCTTGCTTGTGCCATTGCCTTATATTCAGATTCAACACTAGATCTTGGCACAACAATTTGTTTCTTGCTTGTCCAAGAAACCAGAGAGCTGCCCACAAAAACTGCAAAGCCTGAAGTAGATTTTCGATCCTTGGGACATCCTGTATAGTTTGCATCCGCACATGCCGAAATGGATAAATCCGTGTCCCTTTTAAACAACAATCCTGAGCTTGGAGAAGACTTTGGATACCTTAGTATCACATATATTGCATCTATATGTATCTGTCTTGGCTGTTCCATGAACTGGCTCACTTGACTCACTGCAAAGGCAATATTAGGTCGAGTTATAGTGATGTAAAGAAGCTTACCCACCATTTCTCTATATCTTCTCCTGTCAACCTCCTCAGTGTCGTTGCCATATAATTTCATACTCAGATCCATAGGAGTACTCGAGGGTCTACATCCAACCATGCCCGTTTCAGCCAGCAAATATGTAATATATTTCCTTTGGGTCATCACCAGACCCCGTGCATTCCTGGAAAACTCCAGCCCCAGAAAGTATCGTAGGCTACCAAGATCCTTCGTGACAAACTGACGGTCCAAAAATGCTTCTGCCATCTCTATATCCTGAGCATCATCTCCTGTCACCAAAATATCATCAACATATACCATGATGACTACCACACCTCTAGAAGTCTTCTGAATGAACAACGAGTGATCCATATTTGATCTTTTGAATCCTTGTCGTTCAATTAGATGTGACAGCTTTTGGAACTACGTCCTTGGGCTCTGTTTAAGGTCATAAATTGCCTTGTGAAGTCTATACACCATATGACTCCCCGCCTCAGCAGCAAACCTCGGAGGCTGCTGCATGTAGACTTCTTCCGGCAAATTACCATACAAGAATGCATTCTTGACATCAAGTTGGAACAAAGGCCAATCACGTATCACAGCAACCGACAGAAGAATACGAAGAGTGGAGTGACGAGCAACTGGAGAGAAGGTATCCATATAATCCATGCCATATGTCTGGGTAAAACCTCGCACCACTAGCCTTGCCTTGTAACGATCAAGGCTACCATCTGCGTGATACTTGACAGTAAATACCCATTTGCAGCTAACGATAGATGCTCATGAGAGAGCGGGAACCAAGCTTCATGTACCTCGCGACTGTAAAGCAACCATTTCCTCCTCCATGATAGAACGACAACAATCAATATTCAAGGCATCTTGATAATTCCGTGGTATCTCCACAGAAGACAAAGCATCTGCAAATGTCTGAAAGTTCCTCGTGAGGCGATGAAAGGAAACCTGGGAGGCAAGAGGATACAAACCACAATTGCATTTCTGCTTCCGTATAGTGATAGGAACATCCATATCATCAACCACTGTAATCGTCGGTTCACATTCCTCCTGCAATGATGAATCTTGCACATTCACACTATTCGACCCATCATTAATAACATCAGGACATACCTTAGGCATGCTGGATGATTGGTGCGTAGCAGGAGCAGGACCCGCCCAACGTGTATAATACTTTAGTAGCGGCGAGACAAGTGGTTTAGGTGGTGGTGGCGGTGGTGGTGGTGGTTCCATGACCACAGGAACATGAGTGGGCTTTGGTGAACTCAACAATGGTGGAGGAGGAACATAGACTTCAACATTAGATATTGATGAGGCTAACCTGTCACCTGTAGGAGAGAAGTACATAACAGACTCAAAGAATGTAACATCAGCACTGACGTAGTATTTCCCATTTACATAATCATAGCAATAATATTCGTTCTGAGTCTGAGAGTAACCCATGAAAACACATTTGATAGCCCTAGGTGAGAGCTTATCAAGGCCAGGAGACAACAGATGAACAAAAGCAACAACACCAAAAATACGAGGAGTAAGTGAGAATAAATCTTTGTCTGGAAAGACAACAGAAAGAGGAATTTTCTCACCAAGTACTGAGGACGACATATGATTGACTAGGTAACAAGCAGTAAGGACTGCATCTCCCCAAAACGAAATAGGAGCACAATTTTGGACTAGTAGGGTTCGAGTAATATCAAGAAGATGACGGTGCTTTATCTCAGCAACTCCATTTTGTTGAGAGGTGTATGCGCATGTAGTTTGATGTATAATTCCCCTTGACGTAAAAAATTGTGAGAGAGAACGAACACAAAATTCCAATGCATTGTCAGTATGAACATATTTCACATGAGAGGAAAAAATATTTTGCACTTCATTGATAAGATTTCTGATAGCATCTCCTGCTTCAGATTTATTTTTTAATAAAAAGACCCACGGCACATGAGAGAAATCATCAACAACCACAAGATAAAACATGTGTCCCTGGTGATCAGGGACACGACTTGGACCCCAAATATCGACATGAAATAATTGAAAAGGAGAGCTACTGCTCTGACACTAACGACTAGGGAAGCTAGCTCTATGGTGTTTTCCCAACTGACAGGCTTCACACCGAAAGGAAGAACTCGGAGAAATATGAGGAACGAGATGACACATCTTCTCAAGAGGAAGGTGATCAAAGCATAGATGCCATGTATATGGAGAGACAGATCCAACTGCATGAGAGCATCCACCATCATATGAACTTCTGGATAGACGATAGAGACCATCCTGCTCAGAGCCACGACCAATCACCCCGCCCGTTAGAATGTCCTGAAATATAAGAGAAGATGGGTCAAATATAGCGTGACAGTGTAATTCCTTTGTAATCTGACCAATGGAAAGTAGGTTCATCGAGAAATTAGGGGCATGTACGACATTTTGTAGATGCATGGAAGGCGACAGGGTAACCTCCCTCTGTCCAATGATGGGTGAATGAGTCCCATCAGCTATCACCACTGGCCTCCCTGGTGGAATCTCCTTGTATGACATAAGTCTATCTCTATCGTTGCAAAGATGGTGTGTGGCAGCAGAGTCCATGATCCAATCTGATACATCAGAACTGAAATAGGACGTGAAAGCAAAAACACTACCTGAGGTGCTAGCAGTGGCAGAAGTACTGGCTGAAGCTGAAGCAACAATATCTGAAGGACCTCCTGGAGAATCTGTAGAAACATGAGGTATATTCTCTCGCAATCTCGCAACAAGCTCCTCAAACCTCTAAGCCGATGCAGACGCGGACGGAGATGCAACATGCTCAACTACTCGTGCTGAGCCTGGAAATCCATGCTTAGAATAACATGTATCCTCAGCATGGCCAGTCCGATGACAAAAGGTACATGGTTGACGAAAGCGGCCACCTCTCCACGAGGTCCGCGACCACAGAATGAAGAAGAACCGCCTCTCCCTCTGGAGGCATCCATCACCGAGGGTGGTGGAGTAGAAGCACTGTATGAGACTGAAATGCGGCTAAGTCTCCGATAGACGTCCTCCATAGGAGGAATGGTAGCATCGGCAAGTATCTGTGATCGTGCAGCTTCATATTCAGGATCAAGAGCCGCAAGCAAAACTCCCATTTGGTCGCATTCCTAAATGTCTTCTGCTGCTCAGGGATGGCTGTGAGAGGAATAATACTATAGAGTTTCTCAAATATCCCCCTCAGGGATGAATACAAAGAGTGAAGCGACCACCCATTCTGCTTCATCGTGAAAATGTCATGCTAGAGTTGTAACATCTTGGTCTCATTCCGCACTTGTGAATATGTGGCGGCCAGTATATCCCACATCGCCTTAGCAGTGGGCTGATGGGGGACATCATTGGCAATCTCCATCGACAACGTGCCTGACAACCAAATCTTGGCATATGAATCATCAGCCTCCCATAAGGCATATATCCCAGTCTTCTCTGTCGGCTCTTCCTCGATAAGAATATGCTTCATACCTTTCAACTTCATGAGACTCATGAACTGCATCGCCCACAACTCATACTTCGTCCCATCCATCTTGACTATTGACACTGCCTTTGAATGCGCCTATGGAGGGCATATCGACTTTGTTTTCTGACATGTCGCCGTAGAGGAAGAACTAGGGTTTGTAGACAAGAAACAAGTGTATACATAAACTTGATAGGATTTGAGTGCGTATGTAGACTTTACGCACTCAAATCCATGGAGAGAGAGGACGACGAAGGAAGAGACGTCAGCGTTGAAGAGGAGGGGACCTGGCGGTGGAGGTCCCCTACATTGGGAAGAGGGCTAGTAGCGGAGAGGGAGGTGGAGGGCCGGCGGTAAAGGCCCGACGGTGGAGGGCCCGCGGTGGTGGCGGGGGAAGGCGAGAAGTCGGGAGGTGGCGGCGGCGCCTAGAGGGCTCGGGAAGGGAGGAGGGGAGTTAGGGTTTTAGGGTCAGGGTTTTGGATCTTATACCATATTGGAGGAAAAGAGCAATCTATTATTCCGAGGAACCCTAGGCTCTCTTGTATAGAGGAAAGTCTATGGGTAAATTACAGAAGTAGCTAATACAGAAATAAACAATTGATAAACAGTACACCGAGTACATAAATATCTCTACAGAATCCTTCTACTCCTTCAGTATCCATTAGTTGTCGTTTGGTCTTTGTGGATTTCACCTAACAGGTCCTTCTCTACAAGGATCGATTTTATACAGAAAATGAGGCTTTATTCGGTAGACTTGCCTTGGCCTTTCCATGCAGATGTGCACACAACGTTACGGTTTGGAATTTTGTAACGACCGGTTGAAGTCATTCTATGCCTCATTTAGCATTATTCATTAAATCACCATCATTCATACCTCTCAACACAATGGCACTGTAGAGTAAAAACACTGAACATTTTTGGCATGCTCGCTTGCTCTAATTCAGTATAATGCCTGTTTCTCTTTCTAGGGGGATTCCTTCTTGATTGTTTCCTACTTAATTATCAAATGCATGCTTCGATAAATATTAAACTAATAACTATTCTTCTACTCTCTCCAGAACCTCATTGTCACTTCAAAAGTATTTAGGTGCATTGACTTTATAGTTTATCCATCCTATGCCTCTTGGTCGTGGTTGGAATAAACTTACTTCCCAAACTATAAGATGTATATACCTTTATTACTCCAAGATAAAAAGGGCTATAGATGTTATAATTCTTTGCATCAGAGAAACCCATTATGTGCATATGTTACTCTCGTCGGAGCTGAACATTGTACAACTAAATTCACATGCCTCTGTGGAATGCTCCTTTTATTCCTTCAACATCCATTCGATGTCTTTTGGGCTTTGTGGATTTCACCTAACAAGTTCTTTTCAGTAAGGACCCATTTTACGTGGAAAATGTTTTTGAGCATTGTAAAGCTTGTTTCATCATATGACAACTTTAGCAAATTGGTAGGAAAAAGGTTTCTATCCTTTGGAGTAGGGGGTTGTTTGGTAGACTTTCCCTGGCATTTCCATGTGGAAGTGCACACATCATATATTTGATGTGTCCACTTCGAACAAGTAATTTAACCCTTATTTAGTTCTATTTCAGAAAATTGACTCGTTGGCTAAATTCTCAAACACTGTCTATTGGACAAAGGTTAAATTGTTCTGGTGGGATGTCCTTGCTGGTGTTTTAGAGGGTGGGCTGCAAATCGCCTATTTATCTCCTATCAGACAGGGGTCTGAAATTGCTTTTGGGCAACAATTGAATATCAGAATGAGTTTTTCATAATAAGACGGAGAACTCTATGGCTCATTATATTGGTGGAGACCTATAATTAGGGTTACAATGGGAAACGACTCCATATCAAGTCAAAAAGTATACCTTTAGGTACAGGGTTTACAAAATTCTTTTGAAATCAAAGGAAATTATTACAAAGCAGCCGTAAGACATGAAATGCTCCATTGATTGACATGTGAACTATAAACACGTGCAGAGCAACAGAAATGTAAATGCTAAGGTGGATGTGTGATCTTACACGAAAAGTCAGATTCAGAATGATGCGATCAGAAGAAAAGTTGGTGTAGCTTCGATAGAGGATAAGATGAGAGAAAATCGCTTAAGATGGTTTGACCATTTGCGAAGGAGGTCAAGTGATGCACCTGTTAAAAGATGCGAGATTTGGAATGTTGAGTTGGCTAAGAGAGGACAAGGAAGGTCCAAGAAGTGTTGTAATGAGACTATATGAAGGAATCTTATTTATTTGGATCTAAACCCAAGAATGATCCACGATAGATCTGGATGTAGGCATAGAATCCATGTAACCGACCGTAATTAATGTAGGAAAAGGCTTTGTTGTTATTGTTAGGGTTTACAAAATATCGCCCAACACTCCCCTTCAAGATGGACGATTTATATCAATCATCCTTGGTGCAACATTTCTCGAACTGTGTGCATGCAAGTGGCTTGGTGAACATATTCGTTGTTTGATTTACAGAAGGTATGTTGAGAGTGCAGAGTAACCATCTTTGTATTAGATGTCCAGTGTAATGGAAACAAATTTCCACATGTTTGATGTGTTTGTGAAACGTGAGGTTGTTGGCTCTATGTATTGCTGCGTGGCTGTCGCACCTGCATTCTATGGCATCATTGAAAGCGATATGAATATCTGTTTGTATTGATTGAATCCATACTAGTTTATCTATTGCATGGGCCATGGCTTTGTATTCGATCTCAACACTTGAGCGAGAGACCACTACTTGTCTCTTGCTCATCTAAGAAACCTGGTTTACTGCCAAGTGTTGATTTTGGTAGTAGATTTTCTATTCGGCATGCATCCTCCATAATCCACATCTGAATAGGCTATGAAATCAAAGGCATTGCCTTTGGTGAACAACATGCCTTTCCTTGGAGAAGACTTGATGTATCTTAGGACTATCATGCATGCGTCGAAGTAGGCTGAAGTAGGTGATTCCATGAACTTAGTCAGCTTCCTGATGGCTAGAGATACATATGTCATGTAATGGTTAGATACAATAGTTTTCCCACTAGCCTCATGTATCGACTGGTATCCTCCATAGCTTCTGGCTCATAAATACATCCCTTAAGATCCATGCGTATCTGTGTTGGCTTGGAACATAACATCCTTGTCTCTTGAAGCAAATTATATTGTTCATTCGATCAGAAGCTTTGGATATATTGTTCATTTGTTTCCACTAAGAACATCCATCCTTTTGATCAATTCCAACTATCAAGCCTTGATCCCAATTTACAAAATCAAGCCTTCTTTTGATGCATCCAACTTCATCCGTATGTTTTGGTAAAAAAAGCCAAACTGATATAAAAACAATTAAGGGACGATTATTAACTTTGTTCATTCAGTGCAACTCCAATTGTTTCGATTTGAAAAAATCCTGTTAAGATGATGTAATTGGCATAAATGTATCTATCCTTTAACGCATCATGCTTTTGGAATGAAACTACAACACGACATTACTTTCCAACAAAGAAATGTCCCACAAAGATAATTCTTAATTCAGATTAGATTGTAAGTATTTTCATTTTGACGCCAGTCAATTACATCATTTTCTTTTCAAAAGAAATATTTCACGGGTACCCGCGGGTACCCATTACCCATTTATATTATCCAGGTACCCGTTAGAAGTGGGTACCCATTTCTATGGGTCGGGTCGACCCGTGACCCGCTCATGATGGGTCGGGACGGGTCATGGTTGAACGGGTCGGGTACCCGCAGCGGTCTAGTTAAAGTTGAGGAAGAAAAATGCTGTAAAATTTTGAACCTTAGTTCCTCATTCTCTGAATCTAATGCTTATTTTGCCTGCATACTCAACATATTTGCTTCTATGAGTGACTTTTTCTTGGAGGGTATATGTGGGATTTGCCATTGACCGTCATCTCTGCTGGCTAATTGCTGCTTGTGGACTGTTCAACCCAACCGTTTATGGTTGTCATTCCTGTAATTTATTTATTTTTACAATTACATTTGGGAAAAAAGTTGCAATTTAGGATGGATCTGTAGAACTTCAAAAATGCGAAATTCCGAAATATGTATCTGTAATTATCAAAACTTGCTAGAGCTAACTAGAAACAGGGCTTTATAAGTTGTTTTAGTCATGTAACATTTTTAGCTGCACTATCTTTTGCATTTTAAATCAATTCCCATTCTCCATTGACAAACATATCCACTTGCAGGGCTTATTTCCTTCCAGGTTTTCATTTGATGGAGACCATTTTTGTAGTGGTATTGACGAGATAGTACCTGCCTCGACCAACATTACTGTAGCAGGCACCCTGTTAGGAAGTGTGATGATTTTCATTCCAATCAGAAGGTGATTTAAATTCTCTACCACAGGGTGAATTATAATGATATTATCACTATTATAAATGATGTTTGGTGGCACCACATCTCTGGCCATTGACTTGGATATCTTGGCATCTGGTAAAATATGATGGTCTCCGATTGCACCCTTTGATTATTGTAAGTAGATTATAGGGATACCACATAACCAAAAATTAGATTAAAATTAAGTCATTTTCCAAATACAAAGGTTGAACCAACTAGGCTGGTGATCAAATAAGTAGGCAAAAGAACTTGCTTCGATTCTTTAATAAATAATGGTGCCTACTTGGACAAGCATACACTTGTATGTTTATATGTGTGCACGTATCCATGCAGGTTTTCATCTATTGTTCAGTGGAAGTGTCTTTTGTATATGTATCAGTGCCCCTTGCATGGAAGTCATTGCCTAGCGAAATAAAAAAATATATTATTGCAGTCTGTGAAGGCTATGCACCCACTCTATGCGTTCAGTTGTCACTTAATAAAGAGAGGCCATGGTTCTATTTATACAAAATCATGTATTCTTTTAGAAAGAAGAGCGTGGGCACCCATACAACCATGTTGTACACCATACTGTATATTAATCACAATGTTAATTGTACTAAGTTCAAAAAGAGCCTTGACATGAGCAACTACATTTTCCGCATAAATCTCTCATGTCCGAAGACCACCCCAATTCTGGTTAGTCAAAGCACCCAAATATAAGCCAACGGCTTCACCGGATCCATCCAAGACAGAGCTCCAAAAACTTCCACACGACTAGAAGTCTAGTACTAGCATCATGTTACGTCGTACCTATTTGGCCAAGTTACAAGAAATGAACAAGTGTTCCACATCTTTCGATCTGTGAAAAGTCATGCCCGATGAAACTTGATTTCATTTATTCCTTTTTGAGTAGCCACATAAAGATATTCACTTTTAATGGTGCTATGGAGTCTCATAACAATCGGTAATCCTTCGCAAGATATAAACGATTAGGAATCATAGGAGTAGACAAGCCTTGTAAGCCTTCTTAACAGAGAAGTCCCCATCGCACTGCACCCAATAATCAAGACTGTTAATTGGACCCTACATAGAGCTAAGAAGATGTCTGTCCCAAGAAGTCACACAACAACAAACACTAAAATTAGGAACCTAAGTTCTATTAGACCACACATTTCCTACCTTCGTGTATGTGTTAGTAGCCGAATCGAAGATCCTCGGAATAAGTCATACAAGCACCTCTTTTCGGACATGTCATCTTTAAAGGATATAAAGGATGCTATGGCCTCTAGAATCGATTGCAGGTAAGGAGATATATTTGGAATGATAAATGCGTCTTCAAAATATTGATGGTGATTGAGAGGACCTCACTGACACTACTAAACTAAATGAAATGCCATAAATGCCTCAACAGACGATGAACTAAGTCATCACAGTCATCCACCCACTCCACGGCAAGGACCTTGTTCATCTCCTTAAAGCTTCAACACCCAAGACCACCTTCCTCCTAGGGTTGTGTCAGCGAGCTCCAGTTCATAAACATGACACCCCGAGTTTCTGATATGAACTTGATCAGAAGAACTATCTCATCATGAACTCAAGATGTATCTTGATTCTGCACCACCGACAGCCTGTGTGCTAAAGAGAGAGAACAAGAAATAGCTGACAAAACTTATCTGAGAAGCGTTTGTATTGTAGGTTACATTCCACTTCAATTCTTACATAGACACAATCATGTTTTTTGTTTTTTAGTAAATGTCCATATTAACACTTTATATTACTATGTTTTTTTAATAAATAAGGATACTCAAGATCAATAATCATTTTTCATGAATGCTTACATCCTTTTGACTTGGGATTCAACACTTGTGAAATATTATTTTTGTTCGGTACTTCTCTACACTTATTTCAAGCCAAATCCTGTGAAGTGGAAAAGAAACCACACATGAGTTGTTTTTGAGCGATCCCACTCTAAATAATGATCATAAAATGGAACCAGAGCGTTTTATTCCTTTATAACTCCACATTTCTATGGAAAAATTTACATTTCACCATTAAGTAGGCTTCCATAGATCTAATGGATGCAATCGGCATTGTGTTTTCTTAAACATGAAATGCAAGCCATATTCACGTCTTGCACAAAACTTATAGCTGTTAACCTTGCACCCTTTTTTTTTTATAAATTACAGTTATTCGAAGATCTTTTATCAAAGATTATCCAAGGTTATCCTTTTCTCGTGTACAGGTCTCCAATCTCTATATAACAAACAGTTCATAATTGTGCAAAAAATCTTTGCATTGGGAAGTCCCACCTCCCAATATGAACCATTACGCACTTTGAATATCAAATTGATTCCTTAGCACTAAAGCTGCAAATACTCCCACGTGGTTAGTCACCTCGAAATAAGTGGCATTCAAGTTCCAGTCCTTTTAGTGGGCCTTGGATCCTAATATCTAGTCTTGAAGCTTATTTATTTTTAACAAGGCAAGAAGTCATGAAAATTACATCCTTTTTGGTGACATTACCAAAAAGGGAAGGGTGCTTGGGAGTTTTAAAGCGCCCGAAACGCGGCTATCTTAGCAAACTGGATATTGATAATATGAAGGAAATAATAAATATTTGTTTAGTCAATGGTTAAGAAGTAGGTTAAAGCAAGGCTTTCGATGGAGGTGTACTTAAGGTCTCCTTCTAGTGTTTTTTTTTGGGGGGTGGTTGCCTAAGTTCTGCTTTAGATCCGACAATTTTTTGAGATCGATAGTAGGGAATGTATATCCTTTAAATTTTAGACTGATGATTGGAGCAAGTCATCCTTGAGTGATTTTTGAGGCCCTTTGCATTCGCTAGTGTGCATGACATCTTTGTGGTAGAGGTTTGAGTTGATGGGATATGGGCACCATCTTTTACTGCCTTCTTTGTAGAATATAGGATGGATGAATTTATGGTTATAATTGCGATCCTTCATGGGACGAAAGGACTTTCAAATGGTCGCAACCATCAACCATGGATGGATGACTTTTCCTATGTTAGGAAGCAAGATAGGAATTGTCGACATCGACACCATATCAGTATTGTGTCAATACGATATTTCAACATTATATCGCCCATATCGACACATTTTGTGAAGAAAGGATCAGAAAAGAAGTATTTATCGCCATATCGATAACGATATGTCGATATCGATATAGTACTGATATATCATGATATTTCGTACCCTGTTAAAAAGGCACAACACGGTGCTTCAAGGTTCGAACTGTCGATATCATATCGATCATTTCGAAAAGTGATATATCATAGTATATCGATGATATCGGTGAAAATCTTGGAAAAGACGTCAAAAAGCTTTCTTTAGCAAATTAAGATCATCATAGTATTTAATACAATAAATAACATACAAATACACACTTATATGTGAGGTATATTTAATACACCAGTACATATTACATCACACATATCACCGCTGTCATTGTCATGGTAGGAAATATCGTGATATTTCGACGATACATTGTCGATATATCGATATCGGTTGGGAGGGGATATCGATATTAGTTGTGCTATCGTTTACCCATATATAGCGATACGGTCCGGAATATATCGTCGATATCGGGTGTCAACGATATATCGACGATAAAGGGAATCTGCCGATCAAATTAGTACCATATTGCCCCATTTCGCCCCAAGTCTGCTATGAACGCCTCTTCGAGGTTCTCCAATACTCCTTCCTTCCTTCTCTTAGGGAAACACTAAATCTTCTCTAATTTTTATGTCGAATGAGTGAAATTTCTTAGGGGTTTTCCCTATTGGTTAGGTATTGCATATTCTTGAGATTTTTAAGAGTTGAAGTATTTAGTGAGATAAGGGGGGAATTAATTTAGGGTTTTTGAGTTTTGTTGTGAAATTAAGTTAAGTTATGAAAGGACAAACTCAGATATCATGTTCTATACGTAGAGAACAAGATTTTATGGGGATTTATGTTAACGAAAAATTAGTAATTTATTAATACTGTGAATTAAACATTAGATCTGTAATATATTTTTGTGTTTTGTGTGTCATGCATGATTTGGCATGAAATTGGTCGTCTCAACTCTAGATATAGGATGTTTTTTCGTAGAAATCGAAACATATAAATATAGAAAGTATGTTAAACATTAAATATCAAAGATTTTACATATATTAAGCATGTTAAAAAAATAAATATAATAAATCCGAAAATTTAAACAAAGATATAATTAGCAAATAATTGATTAATCTCCTCATATGTCTCATGAATGTTTGTTGTGTAATTTCTTTGCAGGTTCCAATTATCAACATCATGCGTTCACACTTCGGTTCGAATTCTGATGACTAGAGGGCAGGGTTCCAAATTTTGCAAAATTTCAGTGAATTTTTAGCTGAAATTTCCGTTTCGATACCCTACCGAAATCGAAATCTAGACATATACACTTAACAAATCTAAACCGATTTTGGCCGAAATTGGTGAAATTTCGATGAAATTTGAATTTGTTTCGCTTTTTCATCATCCGGAAACAAAATCGAAATTAAGATTTAAAACTGTTGAGATAGTTGTATCTCAGAGGGTTTTTTTATGTTTTATATTTTCTTCATGTATCTCTTGTGTAATAAACCCAGGGCTTTTCTCCTATATAAGAGATCCCTTGGGTCTGTGTTTAGAATATGAATTGGTTTTCCCTCAACATGGTATCGGAGCAGCGGTCCTAGATCAGGGTTCCCGTATCTCACCCTAACCCTAACCCTACCTTCTCAGCCCCATCTCTCCATCCCAGCCGCCGCCGACCCCTCTAGGGCTCCCAGCCCTCCGCGCCGGCCCCCCCTTCCGCGTCAACCACTCTCCGACGGCCTCCCAGCTCACCCGCCCCGCCTTCTTTAGGGCCCTTGCGCGGCAACCTCAAGGGGCTTCCATCCCGTTTGCCGCCTTCTCCACGGGCTTTCAGTCGTAGCGTCGCCTCCTACAAGGGGCCTCCAGCACTTGTGCGGCATGCCGGTGTTGCTCACAACCCCCTGGCAGACCTCCGCCAGGGCATCTAGCCCCTCATATTGCCGTTGTGTGCGTTGTGAGGCCGGGGCCACACCTCTCCGACATAATTTTCGACGTTTCGCGGTCTGATTTGAGCCTATACACGTGATTTTGATCATCTAAATCGCGTTCTAAGGCTCTAAACTTCACAAAGGGCCCATGAGGATGGTTGTATGAGTCTACAGATACAACAATTCTCCCTTATGATTGTGTAGCCATTATATAATCATTGTACTACTCAGCTTGTCCGTGGTTCTACTCATTGATATCATGTCCGACGCCAAGAATGATGTGTTTTCATCTTCTGGGGCCTTCAAGGGACCGGCTCCCATTGTAAAGATGGATGGGACCAACTATGAATTATGGTCCATGCAATTTCACACTCTTATGCAATGTCATAATGAGCACATTCTTACGGAATCGGAACCAATGAACAAGACTGGAATGAATGCATCATGGAAGCAAGATGATGCGTATGCTCACATCTGGCTCTCTGGGACACTTATTACAAAGATTGCCAACGATATTGTTAATCAGCCCACGACCAAGGCTATGTGGGACATATTAGTAGATACCTATGGCCAAGGCAAGAACGAAAGCGAGATCCTCCAACTGCAGTTTGACATCTTCTCGACCAAACAGAATGGTCGCCCACTCCACACATACTTCTCCCATTTGCGAGGCATGTTTGAGCGACTACATAGCTTCATGCCCATTACCACCAGCATTGAGCAACAACAACAGTGTCAAAATGCTACTATGACAAGAGTATTTCTATCGTCCCTTGACTCTGAGTACGATGCTGCACGTACTCAACTTTTGACTGGTGAGACGATACCGCCCATGGAGGAGGTCTACAAACGACAGAGCAGGATCAATACCATGCTTAACAATACGCTACAGACGACTTCCTCAGCTATGGCAGCCTCTCGTGGACAGGGAGGTTCTTCCCATTTTTGAGGCCGTGGCCCTCATGGTCGAGGTGGAGGACACCGGTGTGGTCCATGTTCCTATTGCCATCGTCAGGGTCATTCGGAGGAGACATGCTTTCTGAAGCATGGATACCCAGCGTCTGCACGTGTTGCTGAGGAGACTGATTCATCTTCTGCACCTACTACTGATGCACGATTCAATGATTTTGTTTCGAGACTTCGAGAGATGATGACCACCCCTACGACTTCGACTGCAGGTCCTTCATAAGGCGGCTACCGCCAAAGCATCATCCAGTTCATCAGGTATTAGCTATGCGTTTACCAGTTGTAGCAGTTCTGATGCAACAAATTGTATTATGGACTCTGGCGCGTCTCATCATATGTGTGGAGATCGGACGCAGTTTACCTCTAATAGATCTCTCCCTCCTGGACAATCTGTGGTCATTGCCAATGGGGTTCGGCTACCCATTGTTGGTCAGGGGGAGATTGTCTTAGCTCCGTCTATGCATCGTCATATTGTCTTATATGTTCTTGATTTTCAGATGAATCTTTTGTCAATTAGCCAAATTACAAAAGATTTACATTGCCGTGCCATTTTTGATCTGTCTTCTCTTGTATTTCAGGACATACTGACTGACAGGGTTATTGGTCATGGCCGTGAGCAGAGAGGATTGTATAAGCTTGCCATTTCATCATATGTTGCGGTTGCCTCTCTTCCTTCTGGATCTATATCTCCATTCATGTGGCATCTTCGCTTTGGCCACCTTCCTCTTCAAAAGATGATTCATGTGCTCCTGCAGATATCTACTCGCACTGCTTTGGATTGTGAAGCCTGTCAACTTGGAAAACATCATCGCTCCTCGTTTCCTAGTCGCTCAAGTCTTCATAGTAGTCGGTCTTTCGAGTTATTTCATTTTGATTTGGGGTTCGAGTCGTGTTCCTAATCATCAGGGACATCGTTTTTATATGGTTGCTGTGGATAATTATTCTAGACTCTCTTGGGCATTCTTTTTAAAACATAAGTCTGAAGTTGGCTCCATTATTAAAACTTTTATTATTGAAGTCAACAATATCTTCTCTTCTAATGTCAAATACATTCGTACTGATAATGCCTTGGAATTTTCCACTTTACACTTAGCAGAATTTCTCAGTTCTCGTGGTATACTTCATCAGACTTCTTGCAGTTATACATCCCAGCAAAATGGTGTGGCAGAACGTAAACATCGTCACCTTCTTGATGTCACGAGAACTTTGTTGATTCAAGGTTGTACACCTCACTCTTTTTGGGGGTATGCTGTACTTACTGCCTGCTACTTAGTGAACCGCATGCCATCCACTGTTCTTGGAGAGAAAATTTCCTTCTTGACTGCGTTTCTCGAGAAGGAATTATTCTCTCTCACTCCCAGAGTCTTCGGATCGGTGGCCTTTGTCCACAACTTCGCCCCTGGCCGTGACAAGCTCTCAACTAGAGCTGTCAAATGTATCTTTGTTGGTTATTCTCGTACCCAAAAAGGGTATCGGTCTTTTGATCCTGTTGGGAGAAAATACTATGTGAGTACAGACGTCATATATTTTGAGTCCATTATGTACTTTTCTCCTACAGGTGACATGTTATCTGATAGTAATATTGGAGAGGATGTTGTGGTTCCTCCTCTATCATCACCTCAATTACCTCCACTACCATCTCTATCTCCACCACTGCCACCACCTCCCCCACCTGCAAATAAGTCCATGTTTCTACCACATGTTTATACTCACAGGTCTTCTACACGCACCTCTGCTCATGAACCATCCACATCATCCAGCATGCCTCAGGTATGTCATGAAAATACTATTTCTACTGATGGCACTGGAGCTTTGAATGATACACAGGCATAATTGAATCCAGAAGACAGAGAAGTAGATGATCTGGAGAAACCTATTGCACTAAGGAAACCTCGGCGAAAATGTGCTACGTATCCTCTTACTGCGCTTGTCTCCTTGGATCATCTCTTAGAGGACTACAAGAGGTTTGTAGTGGGCCTATCTGCCATTACTATCCCACATACATATCAGGAGGCACTTCAAGACAGCAACTGGCGACTTGCTATGGAGGAAGAGATGGCAACTCTTCGGTCGCATGGTACCTGGAGCATTGTTTCTGCCCTGCCCGGTGCATCTGTTGTAAGTTGCAAATAGATTTTTACAGTGAAGCTAAGGGCAGACGATAGCATAGACCGATATAAAGCAAGGCTTATGGCCCAGGGTTTTACCCAAACTTATGGGGTGGACTATCAAGACACTTTCTCTCCAGTAGCAAGACTCTCGAGACTCCACATTCTTCTATCGATTGCAGTTTGCAAGGACTGGCCTCTTTACCAACTTGATATGTAGAATGCATTTCTATATGGTGACCTACAAGAGGAAGTATATATGCAACATCCACCAGGGTTTGCTACTGAGGGGGAGTCCCAGAAGGTGTGCAGACTCGATAAGGCGATTTATGGCCTGAAGCAGAGTCCGAGAGCTTGGTACCAGAAGCTATTTTTAGTTGATAGAGCAACAAGGGTTTATGGCCCAGGGTTTTACCCAAACTTATGGGGTGGACTATCAAGACACTTTCTCTCCAGTAGCAAGACACTCGAGACTCCGCATTCTTCTATTGGTTGCAGTTTGCAAGGACTAGCCTCTTTACTAACTTGATATGAAGAATGCATTTCTATATGGTGATCTACAAGAGGAGGTATATATGCAAAATCCACCTGGGTTTACTACTGAGGGAGAGTCCCAGAAGGTGTGCAGACTTGATAAGGCGATTTATGGCTTGAAGCAGAGTCCGAGAGCATGGTACCGGAAGCTATCGGAGCTGATAGGGCAACAAGGGTTTGTACGGTCTACTGCGAATCATTTTCTGTTTGTCAAGAGAACACCAAGAGGTACGGTGGCTATTCTTGTTTATGTGGATGATATTGTTATTACAAGAGATGATGAACCATGCATTCATGCTGCCAAGGAATTTGTAGCTCAACAGTTTGTGACTAAGGATCTTAGCAATCTTCGTTACTTCCTTGGGTTGGAGTTCACCAGGAATAAACGTGGTCTAGTAATGACTCGGAGACAATTTGTTATGGATCTTTTTTCTGGGACAAGTATGACAGGATGCAACCTGCTAATACTTCTATGGATGCAAGTATGAGATTTATGATGAGGACACTGAGGAGGTTGACAGAAGGAGATATAGAGAGCTTGTTGGGAAGCTCTTATACGCCACTATTACTAGGCCAGATATTGCATTTGCAGTGAGCAAAGTCAGTCAATTCATGGAGCAGCCTAGGAAGCTGCACATGGATGTTGTCCATATGATCTTGAGATACCTGAAGAATTCACCTAGTTCGGGCCTTTTATTCAGTAGGGCTGTAGGGGTACATCCCTTGAGGTGATTGCAGTCTGCATGCACATATGCTGATTATGCAGGTTGTCCAAGAGACAGAAAAGTCTACTTCTGGCTTTGCTATCGACAACTCACTTGTTTCATGGAGAAGGAAGAAACATACAATGGTGGCTAGCTCAAGTGCAGAGTCTGAATACAGGGTGATGGCTCAGGGAAGTGCTGAAATGATGTGGGTTAGATTGGTATTGACTGATCTTACTATTGAGCTTGCAGCTTGTATGCGATAATCAAGCAGCTCTATTTATTGCTAATAATCCTGCCTTTCATGAACGGACAAAACATATAGAGGTGGATTGTCATTAGACTTGAGATATGATTCAGAAAGGTCTCATATTCACCTGTCATGTGTCTACTTGAGATCAGACGGCTGACATCTTCTCCAAAGCACTTGGTAGAGGTCCCTTTCAGAGGTGTTGTTCCAAGCTGAGCATGATAGAGATATATGCTCCAGCTTGAGGGGGAGTGTTGAGATAGTTGTATCTCACAAGTTTTTTTTATGTTTTATATTTTCTTCATGTATCTCTTGTGAAATTATCCCAGGGATTTGTCCTATATAAGAGAGCGCTCGGGTCTTCGTTTAGAATATGAATTGGTTTTCCCTCAACAAAAACCTTTCTAGAGGGATAGTGGAGAGATTGGTTGGAGGTTTACCACTGCTGGTGTAGAGAATATTAGTTGTTGTATCAGTTTCTCTATTTTTATTTTCCTGATGACCTCTTATGTAATTTACCCATGGATCCTCTCTATATAAGAGAGCTTGGGGTTCTATGTAATAAACAGATTGCTCATTTCCACCTACATGGTATCAGAGCCAAAACCCTAACCCTAAAACCCTACCACCGCCTCCCCCCTCTCCCTCCATTTCTCGGCGCTGCCGCCACCCCTCACCGTAGGCGCTGCCGCCGCCACTCCGGTCCTCTCCTTTTCCCGCTGCCGCTGCCGCACTCTCCACCGCCGGCTCACCACCGCCGACCCCTCTTCTCCGACGTAAGGGACCTTCACCGCAGGGTCCCCCTCCCTTCAACGCCGACTCCTCTTCTTCCGTCAGCCTCTCTATCTCCATGGATTTGAGTGTGTAAAGCCTACATATGCACTCAAATCTTCTCATGTTTATGTAGACACCTGTTTCTAGTCTACATCCCTAGTTCTTCGTCTTCGGAGACATGTCAGAAAAGAAAGTCGGTATGCCCTCCATAGGCGCATTCAAAGGTCCAACGCCAATAGTCAATATGGATGGGACGAACTATGAGCTCTGGGCGATGCAGTTCATGAGTCTCATGAAGTCGAACGGTAAGAAGCATATTCTTATCGAGGAAGAGCCAGCAGAGAAGACTGGGATCTATACCTCCTGGGAGGCTGATGATTCATATGCCAAGGTTTGGTTGTCTGGCACGTTGTCGATGGAGATTGCCAATGATGTCCTCCATCAGCCCACCGCTAAGGCGATGTGGGATATACTGGCTGCCACATATTCACAGGTGCAGAATGAGACCAAGATGTTACTGCTCCAGCATGACATTTTCACGATGAAGCATAATGGACGACCACTTCACTCTTTGTATACAGGGGGATGTTTGAGAAACTATATGGCACTATACCCCTCACGACTACCCCTGAGCAGAAGAAGACTTTCCGGAATGCTACCGTGGTAGGGGTACTGCTAGCAGTACTTGATCCTGAGTATGAGGCAGCCCGATCTCAGATACTTGTCGTTGCTACCATTCCTCCTATGGAGGAAGTTTACCGGAGGCTTAGCCGCATCTCTGTTCCTTCCAGCACTTCTACTCCACCACCTTTGGCGATGACTGTGTCGTGAGGGAGAGGTGGTCAGTCTTCCTTTCGTGGACATAGACCTCGTGGTCGAGGAGGTCGCTTTCGCCAACCATGCACTTTTTCCATTGCACAGGTCACTCCGAGGATACATGCTATTCTAAGCATGGCTTTCCAGCATTAGCGCATGTAGCTAAACATGTTATATCACCGTCGGCATCCACTTCAGATCACCGGTTCGAGGAGCTTGTGGCGTGATTGTGCGATATTATGCCTCAACCATCTACAGATTCACCAGGAGGATCTTCAGATATTGCTGCTTCAGCATCTGCCAGTACTTCTGCAGCTGCCAGTACATCAGGTAGTGCTTCTGCTTTTACATCCTGTCATGATCTCTCAGATTGGATTATGGACTCTGGCGTCACCCATTATCTCTATCGCCACAGAGATAGACTTGAGTCATACAGAGGCATTCCACCTGGACGCTCAGTGCTCATAGCTGATGGGAAGCATTCCCCCATCGTTAGACAGGGGGAGATTCCCCTATTACCATCCATGCATTTACAGAGTGTTCTACATGCTCCTGAGTTTTCCATGAATTTACTGTCCATTAGTCAGATTACGAAGGATTTGCACTGTCGCGCTATATTTGACCCATCTTCTCTTATTTTTCATGACATACTAATGTGCAAGGTGATTGGTTGTGGCTCTGAGAAGAATGGTCTCTATCGTCTGGTATGGAATTCATATGCTGGTGTCTCTTCCTACTCAGTCGGATCAGTCTCTCTGTACACCTGGCATCTACGCTTTGGTCACCTCCCTCTTCAAAGGATGCGTCATCTCTTGCCTCAGATCTCTCCAAGTTCATCGTTTCGATGTGAAGTCTGTCAATTGGGAAAGCATCATCGAGCTAGCTTTCCTAGTCGTCGGTGTCGGAGCAGTAGCTTCCCTTTTAAATTATTTCATGTTGATATTTGTGGTCCGAGTTGTGTTCCTGATCATCAGGGCACATGTTCGATCTTGTAGTAGTTGATGACTTCTCTCGTGTATCGTGGGTATTTCTTTTAAAGAATAAATCTGAAGCAGGGAATGTTATTAGAAATTTTATCATTGAAGTGCATAATGTTTTTCTCCGTCTGTCAAATATGTTCGTACGAATAATGCGTTGGAATTCTGCACTCGCTCTCTCTCTTCCATTTCTTTTTGTCCAAAGGTATTATTCATCAAACCACCTGTGCTTATACATTCCTTGATATCACTCGAACCCTGCTTATTCAGAATTGTGCGTCTATCACCTTTTGGGGTGATGTTGTTCTTACGGCTTGCTACCTTGTCAATCATATGCCGTCCTCTGTACTCGGTGAGAAAATTCCTCTTTCTGTTATTTTTCCAGAGAAGGAATTATTCTCTCTTATTCCTTGTGTCTTTGGCGCTGTTGCATTTGTTCACCACTTGTCTCCTGGACTTGACAAACTCTAACCTAGAGCTGTCAAGTGTGTCTTTGTGGGTTACTCTCGGACTCAGAAGGGTTACCGTTATGACCCTGTAAACATGAAATATTTTTCAGTGCTGTTGTTACATTTTTTGAGTCCGTTATGTACTTCTCCCCTGTATGTGATAGGTTGGCCTCTTCTACATCTAATGATGACGTCTATGTTCCTCCTCCTCCTTGCCTGAGTCCATCTTTGTCTATTCCTATTTCGGTAGTCACGCCGACGCCATCCCCATCACCACCACCACCTATCCTGCCATTTCCTAAAGTCTATACACGCCGGTCAGGTCCTGCTCAGGTCAAACATTTATCACGCCTCAGGTATGTTCAAATGCTATTACTAACGATGGGTCGGATAGTGTGCCTGTGCATGATTCTTCTTTGCAGGAGGAGTGCGCACCATCGAGTACTGTAAATGATGACCTGGATGTCCGCATTACTATTCGGAAGCAGAAACGGACTTGCGCGTCTTATCCCCTTGCTTCCCAGGTTTCCTTTCACCGTGTCACAGGAGACTTCCAAAACTTTGTTGCGGCTTTGTCTTCCGTGGAGATACCACGGAATTATCAGGATGCTATGAAAATTGACTGTTGGCAGTTGGCTATGGAAGAAGAAGTGGCTACGTTACAGTCCCACGGTACATGGAGTTTGGTTCCTGCTCTGTCCGACGCATCTATTGTTAGCTGCAAATGGGTATTCACAGTGAAGTACCATGCAGATGAGAGCCTTGATCGGTGCAAGGCACGACTAGTGGCGAGAGGCTTTAATCAAACATATGGTGTGCACTATTTAGATACATTCTCTCCAGTGGCTCGTCACTCTATTCTTTGCATTCTTCTTTCTATTGCTGTGGTACGTGATTGGTCCATTTTTCAGCTTGATGTCAAGAATGCATTCTTGTATGGCGATTTGCAGGAAGAAGTCTACATGCAGCAGCCACCGGGGTTTGATGCTGAGGGGGAGAATCATATGGTGTGTAGACTTCACAAGGCGATATATGGTCTTAAACAAAGCCCAATGGTGTGGTTACAGAAGCTTTCCCACCTAATTGAACGATAGGGATTCAAAAGATCAAATGCGGATCACTCGTTGTTCATTCAGAAGACTTCTAGAGATATGATTGTCATCGTGGTATATGTTGATGATATTCTGGTTACAAGAGATGATGCTCAGGGGGTAGAGATGACAAAAACATTTTTAGGCCGTCAGTTTGTCACGAAGGATCTTGGTACCCTACGATATTTTCTGGGGCTGGAGTTTGCCAGCAATGCACATGGTCTGGTGATGACCTAAAGGAAATATATTACAGATTTGCTGGTTGAAACGGGCATGGTTGGATGTAGACCATCGAGCATTCCCATGGATCCGAGTATGAAATTATATGACAACGATACTGAAGAGGTGGACAGGAGAAGATATAGAGAGATGGTGGGTAAGCTTCTTTACATCACTATAACTCGACCCGATATTGCTTTTGCAGTAAGTCAAGTGTGTCAATTTATGGAGCAGCCAAGACAGGTACATATGGATGCTATATACATGATACTAAGGTATCTAAAGTTTTCTCCAGGCTCGGGATTGTTGTTTAGAAAGAACACAGATCTATCTATTTCGGCTTGTACAGATGCAGACTATGTAGGATGTCCTAGGGATCGTAAGTCTACTTTAGGCTTTGTAGTGTTTGTGGGTAGCGCTCTGGTTTCTTTGAAAAGCAAGAAACAAACTGTTGTAGCGAGATCCAGTGCTGAATCTGAATTTAGGGCCATGACATAAGCAAGCACGGATATGATGTGGGTTCGAGCTGTACTAGAAGACTTGCATATAGATGTACCTCTACCCATGCAGTTACAATGTGACAATCAAACGGCTTTGTTCATTGTCAATAATCCAGCATTTCATGAAAGAACAAAACACATTGAGGTAGGCTACCACTACACTAGAGATATGATCCAGAAGGGCTTGATTTATACTTCACATATTAGTTATGAGAAGCAGACTGCCGACATTTTCACCAAACCATTGCTCAGAGGACATTTCCAGAGATGTTCTTCCAAGCGGAGCATGATTGATATTTATGCTCCATCTTGAGGGGGAGTGTAGAGAATATTATGTAGTCGTTGTATCAGTTTCTCTATTTTTATTTTCCTGATAACCTCTTATGTAATTTACCCATGGGTCCTCTCTATATAAGAGAGCCTAGGGTTCTATGGAATAAACAGATTGCTCATTTCCACCAACAACTACACCTGACAACAAATCGAAATCAAAATGCAACTTCTGTATGAAGATGTAGGGAGGAGGGGGGATTATGAGGCTGAAGCACCATCTTGTTGGCAACAATAAGAATGTTGCCAAGTGCACATGTTGTCCCAAAGACACGAGGGACTTGGTGAAGGTTAACTTGGACGGGAAGAATGACAAAGATATAGAGAGAACTAAAATGGATAAATTATTCAAGGAATTCATGTTCGAGAAAGTGTTCAATGTCCTCTCCAATTTAGATGATGATGACTTTGTCTACCCGGTTGAAAGTCAGACGATAATTGAGAGGAGGGCATACAGAAGGGCAACAAAGTAATATATGAGGAGTGAGTTTGGGAGGAGAGAACTTGGTGGTACACGAGGTGACTTTTATGGTGCTGGTGACAGTGGGAGTGGTGGTTCTGGAGGTGTATCAGTAGCATCAACTACAATAAACACGGGCAGGGAGTTGAGCCTTTCTTGACGAGGAACAAATCCATGCAATACAAGCCATGCAAGGATCTGATGCAGAAGACTGTAAAGAGTTTATTCACATGCCAAGGAGAGAGTGGGCAAGGCCCTCAACAATCTCTTTTTTGGGGAGAGCATTCCGATAAATGTTGCTAGTGGACCATTTTTGCAGCATGCCATCGACGAGATCATCGTCACGAGAACGGAAGTGAAGGCTCCCACATCCAAGGAGATAATGAACATGTATCTCGGGATGGAGAAGGAGGAGATGAACGAGTACATTGCTGAGATGAGGAGGAGATGACCGAAGTACAGGGTGACACTAGTGTACGATGGATGATCGAGATACACGAGGAACCAGATTATCAACTTCCTTATTTACTGCGATGGGAAGATTATTTTTTTTGAAGATCGTTGATAAATCCGAGCATTTGAAGGACCACAAGTACCTGTTGAAGTTGATGAAGGATATCATCAAGGATGTTGGGAATGAGAACATTGTCCAGATTATCACGAACAATGACATCAACTTCAAGAAAGTAGGTAAAACAATAGTGAATTCTAGCTGCTACGGTATCTTTTGGATGTTGTGTGCTGTACATTGTGTCGATTTGATATTGGATGACTTCAACAAGAGAACTTGTCTCAACGGTGGTGGAGCAAGCACGGATGATCACTGCCTTCATTTACAATCATTCTAAAGTGTTGGCTTTGATGAGGCGGGTGTGTGATGGTGAACTGGTGTGACCTAACATCACATACTTTGCAACCAATTTTATAGCATTGCAGAGCCTTAAACAACACAAAACACGTTTGAAAACCAAGTGTTGTCAAGGGGAATAGTTTGAGATACCCAAAGCTCGAACAGAAGGAGGAAGGAAAGTGGAGACATTGATCAATGATCTTTACTTCTGGGATGACGTGACACGAGTCACAGGGATTATGGATTGGGTTGTGTCTGCATTGCGGATCGTTGATGAAGATCATTGGGCCAAATTTTGTTGAAATTCTGCTAAATTTCAGTTTTGACAGGTGACCGAAATTTGATCAATATGGCCTGTATCAACCAAAATTTGAGGGCCTCGGTAGCGATCGAAATGACTGAAATCAAAATTTGAGGCTTTAATGGCCACAAAAAGCCGACCTTGGGAGTGATATATGAGGTAATGTGCTGCATGAAAGAGAAGGTCCGAGAAGCAGTTGGGAAGAAAGGATACATAACCTGGTTAGACATCATTGACGAACATTGGACAAAGATGCTTTCACATTCCTCTTCACAAGCCTGGTATGTATATGTAATAATTGAATTGCAGTGGGAATGAGAGGTCAGCTCAGACACTCCATCCTTCTCATCTTCCACTCAGAGGCCAAGCTCGATGCGCAGAGAAAAGGAGGGAAAGAAGACTAGGGAAGTCCTCTTACCAAGAAAAAGGAGAGGTAGACTACTAGAGACCTGATGTCGATGTCTCAACCCTCCATACTTACCCCAACCTGCTTCCACCCTTCGGCTGCGGCTTCGCCCGGAACAGAAAGCGATCAGTCTTCCCGTACACATTTTTTTCAAATAACTTGCGGCGAAGTCAATGAAAACTCATTCTTTAATTTTTGATAGCACTGTTTATGGATTAAATTCTGAGAATTATGCATGCTTGTGCCTTGTGTCCAGCTTATTACTTCAATCCCAAGTACTAATACACGCACAATTTTCGTACAAATGCTTACCTTTTAGTAGCTATCCAAATTGTGGTGGACAAGCTCGTCAATGACGAGAAAACACAAACCATGTGCATGATTGAGGTAATTTGGAATCTAGAGTGAACTTACACTTTCAAGTAGTCTAACAAAGTATTCATTGGAATTTGAAAGTATTACGTGACAATTTATGACTTCAAACAATGTTCATGTAAAATACTTTAGGGATGCTTTGGGTCCGTCGACAGAATTACCACGATCAATGGATGGGGCAATACTCTTCCTAGTATGACGAATACATCCATTGATTGTGTTGCGACATATTACTAGTATTTACTATTATTGATTTATCTCTTTGGATTTTCCACAGCGGAATGGTGGCAGTGAGTATTTTCATAAACTGCATTTGCTAGTGGTTGTAAGAGGAACGGGAATACATTCAACCTGATTCATTCGAAGAAATAGAACATGTTGGGAGAACATAAGCTTCATGATCTTGTCTACATGTACTACAACTTGAGGTTAAAGATGAAACATGCAAGGGAGGGGCATGACAAAGAGGACTACACATATCCCATCGATCTTGCATACATTTTCAAAATGCACAATGACGATGCGGATGAAGAAATTCTTCAAAGTTGGTTAGATTCCAAAGGCGCTCCATTGCTTGATCAACATGGAGGCATGCCAAATCCGAACATAAGCCAATGAAGGAGAGCAAATGTTGGTGACTACATGGACATATCCTGACGAATCACAGATCCTCTTGGAGTGTTGGAGCTTATGCAATAGTTGATTATATTCTTTTCACTGGTTCGAAATCCAAATACAAATCAATGGATGATAGTAGAAGTGATGATGATCATGATGAAGTTATTGGCAGTCATGGTGGATTTGGTGATGGGGAAACATATTCAGGGGGTCGAGTCAATAGGAGGTGGTCGTGGACTACATAATACAAGATTCAAGGAAGCGCTCCACGCATGTCATGAATATATGGAGCGGCATGGAAACACACATGGTCAATTTGTCTTCCGAGTCCAGGACCTACGAATTATGAAGCATATAGATATGACCATCGTCCCACGAACAACTACATGGATGATTTGATATCATCTGTAGGTTCCTTGAGTTGCATGGGCAGTGACAACCCTTATCGTAGAGCAACACCAAGTCCCTTGTGTGGATATGTATCATCATACGATGAGATATCATTTGATATCTTCCCAGAATACTTTCAAGCTCCTCTTCCAGGACCTCCTCCTCCTCAGATGCATGTACCTCCATCATATGGGTACAACAAGTATGGATACAACATTTACAATGATGAAAATTATAAAGATAGCCAGTCCGAGCAGAGCTAGGGCAAGTATTTTGGTGGTGACAGTTATGGTACCTTCCTTGATTTCTACATGACCGTGCCTCCTCCTCCTCCATCGCAGAGATCGTCTCCTACTCCATCATCATCATCCCGACAATCTCAAGCTAGTACTTTGCAGCTACGTCGTGCCCCTCTTGATACCAGATTTAGTGTTGCTTATCCTCGTCTCTAGATACTCATAGGCATCGATGGTCATCATTACATGCTGTATGTGATGGATTACATGGCCATGTACTCGTACATGACTTGGGAGAAATACTGCGAGTTTATTGAGTCCGTGTTGTGCTCTGAGAGATAACTTGGCAAGGGGACCATATGGGTATGTACACTCCCCTCGTGGAGATGGGTATGCATCGCTCTCATCCCAAAAAATACATAAATCATATCTTTAATACTTGAAGTAGCTACAAAAAAATCCCAAACAAATCTGCCAAAGCTTTAAAAGTAGTTGATATGAAGCAATGTTGGCCCATATTGATGTGTATTGGTTGATATCGACCTATATATGGTTTATTTTTTTAATGAAATCTTCAATCTTTGATTGATATACTAACATCTCACAAGATTTCGATATCTTGGAAATCGATATATATATATATATTGATATCGAAACTTCTATCCTATCGATACTTGATATATCTGTTATATACAATCGATATTTGGTAGCATGGAGCTTATCATCACCTATGGTTTTTGTCTTGGGAGATAATGACATGGGATCTGGAAATCCATGAATCTGCTAAGTGTTGAAGTGTTTCTATGGATGTAGAGGCATGATCAAATGATGACTATTGAGAGAATTTTATCTCTTGGTCTTTATTTATATATTTCTAGTTTCTCCATCTTGTTTATGTAATTTCACCTTAGCATCTTTCTCCTATATAAGAGGGCTCTAGGGTTACTTGGAAATATACGATTACTTTTCATCCTTCCACATGGTATCAGAGTGACAATCCTAGTTTGGAGCATGTGCCCTAGCCTCTCCCAACCAAAACCCTGCCCCTAGCGGCATCGCCCTCCACCGCTCCTAGTGGCTTCGCCTGCCGTCGTCGCCTCTAATAGCTCCACACAACGTCGTGCCTAGCGGCTTTGCTCGCCATCGCCATCTAGAGGCTTCGCCGTTCTTAGCGGTTCCGCCCGACGCTGCTTCTAGCGGCTTCGACCGCAACCCCTAGGCTCGTCCTTTGGGTTCTAGGGTGTGACGGGATCATCTAAATCACTCTAGACACCTAAAGGAAACTCTTGATGATGGAAGAGGTTGTGGTATGAGTCTACACCCACAACCGTCTTCTCACATGTCAGTCTAGACAAAGATCTGATTGGTTGGTGCCCTAGTCTTGGTGATAGTTGTCATCATGGTTGATAACAAAGTTGATGTTACATCCCTGGGTGCCTTCAAAATCCAACACCCATCGTCAAGATGGATAGAACAAATTGTGAATTGTGAGCCATCCAGTTCATGAGTCTAATGCTGTGTAATGACAAGAATTACATCCTCACGGTCGAGGAACCAAGTGACAAGATTGGGGTTAATGCCTCATGGGAGGTAGACGACACTTATGTGTATAGCTATCTAGGACTTTGTCCACAGAGATAGCCAATGATATACTGAGCCAGCCTACTGTGAAGGCTATGTCGGACATTCTTGCTGTTACATACGAAGAATGAGTCTAAAATATTGCAGCTCCAACATGACATCTTCACATCGAAGCAGAATGGTCGCCCTCTACATGCCCTCTACACTTGAGGGGTATGTTTGAGAAGTTGCACGGCTACATTCCCTTGATTGCTACACCAAAGCAGCTCAAGGCATACAAAGACTCTGTAATGACTGGGGTCTTTTTAACGGCCTTTGATCCTGAATATGACTCAGCTCAAGCCCAGATTCTTACTGATTCTATCATACCTCCGATGGAGGAGGCATATCGTAAACTGAGTGGGCTCTCTATATCCTCTAGTGGGAATGCACAATCTCAGACATCTTCAACCACGACTGCATCTCGTGGTAGGGGGAACCGTACTTCGTATCGTGGTAGAGGTGGTCCTGGTCGTGACAAAGGAGGGGGTGGTTGATCCCGTCAACCATACACCTACTGTCACAAGATAGACCACTCAGAAGACACCTGCTATTCCAAGCATGAGTTTCCTACTTCAGCCAGATTTGCAGAACAGACTCAACAGGTTGGGAGTTCATCTCCAGTTTCTGACCAGAGATTTGACGAACTGGTGTCCAGACTCAGGGAGATCATGCCTACTCCTTGGCCAATCAGCTCTCCCTCAATAGAGATAGTTGCCTCTGATGTTGCATCCACATCAAGTATATCATATGCCTTTACTAGTTGTTACAGGCAGATTTATCAGAATGAATTATGGATTCAGGTGCATCACATCATCTTTATGGTGATAGAGGTCAGTTTATTTTTTTCAGTTCAACCCATCCTGGACGATTTGTTGTGATAGTAGATGGAACACATTCTCCTATTACTTGTCTGAGGGAGGTGCAATGCAACTAACTCCTGCAATGAGACTTCAGAATGTTCTTTATGTTCCTGAATTTTCAATGGATTTATTACCTATTAGTCAAAACACGAAGGACTTACACTGTCGTGCCATTTTTGATCCGTGTGCTCTTGTATTTCAGGACATTCTAACAGGCAGGATGATTGGTTCTGACCGTGAGCAAGGAGGTCTCTACAGACTTGTGCAATCTCCTTATGCATGTGCTTCCTCCATTCGTACTGAGTCCGTGTCACCTTATATGCGGCATCTTCGTTTTGGCCACCTTTCTCTGCAAAAGTTGTGTCACGTCCTTTCTCAGATTTCCCCTCGCTTTACCTTTCAAAGCGAGGCCTGCCAGCTTGGGAAGTGTTATAAAATATGAAGAATGCGGAAGCAAACATGGAAAAAGAATAAACATCCGCGAAGAACGCGGAATTTAACGTGGAACCCTACTCCGTGAGGAGCGGGATGAAACCACGGGAGAAGCCCTCTCAAATAGGGTGTGTTTGTCTATTGACTTTCTCAATGGATACAGGAGGTCTGGGGCTCCTTATATAGCTTTTCCAGAGCCTCCAAGTCCCACCACTGGACGATATGGGACGAAACACTGGATGGGGTAAATGGATCTTCTCCAGGATCCATTTACCCTGCTACAACCCATGACGCATATAACCAAGTATTCCAACACTCCCCCTCAAGCTGGAGCATGCAATGCTCAGCTTGGACAAACATAAAGAAACTCAACTCAACGCTACATGACACTACGGAGAATATCAACCCAACGCGCACATTGCTGCAGTCGAGGACGTTGCTTCTCATGCCATGCAGGTGAGGAGGACGAACGAGCTGGAGTGTGAGTCTGCTGAATCTCCTCGTCGGAGAGCATGTGCTTTTAACTACGCTTGTCAGAGTCACTACAACTGGAAATGAGTCTCCTCGCCGGAGTACTCTGGCCCGCCACAATAATGTGGACAACTGCTCCATCTCTGAAAAGGGCCTAAATGAAAATGGCTGTGGCTGTGCGATCCTCGTCGGAGTCCACGGTCGCTGGAGAATGGAGTCTGAAAATAGTCTCCTCGTCGGAGAACTGGATCTCTCCCATCTGTCTCAGAGAGTGGTGCACTGCTCTGGTGTACCTGTGATACCACATGAAAACCCTTGCCAACATGGAATAGGGAATGATCCTCTACTCTGGAGTCCTTATGCCTCACATGAAAACTCTGGCCTACAAAACAAGAATAAGGGTGGGGACCACGAAGAATTGATGGCAACATGTGCTCATCTGAAAATGAGACCTTATCCTTGTGCGTGTCTGAAAATGAGTCTCTCTCTGGAGAACTCGAAAATAGGCCACTCAACCATGGAGTGCCTGGATCTTAGACTCTGACCGATCTATCGAGTCTGAACAACTGCGCATCAAAATGGGACTCGGAATCTGAACGTCGAGTCTGGAATTGCACATGAACAATCTTTATCTATAGAGTCTGAAATATCTGACTTGGCCTGTAATCTGGAGTCTGGAAAATCTGGATCTGACTCGGACCTGTGACTCTACACAACACTCCCCCTTTCTCCCATCCTTGTCGGAAAACATGGACGTCGACCAAGTTGGGAGAAGACAAGATAAAAATAGGGACAAAACATTACTTAAAAATTCTTGCGGCTTTTCTTATTTTTTTTAAGCCGTCACCATTTTTTTTACGAGCCGTTTCAATCATTTTTTTGTTATACGGCTTTTCATCATCATCATTTTTTTTCCGACCTCTTTTTTGCAATTTTTTAATAAGCCATGACACTATTTTTTTTTTCGACTTTCGCAATTTTTTTTCAATTTGCGTACGACTTTTTCAAATGTACGCGCCTTTTCGCATATTTTTTTTGAAATTTTTGCGTACGGCTTTTTCTTGTACGCAGCATTTTTCCTTCTTCCTTTTTTTTTCTTTTTTTAACCTTGGCCCATTTGGGCCTAAAAAAACCTCTTTTTTTGTTTTAACCACTCACGACCCAAATGAAGGGCCCTTACAAAACTGTATTTCTTTTCTTGGGCTTTCATGCAAATAGCCCTCAAAATTTTTTTTTCAAACAACCCCCTGTTTAGGGTTCCCAGAAGGGAACCCTCTTTTTCATTCACAAACGTCGCCGCCGCAATGGGGAAAGAGTACACCCGCCTGGGGCGCCTTCGCCGCATCTGATCGTGGAGTTCGAAGGGAGTTGGGAGGCGCGGGGTGTTCGGGAGGACGCCACCAACGCGAGGGCTTCGTTGGAAGATGTTTGTCGTCGCCACTTGGGTTGAGCGAACTGGGGGGGGGCTTCGCCTGCTGAAGCAGAAAGCGGCAACTCCGCCTGGAGGCTGTCGCCGCCTTGGAGGGAGGGGGTCCTGGAGCCGCTCGAGGATTGAAGGGGGTCGCGTCTGTAGAGAGGCTGCGCCAGAGGGACTGGTGTTCTCGCCGCCTTACGCGATTGGAGATCAGCTATATGTTGGAGGTGCACCATCACCTCCTGGAGGAGCCGCTGGAGCGTCGGGCTCCCTTGGGATAGGTGGCGCAGATGCGCCTGGTCGCGTGGTCACGTCGATCGGGGGCTCCTTCGCCTGCAGATGCGCATGGAGGTTTGGGCCGATTAGGGGTGCGCCGCCGACTGCAAACCCTAGCCAACATGGCATAGGGTTTTCGTGGAAGTGCTCTCGGCCTGATCGTGCACGATTTCTCAAGAGTTCATCTTCAAAAAAACTAATCACTGGAGATGCCTAGAAGATCGTGAAAGGCGGCGCTCGGGAGGGCAATCTCGCTGACAGGAGATCTAGGGTTTTGAACCAACCCTCTAACAGAACTCAAATCTCTGGAATAATACAAAATAATCTTCTAATAAAAATCTTCAAGAACGTGAACTCCAACATCGAATCTCGAATAAAATAAAAAATATTCCACCATGATCGAACCCGCTCTGATACCATGTTATAAAATATGAAGAATGCGGAAGCAAACATGGAAAAAGAATAAATATCCACGAAGAACGCAGGATTTAACGTGGAACCCTACTCCGTGAGGAGCGGGATGAAACCACGGGAGAAGCCCTCTCAAATAGGGCGTGTTTGTCTATTGACTTTCTCAATGGATACAGGAGGTCTGGGGCTCCTTATATAGCCTTCCCAGAGCCTCCAAGTACCACCACTGGACGATGTGGGACTAAACACTGGATGGGGTAAATGGATCTTCTCCAGGATCCATTTACCCTGCTACAACCCATGACACATATAACCAAGTACTCCAACAGGAAGCATCATCGATATACATTTCAGAGTCGTCCGGGTCGAAGTAGTCATGGTCTGTTTGAGTTAGTCCATTTTGATATTTGGGGTCCTAAGCGTGTCCCTAATCATCAAGGGCATAGATTTTATCTTGTTGCTATTGATGAGTTTTCAAGATTGTCATGGGTCTTTCTTCTCAAAAACAAGTTTGATGCTGGTCCTGTTATCCCGTCCTTCATTAATGAAATAAAGAATGTTTTTTAGCAAAAATCAAGTACATACGTTCTGACAATGTCCTGGAATTTTGTAGTAACCAGCTTGCCACATTTCTTGCTTCTCATGGTATTATGCATCAAACATCCTGTACGTATACGTCCCAACAGAATGAGGTAGCTGAAAGAAAACACCGCCATATCCTGGATGTTACTAGGTCTCTTTTGATTCAGAGTTGTGCTCCTCATTCATACTGGGGGATGCGGTTCTAACTGCTTGTTATCTGGTTAATCGTATGCCCGCTTCGGTTCTGGGAGAAAAGATCACGTTCTTGATTGCATTTCCCGAGAAAGATCTTTTCTCTCACACCTCGAGTCTTTGGTTCAATGGCTTTCGTTCACCAGATGTCTCCTGGACTTGACAAGCTCTCTCCTAGAGCTGTCAAATGTTTCTTCGTTGGGTACTATAAGACCTAAAAGGGATATCGTTGCTTCGACCCGGTTCGAAGAAGGTGTTATGTCAATGCTGATGTCATCTTCTTTGAGTCTATTATGTACTTCTCTCCTACATGTGATAAGCTTGTTTCATCTGAAGATGGGGAAGAGGTCTATATGCCTCTACGTCCAATCTCCACTCTACCTTTGTCACCATCTCCTCCTACACCACCACCTCCTCCACCACCACCGCCACCACCTGTGCCACAGTCCACCACACCTACATTCTTTCCCCATGTTTACCAATGTTCACCCCGTGCTCATGTGTCTCGTCCATCATCCAGCACACCCAAGGTATGTTCTGAGCATTTGAGTTCTTCTAATGGCAGTGGTGATTTCCATGTACAACTTGAGGTGCAGGATCTTGATGATGCTACATCTATTGTGGGCACCGGGGATCTGGATGTGCCTATTGCTCTACGGAAGCAGAGGCATGCATGCACTATGCATCCTCTCGCCTCCCATGTCTCCCTGGACCACCTTTCAATGGACTTTCAGAGGTTCATTATGGGACTATCCATAGTGGAGATACCACATTCTTATCAGGAGGCACTGAAGAGTAGTCACTGGCGACTTGCTATGGAGGAGGAGATGACAACTTTACAGTCTAGAGGTACATGGAGTATTGTGCAGGCTCCTCATGGTGTATCTGTTGTTAGAAGCAAGTGGATGTTTACAGTGAAACACCGTGCTGATGATACTGTTGATAGATATAAGGCAAGACTGGTTGCTCATGGGTTCACCCAAATGTATGGGATGGACTATCAGGATACTTTTTCACCTATTGCACGTCACTGTGGTCCGTGATTGGCCACTTTTCCAGCTAGCCATAAAAAATGCTTTCTTGTATGGTGATCTGTAGGAGGAGGTTTACATGCAACAACCAGCTGGGTTTGCTGCTGAGGGGGAGTCTACTATGGTGTGCCGACTTCACAGGGCCATATATGGCCTCAAGCCGAGTCCAAGAGCTTTGTTTCAAAATCTTTTGGAGTTGATTGAATAGATTGGATTTGTCAGATCTACTGCAGATCATTCTCTTTTTGTTAAGAGAACTTAGAGAGGTACGGTGGTTGTTTTGGTTTACGTTGATCATATAGTTGTTACGAGTAGTGATGAACTGGGTATTCAGGTAACAAAGGATTTCCTTGGATGACATTTTGTGACCAAGGACCTTGGCAAGCTACGTTACTTCCTTGGCTTGAAGATTGCACGCAGTCAGCAGGGTATGGTTATGACGCAAAGGAAGTATGTTACTGATCTTCTGGCTGAGACGGGTATGACGTGATGTAGATCGGCCACCACACCAATGGATCCTAATGCTATACTCTATGGTGATGACTCTGAGGAGATAGATAAGAGGCGGTATAGGGAACTGGTACGAAAGTTGCTATATGTTATTATTACCAAGCCTGGCATATCATTTGCTGTAAGCAAGGTTAGCCAGTTCATGGAGCAACCCAAGCAGGTTCATATGTATGCAATATATATGATCTTGAGATACCTCAAATCTTCTCCAGGTGTAGTTCTACTGTTCAGAAGAGATACATCACTCTCAGTTACTGGATGTGCAGATGCATATTATGATGGGGTCACATTGCTTCAGGAGACCAGATTGCAGACATGTTTACAAAGGCTCTTGCGAGGGGTCTTTTTCATCGTTGCTGTTCCAAGCTGAGCCTGATAGACATATATGCTCCAGCTTGAGGAGTGTTGAGAGAATTTTATCTCTTTGTCTTTATTTATATATTTCTAGTTTCTTCATCTTCTTTATGTAATTTCATTTTAGAGTCTTTCTCCTATATAAGAGGACTCTAGGATTACCTGGAAATATACTATTACTTTTCATCCTTCCACAATGACAAAGATGCTTAGGGCCAAGCTTGTACATGGAAATGTTGTTACTTGTTTGAGGTGCATGCCTCTTGTAAGTATGTCAGCCATCTTTTTTTTCAGTTGTCCTCGATCTAGGGAGGTGTGGCTTAGGTCATTGCTGGAGGAATGGACTCAATGAGCAGTAGTGATTTATGGATCTCTTTGAGAGCTACTTGCCACATTCACCCCCCACCCCCCTCCTGCATCCATTACGCTTGGAGAGGTTGCCTTTCCATTCAATCCATTATATTTTTTTAAGCCGAAAAGGTGGAACACGCTATGGTGTGGAACACGCTATGGTGTCCGCTCCAAATATATTTAGAAGTAAGAAAGAGCAAAATACTTACAGAAGCCAAGATTCAAAGGGAATCATAGCGTGGAAAGAAAGCATTTTCTGAATAAAACCGATTGATCGACAAAGATTGAACCATTTCTAGCTAACCAAATGAACCACAAAGTGGCAATCGCTCGAAGAAGCTCTTCACGGGGCCTACTTCTTGCAGTATTCAACGAAATGTATGTTCACCCAATTAAGTCCCGTGTCTTGCCAAAATGAAGTTCTATCATAGTGGAATAAAAGGCGCTCAATGGACATGAAGAAATCATCAATCTTTTTAATCACCCATCATAAAAATCTAACCTTGCTAAGGAAATGCATAGGTCCTCTCTTTCTTTGGTCGGGCCTTCATAGTATATTGAAGCTGGGCTGACAATAAACCGACTAGTCCCCCTTTGCTGGCGAGGTCATGGGAAATTCCCTTTATAACCTATCTTCACTCTTGCTCTCTCATTGCTTGTCCCCATGTCCATCGTGTATGCCACGTGCTTCATTGCTCCTTAGATCCCAACATCACTGCTTTTATTTGATCTTCATTCACCGACGAATAGAGCTGACCGTTTAAAGGAGCTTTCGTTCTCGTATATCCTTGTTTAAGCTACCTATATTTTGACTTGATCGATTTCTCAACCACTTATCAATAGTATCTTTAACTGAAGTCCTATTTATCACTTTCTCGAAAGGGATGATGTGGCCTTTCCATTGCTTGCTGGTCAACAATAAATTTACCCTAATAGACATAGCCTTCGAACAAAAAGATCCGTGGAAAAGAGGACTGGCATGAAAAAGAAGGGGAGAACCATATGCGAAATCCCTTGAGGAGTCTTGCTCCATGCGAGTGTCCTTTGCAAATATTAATACAATGTTTATAGTTGTGTATGCCCCACTACAGGTGCATACCCTTTTTCCTTGTGAGAAAACATTCGAAGAGGACTCTCTTTGCGCACAACACTAGTTTCTCCTGCCGTTAAGATTTAGATATAATCTAAAATGCACTAAAGAGAGGTAAATAGTACAGTTGGTTTTATAAAATGTAATTGTAAAAAATTATTCACACGTGATCGCATGAACTCCAAATTAGTCTTAAATACAATCAATCGCAATAATATGTGCACACATAAATGCAAACACAAACAAACACACACACACACACACACACACACACTCCAATACACCCTTCCTCGCTCAATAATGCGCACACCCTCTGCATACCAGTTATAGGTTCTAGTGATAAATAATAGATGTCTAAAATTTTTATCCCAATTCTTCACCCCATCTCTATTTTCCCATTTTCGTGTTCCCTACCCCACCCTTTTCCAGCCCATTTTTTCTTTACTAAAAATCCATCTATCCACACATCGAATTTGAATTCAAATCAGCTAATCCCTTTAATATGAGATTCTAACTCGGATTCAAAACATTTAGAATGAACTGAATCTAAATCCATGTGAATTTGAAGGTATACGGTTCAATTAACACCCTTAATGAGAGGATAGGGCAACAACACATGTCAACGACCTCTGCAAGATACCCCTGACACTTGTTCTAAGCAGCTGTTTTTATGAGCTGCCTAGGCGGAGGAGGTGAGGACAAGATAAGCTGCCTAATGCCAACAAGACATAGGGTAGTTGCTCAGATATTGTGAAAATAGGTGGCGGTATTTGATAACAAGGGGCTGGGCTTTGATGATATGTTGGGTTAAGAGAAAACTTGTTTGCTTCTGGGGCTTACTCCTTTAACATAAGGGGTAAAAATGGTACAAGCACACAAGAAAGTAAACTACGTATTTAAATGTTACAAAATTTATTAAAATAAGCAGCCAATCTCTCTCTTATGTCAACAACATGGTGGAAATAACCTCTTGTAAAAAATTGCAAAGGCTGTTAACAGTAAACACAAACTGGTCTATCCTTTACCTGAATTCTGCATATGGGGAGCTTTGTACAACAGGCTTCCCTTTTATTAAGTAAATATAATGACCTGTTGATTTGTATGTATTAATGAAGTAACATAAGCAAAGACTTGCTTCTCTTGGTTTTTTAAGTTACATAAACTTCCCTCTGTGTTTTATGAAGTCTTGGACATAGAACTAACGATATTGTCATCTGAACTTGCAGTGAAATTTACGAGTTGCTCAAAATTGTTGAAGGAAAGCTCGCTCTTCACCCTCTGACTGCTCCCATGTTAGGAAATGACCATTATGAGTTCCGGAGGCGTGGTTCAGCGGTAAGTTAGCCACATATCCTTTTTTAAAAATCATCTTTCTCCTAAAAAATAACCCAGTTCTTTCAAATTACACTTGATTGTTATTTTGCATTTTTATTCGATATCTTTTCTCTGCATGAAGAACATATGTGTGATCTATTTGCCGATGTACATAATTCTTTGTGGTATAAATTTGGATTCATATCAATAAATTTTGCCTATGGAAAACGATCTTAATTTATTATATGGGAAACTAGTGTTTTATTTTCTAAATAACAATAATGTGAACTCATCCCTTATCAATGTAATATATTAGTTGAATCAAATTTTATATTTTTAAGTTATAAGGAATAATTTGCATTAAATTGTGTCCCCTATATGATGGAGCACATTGGACAAGGAGACACCACTACAATAAGAAGTTTTAAAGTGAAACAAAAACTCTTGGTCACACCTCCTAACTCGAGACTATCTAACAATGCAGTTAAATCTCATTGATTACAAAGTGTGTTCCTAAGCAAGATAGTATTTGTTTGCCTAACTGGCTCTAAACTTGTTAGGTTATAAATTTTTACAGAATGAGTTTGTTCAAACAATTATCTAATTTTTTCTCTCACAATGGAGTATACATTGTTAAAGTATCTGATTATGCGTCTTTTATATTGTAGATGGGTAAATAGATCTCTCCAAGATCCATTTACCTCATCCAGAGTTTAGTCCCATATCTACCAGTTTGTAGATGTGGAGATTGTGGGGGCTATATATAGACCCCAGACCCCTTGTATTCAAATGAGAAAGTGCAATTCATACATCAGCCCTTTGAGGCGTTTTCACGTGGTTTCGTCCCGCTCCTTAGGGAGTAGGGTTCCACATAAAAACCTTTGCGTTCATGTTTTATCTTTCTGTTCTTTTGATTTGTTTATCATTCCTCTTCCGCATCATCTATTTTCTAACATGGTATCAGAGCGGGTCGATTCTCAAGGTTTTTCATGTTTTTTAGTTGTTCGAGATTCGAAATTCGATTTTTAGGTTTCTGTTAAAACACTAATCATGTTCTTGAAGATTACTTTGAAGTTTTATTGATCGAGTCAAGTTCATAGTTATGATCAAGTTAATGGTTCAATTTCTGGAGTTGTTCTGCGAAAATTTTTATCACGACAATCCTTACACGGGCACACAGATCTACAATTTACTGAACCTTACTCGCCGCGAGCCCTACCGGCACTTCCCCTTCAAACCCAACCCAGTTACCAAACATGCCCTAAGGACTCTCCTAAGATACTAGTGGAGGTTGCGACTTATCACTTCGAGCAGAAGATGAAGAAATGAGTAGAAAAGTTCTTCACCTAGCTATTGTAGAACCGACAGGTGTGGTTTCAATCACAAGGCTCAATTGGGTACTAAATGAGGCAACTGTGAGGAACCTTTGAGGTCTCAGATAGGGAATCGATGTTGTGTGGCTTCATTGTTGTTTGGGCGGATGCAACCATATGGTATATGGTTGGGTCCAAGTGATGTGTGGGTGACTCTGTTCGTGTTAGAAGCCTAAGTTGAAAGTGTCATTCTTTGTGCTAATACTCCTCCGGAGTATTGGATTATGTAATGCTTTTCCATTTACCCTATTTTAATATATCTGTGACTTGCAAATGCGTGTGTTTCCATCTTTGAGGTCTCAGATAGGGAATCGATGTTGTGTGGCTTCATTGTTGTTTGGGCGGATGCAACCATATGGTATATGGTTGGGTCCAAGTGATGTGTGGGTGACTCTGTTCGTGTTAGAAGCCTAAGTTGAAAGTGTCATTCTTTGTGCTAATACTCCTCCGGAGTATTGGATTATGTAACATGGCCTCAAATTTCAGCGAAATTCGATCGAATTTCTGTCGAATATCGATATCCAGTCGAAATCGAAATTCGACCGAAATGACCGAAATGACCGAAATATGGGGGTCCTAGTACAAAAAATGACCGAAATGGCCGAAATTTTGGTCGAAATTCCACCGAAATTCCATAGAAATTCTGTTTTGGTTGGCACCGAAATGGTGACCGAAACCGACATTTAAGGCCTTGTTATGTAATGCTTTTCCATTTACCCTATTTTAATATATCTGTGACTTGCAAATGCGTGTGTTTCCATCTTTTCTTGCTTAAAAAAAAGAATTGGATGAGATAGGGTAAACATGTAACAATCTTACATCAAGCCCATGAATTTTTCCATTGGTTAAGGATTTAACCATTGTAAATGGGTAACCTATAATCCAAACATGGTTTAAGATTGCTAATTTCTTGTGTTATCTTTATTAGAGGAAGTTGTATATACTAAAAAAGGATATTTTTGTGGCTTTTTTTAGTATTTAAGTAGAATAGAATATAACACATACTCTAGTTGTTGAAATCTAGAATGTGGAAGCGAATCGATGAACATAGTAAGAAATAAAGAAAGAATAAACATTAAACACAGAGATTTTACGTGGAACCCTACTCCCTAAGGAGCGGGATGAAACAACGGAAGAAGGCCTCAAAGGGCCATATATTTCTATTGAACTTTCTCATTAAGTACATGGGGTGTAGGGCTCCTTATATAACCCCACAGACAGACTGGAGTCCCACATATAGTAGATGTGGGACTAAACATGATTGGATGGTAAATGGATCATGGAGAGATCCAATTACTACTATATTACATTCTCCAACACTCTCCCTCAAGCTGGAGATGAGAAAGTTGCAGCTAGCAATCAAAAGAAAATGCATGCAACACATCTTCACACAATACATCACAAGAAAATATATGTCTATTGCTGGTAGATTACTGTTATAAAATATGAAGAATGCGGAAGCGAACATGGAAAAAGAGATAAAGAACAAGAATAAGAACGCGAGATTTTAACGTGGAACCCTACTACATGAGGAGCGGGATGAAACCACGGGAGAAGCCCTCTAAGGGGCATATGCTTCATTGCTTTTTCTCAACGAGTACAGGAGGTCTGGGGCTCCTTATATAGCCTTCCCAGAGCCTCCAAGTCCCACCATTGGGCGGTATGGGACTAAACGCATGATGGGGTAAATGGATCTTCTCCAGGATCCATTTACCCTGCTACAACTCAATAGGTGCACTACCAAATACTCCAACACTCCCCCTCAAGCTGGAGCATGCAATGCTCAGCTTGGACAAACAAACAGAAAGAAACTCAACTCACGCTACAAGACACTACGGACAATATCAACCCAACGCGCACATGCTGCAGTCGAGGACGTTGCTTCTCATGCCGTGCAGGTGAGGAGGACGAACGGGCTGGAGTGTGAGTCAACTGAAGACTCGGAATCTGACCATCGAGTCTGAAACTGCACCTGAAGTCTCCTCGTCGGAGAACTGGGTCTCTCCCATCTGGCTCAGATAATGGTGCACTGCTCTGGTGTACCTAAGATACCACATGAAAACCCTTGCCCTCAAGGGAATGGTCCTCTGCTCTGGAGTCCCTATGGCTCACATGAAAACTCTGGCCGAACAACAACAAGAGTGATGGGGACCTCGAACTGATGATGGCAACATATGCTCATCTGACAATGACCGCACACTCGTGCGTGTCTGAAACTGAACTCGGAAGACAATCGTCGAGTCTTACAAAATCTGATCATCTGTAGGGTCTGAAAATTCTGAACTGGTCTTGAGACTGGATAATCTGAATCTAGAGAATCTGAAATAGACCTGTGACTCTACATATACTCCCCCTTTCTCCCATACTTGTCGGAATGAAGGCATCGACAGTTGGGAGAAGACAATATAAATAGGGGAAAACAAAACATACTTGCGGTTTTTCATTTTTTTTAAACCGTCATCATCATTTTTTTTTGAAAACATTTTTTTTAAATAAGCCGTCACATTTTTTTCGGCTTTTGATCATTTTGGTTTTTTTTGCAATTTGCGTACGGCTTTTTTCAAATGTACGCGCCTTTTTCGCATTTTTTTTTGAAATTTCGCATACGGCTTTTTCTTCTTGTACGCAACCTTTTTTTGTTTTGTTTTTTTTAACATTTTTTTAGCACAAGGCCCAACTGTGAGCCCTTTCATTTTTCTTCTCCCTCTCCTTTTTTTTAAGTACTTACAGGCCACTTAAGGGCTCCCCCAATCAAGGCTCCCCCTTTTTTTTAAATATATGGCTCATTGGGCCGCTTACAACAGAAGCATCATCATTTTTTTAAGAGGACAAACTAATCGGGGCCCATTAGGGTTCCAAAGATGGGAACCCTGGACCCTAGGGCTGGAACTCGCGAGCATGGAGAGGTGCCTTCTGGAGATGGAGCGCCATCAGCAGCTCCTGGAGGGTTCTGCCGCCTGGAAGATATGATGGGAACCGCGAGGCATCGCCGCAGCCGCCTGGAAGATTCCCTCGCACCACCTGCGCGAGGGCTTGAGGGCGGCACCACCAGGTATTGGAGCAAGATGAGGAGATGCAACCGCCATGGTTGGAGGAGCCACACCTGAGAAGATGCGGCTGGGGTGCACGCGTGATGCGCGAGAGGTTGGAGGGCCGAGAAAGCGCTGCCTGTGCAGAAGAAGATGCTCCGCCTGAGCATCTCGCCAGGATTCAACTGGATCTGGATTGGATATCTATATTGACGGTGACCGCAAAAACTAGGGTTTCAACAAACCCTAGAAACTTGGACAACAAAACCGAACTGAATGATAATCTTCAATCATAATCGACTCTTGATAATCGAATCTCGGACAGATTGAAAAACTAAAATAAATCTTCATGAATGAAGCCACGAGAATCGAACCCGCTCTGATACCATGTTATAAAATATGAAGAATGTGGAAGCGAACATGGAAAAAGAGATAAAGAACAAGAATAAGAACGCGAGATTTTAACGTGGAATCCTACTCCATGAGGAGCGGGATGAAACCACGGGAGAAGCCCTCTAAGGGGCATATGCTTCATTGCTTTTTCTCAATGAGTACAGGAGGTCTGGGGCTCCTTATATAGCCTTCCCAGAGCCTCCAAGTCCCACCATTGGGCGGTATGGGACTAAACACAGGATGGGGTAAATGGATCTTCTCCAGGATCCATTTACCTTGATACAACTCAATAGGTGCACTACCAAATACTCCAACAAATACCTTACTCAAGGACGGGTCTGTGACTTTCAGGTCACTGGAACATATCTCTGCCATGCCTATAGAGTCGTGATACCAGGTCACCAGAACGAATCTCTGTCATGTATGGAGAAGAGTCGTAGTAGAAGTCCAGCGCGGAATAGTAGTCGGGTAGTAAAAGAAGAATACGCCCTCGATCCTCGATGAAGATGGATGATGTGTAGAAATCTGAGTGTCAGTTTGTCAATCGTGGATGGGTAGTAGAAGTCCCGAATTATCCATCTCTGGCTCCCCCTTTCTCTATTTGATAGAATAAAGAGCATGGAGCATCAAGTTGGGAGAAATAAAGCATATATTTTTTCAAATCCTTTTTTTGCAGCCTTTTTCTCAACTATTTATTTTTTCCTTTTTTTCTCTTCTTTTTACGTACGGCTTCTTTTTGTACATAGCTTCTTTTTTATCAATTTTTTATAATCAACATTTTCTTTTTTTCCTTTTGAATGCAGCCCAACCCTTCCTTGCATTATGGTTTTGTATTTGGATTTAGCTCTTGACTTAGAGACAACAATTTGTTTCTTACTTTTCCATGACACTAATGAGCTCCCAAAAAATTGCAAATCCAGAAGTGGACTTCCTCTCTTTTGGACATCATGCATGGTCATTATATGCACGGGTTGTGATGGCAAGAGATGTCCCTTTACTAAGTAGCAGCCTTGTAACCTTAGGATCATGGAGACTTCATCCATGTGAGATTGGCGTGATTGCTCCATAAACTGGCTGAATTAACCAATGCAAAAGAGATAACTGATCTAGTAACAGTCACATAAAGAAGCTTCCTAACGAGCTCCACGTATCTCATGTTTACCTCATCTCTATCGTCATCGTGGAGCTTCATGCTGGGATCAATAGGAATAGTAGCAAGTCTGCAATATGCCATCCCGGACTGTAGAAGGAGATCCGTAACTTACTTCCTCTGAGTCATCACAAGACCTCTCTGATTCATGATAATTTCAATCCCAAAGAAGTATTATAGTTTATCAAGGTCATTGATCGCAAACTGTTGTCCAAGGAACTCCTTAGCCTCACTTATCTCTTGTAAATGATTTCCTATAATAATAATATCTACATAAACCAAAAAGACAACAATACTTTGTGTTGTCTTGTGTACAAAGAGCATGTGATCTGCAATTGATCTCTTGAAGCCATGCTGCTTTATCAGTAACCATGTTTTGAGATTCTTCTTGAAGTCTTGAGTAGCCTTATAAAGTATGCTTATCTTTTTTAAGATCAAAAAGGGGAGAAACACTATGTGGTATCTGTCCCAAATTTAATAATATAAGAAGATTAAGAACAAAAAGTGAAAGACTTACAAAAGCCAAGACTCAAGAATAGTCTTAGCGTGGAAGATTAAACTTTCAAGATAGAATGACGCGAGGAAAAGAGAGTTATTTCTAACTAACCAAACTACCTAGACCAATGCAATAGGTTGTAGAAGAAACTCTCAAGATCGGTCTTTTGCCTCAAATAAAGAGTTCTAAAACAAGTCCAAGTTCTGAAGAGATAACCAGTCTGCCTCCACATCCAACAATATTGGGGATGTCTTCTCACAATGAAAGAACATGTGTTCAATTGTCTCAATCCGTGTCTCGTAGAGATGACATATGTTTGAGACGTCTCTAAAAGGTCTAGCGCAACGATCCCCCATCTTGATGTGTTTTTTCGGAATAGCCACATAAAGAACCCAATCCTACTTGGCACCTTTAGATTCCAGATAAAATTGCAGTCATTAATCATAGTATCCGTCTGGAGGAGGGGGCCTATCGATAACACATTAAGCCCGTTTGACTGAGAACAAATTATTCTTCCACACCCAGTGATCACACCTAATGGTTGGCCTATTAATTTGCCTGAGGGAGTCCAGAAGCAAGCGGAACTCTTCAAGGCGCTGGTCAAAGAAGCCAATTAAGAATGAGGGCAACCAGTTTCCATCAAGCCAGCAACTCCATCACCTTTGCATCACGATTAGTGTAGAGAGTATTATGTAGTCCGTATATTGTTTTCTCTATTTTTATTTTCTTGTACCCGTGTTATGTAATTTACCCATGGGTCCTCTCTATATAAGAGACTCTAGGGTTCTATGGAATATAGATCACTCATTTTCACCAACAAGGTATCAGAGCCAAGAACCTAACCCTAACCCTAGGGTGTTCCACCGCCTCCCCTCCTCCTTTCCTCTAGCCGCCGGGCCCACCCCCGCCGCCAGGGCCTCTCCTCTAGCCGACGTGCCTACCCCCCCTCGTCTCTCTTCACCGTCGCTCCACGCCCAAGGTAGGGGACCCCCACCACCGGGTTCCCCTTCCTTCCACGCCGACACTTCCGCTTCCCTCGGTCGTCCTACCTTCATGGATTTGAGTGCATAACGTCTACATATGCACTCAAATCCGATCAAGTCTTTGTAGACATCGGTTTTTTTGATCTACAATCCCTAGTTCTTCATCTACGACAACATGCCAGAAAACAAAGTCGATATGCCCTCCATAGGCACATTCAAAGGTTCAACGCCAATAGTCAGGATGGATGGGACGAACTATGAGCTATGGGTGATGCAGTTCATGAGCGTCATGAACTCTAGCGGTAAGAAGCATATTCTTACCGAGGATGAGCCGATAGAGAAGACTGGGATCTATGCCTCTTGGGAGGCTGATGATTCATATGCAATGGTTTGGTCGTCAGGCACGCTATCGATGAGATTGCCAACGATGTCCTTCATCAGCCCACTGCTAAGGCAATGTGGGATATTCTGACCGCCACATATTCCCAGATGCAGAATGAATGAGACAAAGATGTTACAGCTCCAACATGATATTTTCACAATGAAGCAGAATGAACGACCACTTCGCTCCTTATATACTTCCCTGTGGGGAATGTTTCAGAAGCTGTATATCACTATACCTCTCACGGCTACACCAGAACAACAGAAGACCTTCTGGAATGCTACTATATTAGGGGTATTGCTTATAACACTTGATCCTGAGTATGAGGCAGCACGATCGCAGATACTTGTCGATGCTACCATTCCTCCTATGGAGGAAGTTTATCGAAGACTTAGCCGCATCTCTGTTCCTTCCAGTACTTCTACTCCACCACCTTCGGCGATGGCTGTGTCGCGTGGGAGAGGAGGTCGTTTTAGCCAACCGTGCACTTATTGTCATCACACTGGTCATTCTGAAGAGACGCGCTATTCTAAGCATGGTTTTCCTGCGTCGGCACGTGTAGTTGAACATGTTACATCACCATCGGCATCCACTTCAGATCATCGATTTGAGAATCTTGTGGCACGTTTACGCGATATTATGCCTCAATCATCTACAGAGTCTTCAGGAGGACCTTCAGACATTGTTGCTTCGGCATCTTCCAGTAGTTCTGCCGCTGCTAGTACCTCAGGTACTTCTGCTTTTACATCCTGTCATGATCTCTCTGATTGGATTGTGGATTCCGGTGCCACACATCATCTCTGCCGTGATAGAGACAGACTAGAATCATATAGAGACATTCCTCCTAGGCGCTCGATGCTCATAGCTGATGGGACTCATTCCCCCATCATCGGACATGGGGAGGTTACTTGTCACCATCTTTGTGTTTGCAGAATGTTCTACATGCTCCTGAATTTTCAATGAATCTACTGTCTATTAGTCAACTTACGAAGGATTTGCACTGTCATGCTATATTTGATCCGTCTTCTCTTATTTTTCAGGACATACTAACGGGCACGATGATTGGCTGGGGATCTGAGCAAAATGATCTTTTCCGTCTGCCCAGAATTCATATGCCGGTCTTTCTTCCTATTCCGCTGGATCAGTCTCTCCGTACACCTGGCATCTACATTTTGGTCATATCCCGCTTCAAAAGCTGCATCATCTCTTGCCTCAGATTTCTCCAAAGTCATCGTTTCAATGTGAAGCCTATCAATTAGGAAAGCATCATCGAGCTAGCTTCCCTAGTCGTCAGTGTCGGAGCAGCAGCTCCCCTTTTGAATTATTTCATGTTGATATTTGGGGTCCGAGTCGTGTCCCTGATCATCAGGGGCACATATTCTATCTTGTAGTTGTTGATGACTTCTCTCGTGTATCGTGGGTATTTCTTCTAAAGAATAAGTCTGAAGCAGGGGATGTTATTAGAAACCTTATTATTGAAGTGCAGAATGTTTTTTCCTCTTCTGTCAAGTATGTTTGTAAGGATAATGCGTTGGAATTCTGCACTCGCTCTCTCTCACATTTCATTTTGTCCAGATGCATTTTTCATCAAACCAATTGTCCTTACACATCTCAACAGAATGGTGTGGCATGACGAAACATCGTCATCTTTTTGACATTACTTGGACCCTGCTTATCTAGAGTTGCGCGCCTATCACCTTTTGGGGGATGCTGTTCTTACGGCCTGCTATCTGGTCAATCGTATGCCGTCCTCTGTACTAGGTGAGAAGATTCATCTTTATGTCATTTTCCCTAAGAAGGAATTATTTTGTCTTACCCCTCGTGTCTTTGGTGCTGTGGCTTTTGTTCACCACTTGTCTCCTGGACTTGACAAACTCTCTCCTAGAGCTGTCAAGTGTGTCTTTGTGGGTTACTCTCGGACTCAGAAGGGTTACCGTTGTTATGACCCTGTGAACAGGAAATATTTTGTCAGTGTTGATGTTACATTCTTTGAGACTGTTATGTACTTTTCCCCCACAAGTCATCGGTTGGTCTCTTGCTTCCACATCTAATGATGAAGTCTATGTTCCTCCTCTTCCTAGTATAAGTCCATCTCTGTCCATTCCTGATCCGGTTGTCACGCCACCACCACCACCACAACCACCTATCCTGCCATTCTCTAAATTCTATACACGTCGGTTAGGCCCTGGTCAGGCTGCACGTCAATCATCCATCACGCCTCAGGTATGTTCAGATGCTATTACTGATGATGGGTCAGATAGTGTGCTTGTGCAGAATTCTTCTTTACAGGAGGCAGTTTTACCAGCGAGTATTGGGGATGATGATCTTGATGTCCCCATTGCTATTCAGAAACAGAAACGGACGTGCGTATCATATCCTCTTTCCTCCCAGGTTTCTTTTCACCGTCTCACATGTGTTTTTCAGAAATTTGCTGCTGCTTTATCTTCCGTGGAGATACCACGGAATTATCAGGATGCTATGAAACTTAAGTGCTGGAGATTGGCGATGGAAGAAGAAATGGCATCCTTACAATCTCGGGGAACATGGAGATTGGTTGTTGCTCCTTCAGGAGCATCTATTGTCAGTTGGAAATGGGTATTCACAGTGAAATATCATGCCGATGGGAGCCTTGATAGGTACAAGGCACGGCTAGTGGCATGGGGCTCTACTCAAACGTATGGTGTGAACTATTTGGATACATTCTCTACAGTGGCACGTCACTCTACTCTTCACATCCTTATATCTGTTGCTGTGGTACATGATTAGTTTATATTCCAGCTTGATGTCAAGAATGCCTTCTTGTATGGAGATTTGCAGGAAGAAGTCTACATGCTGCAGCCACCGGGGTTTGCTGCTAAGGGGGAGAATCATATGGTGTGTAGACTTCACGAGACGATATATGGCCTTAAACAGAGCTCAAGAGCGTGGTTTCAGAAGCTTTCTCACTTGATTGAACAACAGGGCTTCAAAAGATAAATGCGGACCACTCGTTCATTCAGAAGACTTTGAGAGGTATGGTTATCATCATGGTATATGTTGATGATATTTTGGTTACTGGAGATGATGCTCAAGGGATTAATATGACAAAAGCATTTTTGGGCCGTCAGTTTGTCACAAAGGATCTTGGCACCCTAAGATATTTTCTGGGGTTGGAGTTTGCCAGGAATGCACAGGGTATGGTGATGACCCAAAGGAAGTACATTACAGATTTGCTGGTTGAAACAGACATGAGTGGATGTAAACCATCAAGCACTCCCATGGATCCAAGCATGAAATTATATGACAACGATACTGAAGAAGTGGACCGGAGAAGATATAGAGATGGGTGGGTAAGCTTCTTTACATCACTATAACTCGACTCGATGTTGCTTTTGCAGTAAGTTGAGTGAGCCAATTTATGGAGCAATCAAAATAGGTACGTATGGATGCTATACACATGATACTAAGGTATCTAAAGTCTTCTCCAGGATCAGGATTGTTGTTCAGAAAGAACACGGATTTGTCTATTTCGACTTGTGCAGATGCAGACTATGCATGATGTCTTAAGGATCATAAGTCCACTACAGGATTTGCAGTGTTTGTTGGTAGCTCTCTGATCTCTTGGAAGAGTAAGAAACAAATTGTTGTGGCAAGATCTAGTGCCGAGGCTGAATATCGGGCCATGGTGCAAGCAAGCATGGAAATGATGTGGGTTCGAACTATGCTAGAAGACTTGCATATTGATGTACCTCTACCAATGCAGCTACTGTGTGATAATCAAGCTGCTTTGTTCATTGCCAATAATCCAGCGTTTCATGAAAGAACAAAACATATTGAGGTAGACTGCCACTACACTAGAGATATGATCCAGAAGGGTTTGATTTCTATCTCGCATGTTAGTTCCGAGGATCAGACTGTTGACATTTTCACCAAGCCTTTGGTCAGAGGACCCTTCCAGAGATGTTCTTCCAAACTGAGCATGATTGATATTTATGCTCTATCTTGAGGGGGAGTGTAGAGAGTATTATGTAGTCCGTATATTGTTTTCTCTATTTTTATTTTCTTGTATCTGTTTATGTAATTTACCCATGGGTCCGCTCTATATAAAAGACCCTAGGGTTCTATGGAATATAGATCGCTCATTTCCACCAACAATTAGCAACCAAAGAAAACAAACAGGGGGATTTGGAGGAGAATGTTCCCTCTCCTGACTAGTTATCAATCCAGAAAGTGAAAGTAATACCATCGCCAAAGGCCGGGCAAAAAACTCATGAAAGCATGGAAGCATCGATCTGATGCCTTTCCAGAAGGCAGCCAGTTGGGTATTATGTTGCCGAGGTAGCAAGTACTGAACTTCAACGCTATAAATACGACAAATGATTCTGCAACAAAGGTCTTCACCTCTCCCTCAAATCGTGAACCATCATACAGATGGGTGAGTGATTAGAGGAGTGAAATCTTGATTAAATCTACTGGAAAAAAATCTGGAATTTAAAAAGGGAATTAAACAGAGACAAACTTAAAAAGGGAATAAAAAAGGTCTCATCGCTACTACTCACGTCAGCTCTAGAGACCAAACATTCGATGTACTTATTAAGGCCTTTGCCACAGGGCCTTATTAGAGATGTTGCTCTAAGCTGAGTCTTATTCATATCTGTTAGAGTATTTAGTAGTGCGCCCATTGAGTTATAACAGGGTAAATGGATCCTGGAGAAGATCCATTTACCCCATCCATATGTTTAGTCCCACATCGTCTAGTGGTGGGACTTGGAGGCTCTGGAGAGGCTATATAAGGAGCCCCAGACCTCCTGTACTCATTGAGAAAGTGAGTAGAAAAACACCCCCCTTTGAGGGCTTCTCCCGTGGTTTCATCCCGCTCCTTACGGAGTAGGGTTCCACGTTAAAATTCTTGTGTTCTTCAGTTTCTTTATCTTTATTTCTGATTCCGCTTCCGCTTTATATTTTATAACATGGTATGAGAGCGGGTCGATTCTCGGGGAGTTTTTGTGTGTTCTTTATATTTTGTTAGAGAATCGATTATCAAAATCAGTTCTCGATTGTTATTGTAATTTCTGTTTTAAAGATTGTTCGAGAAGAGTTTTTTTTCTGAGTTCAAGATCAAGTTGTGGGGTTTGCATCTGGAACCCTAATCTATGTCCTGCCGCATGATTCGTCCACGCTGCGTTGGATTCATTTGCAGGAGGCGCTCAAACAATCAGCCCAGCGAGGGTTTCGTGGAAACCTAATCACGCCTCCAGCTTTAAATCGCATCAGCCGCAAAGCGTTTTGGAAATCCTTCAACACGCCTCTCCTCGTTGCATCAAGTCCTGGCAGCACCCTCATCTCTTGCAGATCTGGAAACCGAGCAGATCGAGATCTCTCCCATTTCAGCATCCAGGGCGTCATCTCAGCATCGCGCGCTCCAGGCGCATCAACCCCGCGCTGCCCAGGCGCATCTTCCCTCGCGCAAGCCACTCGTTCTCCTCCAGTGCGTGCGCAGGCGACGCCGCCTCTGGAGAGCAGTCCTCCAGATCACTCCAGGCGGAAGAGAGCAATCCTCCAGATTGCTCCAGGCGGAGGAGAGCAGAGGCGGCGCCGCCCTAGTCAAAACCCCAGGCGGCGCCGCCCAAGTCAAAACCTGCGCCCGTTCCGCTCCCTTGCCTGCGAACCGGTGCCCAGCGCGCGATGTGCGCTCGCCTCCGGCCCATCCTCTCACCCCAGGCGAAGGCGACTCCAGCACCGCCTGACCGAGCAGCAGTGGCGCATCACTCCTTCGCATTTTTCCTCCGCATCTCGCGACGCCCCAACACGCTTCGACCAGCCCTAGCGGCATCGACCACAACTGGCGGCAGCTGCCTTCTGCTCGTTCTTATGCCCCGTTGCTCCCAGGCAGAACCCCAACTACCGCCTCTCACCTCCCGATCCAGCAGGCGGCTCCTCTCATAGCGAATCCTAGTAGGCGGCGCATGGAGATGACGCAGGGTCCCATACGGGAACCCTAATATAAGCGCAGGGCCCATTATTTAAAAAAAAATGTTTTGTATTGCAAGGTCCAAGTGCGGCTGGAAAATGAGGGGCCTTATAGTTTTGTCCAAAAAAGTGAGAGTTGGGCCCAAATGGGCCGATAAAAAAAATGTGTTTCGGAAAAAAAGGAAAGAGGCGCGTACAAGAAAAAGCTGTATGCAAGTAAAAAAAAGAAAGCCGGAAAAAAATGTCAACGGCTTAAAAAATGTTTAAAAAAATGTGGCGGCTATAAAAAATACCAAAAGCCACAAGTTTCATGTTCTTGTTGTTTACCCCATGTTTATCATTGTCTTCTCCCAACTTTGTCGATGTTCATTTTCCGACAAGTATGGGAGAAAGGGGGAGTATGTGTAGAGTCACATGTCATCTCAAATATCTTCTCCAGATTGCAGATTCCTCAGATCCAGATACAGATTTCCAAACTTCCAGACTCTACAGCTCGGTTTCAGACTCGACGATCATTATTCCGAGTCTACAGTTCAGACACGCACAAGGTGGCGGTCATTTTCAGATGAGCATATGTTGCCATCATCGGTTCGAGGTCCCCATCATTCTTGTTGTTGTTCGGTCAGAGTTTTCATGTGGTATCATAAGTACACTAGAGCAGTGCACCATTCTCTGAGCCAGATGGGAGAGACCCAGTTCTCCGACGAGGAAACTTCAGGCGCAATTTCAGACTCGATGGTCAGATTCCGAGTCTTCAATTGACTCACACTCCAGCCCGTTCGTCCTCCTCACCTGCACGGCATGAGAAGCAACGTCCTCGACTGCAGCATGTGCGCGTTGGGTTGATATTGTCCGTAGTGTCCTGTAGCGTTGAGTTGAGTTTCATTCTGTTTGTCCAAGCTGAGTATTGCATGCTCCAGCTTGAGGGGGAGTGTTAGAGTATTTGGTAGTGTGCCCATTGAGTTATAACAGGGTAAATGGATCCTGGAGAAGATCCATTTACCCCATCCATATGTTTAGTCCCACATCGTCTAGTGGTGGGACTTGGAGGCTCTGGAGAGGCTATATAAGGAGCCCCAGACCTCCTGTACTCATTGAGAAAGTGAATAGAAAAACACGCCCCTTTGAGGGCTTCTCCCGTGGTTTCATCCCGCTCCTTACGGAGTAGGGTTCCACGTTAAAATTCTTGTGTTCTTCAGTTTCTTTATCTTTATTTCTGATTCCTCTTCCACTTCATATTCTATAACAATATCTACGCTCCGGTTTGAGGGGGAGTGTTGAGATATTAGTTATATTTTATATTGTTTACGTAATTTCTATTTTCTTTGTTTGCTTCATGTAATTTGCCAATAGATTTCTCTCCTATATAAGAGAATGCTAGGGCCTCATCAATTAAGCAATTTATTCTTTCGTTTCCACATTGTCCTTTTGAATTTTTCAATAACATTTATGCTCATATCTTTTCTGTAACTGTACTTGTGCCCATATACTCCAACGTAATCTAGATGTTGCCCTTCCATTATTACACTTTTACTCCTATATTACACTAATCGAAGGTCAATCTAGTGAGTTTTGTCAGAATGTATGAGCACAATTGTAATTGCAAATGAATTAAGAGTACAGGAATTATTGGAAAAACTCGCAAGGGCACAAGTTTAAGAAATCCCATGATACTATAGATGAGTCTTATAAAATTATGTTTACAAATTAATCCAGCTACCCTCGTCAGTTTGGCTTTAAAGATCGTGTACAAACATTTCAAAATAATGGAACCAGCTCCAGATACTTTCCTGTTCTGAGCAAGAGTACCTATGCTGACCTACTTTAATCATGGTTTTCGGCTACATTCACTGCCCTGCATCCAAAAAAGTTGATACATCGTTTCGCCATGTTTAAAGATTGCAGTTTCATGAATTTCCTTTGCAGCCTGGGGTTCCCACCATGCTTGACGGAGACATGCTAGCTCAGTTCCTCGAGCTCACTAGCACGCAGCAGGAATCAGTAATGTTGTCTCTCAGTCCAATCGAGGGTGAAACTTCAAGTTTGATTCAGCCAAATGTCTTTGTCAGCGAAGTTGTTCAGCTGCTCGAGCGTATTTATTATGCTCTTAGCTAGATTTTCTGCATTTGAGCTACCTATCCAATCGCACAGTTTGCTTATAGATTGCTCTTCATGAACCAAAAGAGCAGTCTTCATGCCAATAGTTGGCGAGAGCTACAGCAATCCCAATATGCATATGCGTCAGAAGAAAATCGGAGCTGCTGCTGTTATTTGGGAAGGTGCAAGAAATCTGTTCATGAAGAGGAAATTGCCTCTGTTGTAGTTTACGTGGTTGTGGAAACGAGCTACTTAGATGCATGCAGTTGTCCCTCCATGTAAAATGAGGCACTTTGTTGTGTCCAACATTGTGCCCAGTGCTTCCCTGATAGAAGAACGATTCTCCCACATTCTAATCTTGGATTCCGAAGCATAGTTCGATGTAATCGGAGAAGCTTAGTTTGTCTCTCTGACATTCTAATTTCGGATTCTGAAGCATAGTTAGATGTAATCGGAAAAGCTTAGTTTGTACTTCTTTTGACACTCCTTTGTGACAATAGAGTCCTCAAGGACCTGGATGACTTCAAATTGGGACCATGAAATTTAGCACTCGGGGAAACGGTTGTGTTAAAGGTGTTTCATGAAGAATATGTAAAGAAAATAAAGAAATGTTTAATAGAAAAGATCGTGGACACGTTATTAAAAGAGTGCAATGAACTTATTTTGAATGTGTAGTGTTGGAATAAAATCCTGATACTCCAGAATATATAAAAAAATTTAAAAAAGTACTTTTTGTTGATCGTCTAACTCCCTTGTAACAGGTTTGTGAGGTTGTGAGATACATGAGTATCGGATCTTTATGGGCTAACTGGGAAAGTAGAACTTGTAGATCCTCTTATGAATTTGAAGTACTCTCCTTGCTTATGTGAGGTAAGACTTCGTATTAAGCTCTTGGAAGAGTCAAAAGGTCAAAAACTACTTAGGATCTCTCCCCTATAATGGAAATTTGTTCAATATTTGGATTTAGTCCAATATAATTTGAGGGATTTGGTAGGATCAGTGATCAGGGTTTCAGAATAATGTTTCATAAATTTAAAAAAACTGAAGATACATATTATGAAATTGAATTTAAATTATTGATGGAAACATATCTATTAGAGGAAATTTTGATAGAAGAAAGAGATGCGATGTATGAATCACTCGCACTCATATTCTTCTAAATTATATATACGCGGGGGATGAATTGGAAATCCGGTAGACGTGCAAGAATAAAGTGTATCTATCGGAAGCATGCTTCTAATGAGTTCCTTGGGAACTTTCATGATGGGATTAGTCGGGATCAAAGACAGGGCCATTTAAGTGGATAGCGTACTTAAGTTAAACTCCCCAACTTAAGGAGGATGACATAGGTTTTGGTCAGCTATGTTGCCCTTTCCCATCCTTTCCTTCTATTATATAATTTTTAAATCCAACGTTATTCGTTTCCTAGAAAGGCATTGTGAAAGTTGTTGTCAATTTATTTTCTGTAGTGGGTGTTAATCGTTTTGTTCAGATTATTGAAATGTATATTAATAAACTACTTTCGTTAATTTCATACGGCTATTTAACGTGTGTTTTGCTGTATTAATGTGCAATGAATGGATTCAATCGGTAAGTTAATTTATAAATATATCTCTAAAAGTCTTAAAAGCATTTCCTACAAATGGCAGGGAGATAGAGCACTGGAATCTCTCCGTCTCTCTCTCTCTCCAAAAATATAATAAAGGCTAAATTAGATGGTAAGTGATGAGGATTATTAAGATATAGAGGATGTAAATCCCTTCCTAGGGTTTTCTTGGTGGAGTGGGGGTAATCATCTCATTGCCGAGCTTATTCACACCTAATAGGAAATAAAAGTGAAAATAACATAACATGAGAGTCATTTCCATCTTTAAAAATAGAGAAAAATGACTAACATTGTTTAAATCTCTAAAATCAATTATGAGAAAGATGTCATTTATACATGGCTACATTTTAAAAAAAATATGCATGTCCGGTTATTTTGAAAATACGTACGAAGGATGGCTTCGATGTGGGTGAGGTGGAGATTGATTAGGTTTAGGACATCTAACATGATGAATTCACGGGACATTTGATTAGCTAGCTTAAATTCGGTGAAATATAGACATAAGAATGCCTACATTTCACACATTTCTTCACCATTTCACTTGCCGTCAGTTTGACACATTGCTTTTAAAATGCTTTAGAATGCCAAAAAAACATATAAATATATATAATACCAAAAATGTACAATACATATGTAACACTCGCGTGTATACACAATTAGACGTGCATTACTCACATCTATAATACACGTATTCGTACAATTAATGCGGCTATGTATCCCTTACAATGTACCTAGGAGTAATTCACACACTCAACCTTCCAATTTTAGAATGAAATAAGGAAACATCTACCTCCATCCTCAAACAAAATACAATCATGTAAGTTTGTCAGCATTGTTTAACTAAATGTTTTGATCAGTCAACTAAATGCCCTCTCAATCGACTAGTTAGATTGATCGAGACAACTAGGCAACTATTATCTGACTAGTTGACTAATCTTCCCTTTAGTTGATTGATCATTTCGATCAAATCGATAATCTTCTGTTGTGTCAGCTGGTCTCATTGAACAATTGACTAATTTTAGTCAAATTACAATGTTTTGACAATGTAAGGTTTTATACCAATTTGGCTAACCACAGTTTTCATGGCTGACTACTCCTTGCCCCTCCTTGCATGTGCATTCCTCCTTAGACCTTGGATACTTAACCACATTTGTCTTGAGGGCTTTGGTCAAAGATATTTGATTTAACCTTCATCCTCTTCTTATATATCACCCAAATAAAATCGATGTAAAGGTTAGCACAACTTCTCATTAAAGGGGGTCTCACTTTAGCTCACTTGGTAGTGAAGAGCAAGCCCCTTATGAGGACAGTATGGAGGACCTTAACCCAACATCAAAGGGTAGAAGCTCTTTCCCTTAGAGTTCCTTTATTAGTTTTTACTTTCCATGCATTGCATGATATTATAGTGTCACTTAATCGCTTGATGCTCTTTGTTTGCTTTCTCCTTCTTACTTGCAGGTGGAAGTAGATACTATTCTAGTGATTAAATGCTATGGTGATCTATGCAGGGAGTAGCACCTTTTGACCGTGACAATTGTCCTAAGCCACCAAACTTTGTTTGAACATTAGGGTAAAGTTATGAAGCTCTCATCTCTTACTTTACAACCTACAATAGCTCCTCACCACGTGAACTTCCTCCTCCCCTTGGTCCTCTTCTTTTTATTATGTGTCATTTATTTACTATCAATTATATTTTCCATATATTAGTTGTGGTCTAACTTTGTATGCATAAGAAGCCTTTAAACCACTTTTTGCCCCCCTTTTTCTTTCCTTTTATAACTTGTTCCAAATTTCTAGCGTATTCTTTCTAAAAATTCAATAAAATTAATAATTAAAATTAAAATACATAAGTAGATACATAAGAAAAGCAACTAATAAGGGTAAACCATCAACACTTAGTTGTGTGATCTTTTACTATTTGACTAAGTGCAAATAGACATGAAGGGAGGTTTGACCTCACACATCGTAAAATACGAAATAAATGGATCATAAATGAAAACAATGTTTCATCACATGGGGATGTAGTAACAAAAAAACATTGTCTATTGCAAAACCACATGGCAATTGAAATTATTTCTTTCTAATGCAGAAAATAGATGTTTTATACTAATTAAACAATGACAAAAAGAAAGGCGTGCATCGTAAAGTGGACACAATGGGTGATGTCTATTTTGCATGGGGAATATCCATGTTTGAACTCAATGAGATAGCTCACAATCTAGGTTTGCAAATAATGTACTCAATATATGTTACTTGTGAATTTCTTAATGCCTTTGTGCTTTTACAATTTTTAGGGATATTATAATTTTAATTTATTTTTATTTTTCCTTTTATTTTTATTGAATTATATAAATAATTTAAAAAATATAATATAATCATAATGTCATAAATATAAGTATATATAAGAATGAAAAGGGCTATTGAGAATTTAAAATACATAAGGAAAAATAAAAAGATATAGAAATATTTTCGGGAGATGAAGGATTGATACCATCAGCTAAAGATTCTGGAATGTAATTTCTTATTCATCTCTATAATCTGACCGATGATGTACTCCTAGTTTAGCACTCAGACACCTCTGGAGAAGGCTTGCCCCTATCGGATCAGGGCTAGTCGGGATAGACAGATGGTCCATATGCCTTTTTATTAGTCACTAACCATGGGATATTAGTGCTCTACTTTCCGCATATATAAGAAAAATAGTCTGATGAAAACTGGGAAAGTTTTCCCTCCCTCTTTAGTTAAAGGCCGATTTGATGTGTGCGAGGTTGCGATCAGCTCTCCTCCTAGTACATAGCAAGGAGCATAGCAATGGAGCATCAATTTTCGCATTGAAGACCAGGCAAGTGAACATTAACTTTCACAATTGACATCACAATTAATAGTGTTTGGGTGGTTTGCTACCTCTCTCTCTCAGCTTCGCAAACCATGCCATTGAGGTTCGACTCTATCTACCCTTTCTACTATTGCATTCACACCTACATACCCTATCTGCTCTATTTGGACTTTTCAAACCAATATATATTGTTGAGATTTCTTCAAATGCCTGTATGAAGGGTGAAGGTCGGTCAGGTCACGGGGCAGTGAACTTTTGAGATCTGGCAAAAGAAGATTATAGCCATGTAGATTCATTCCCTTGGTTCAAGCCTTCCTAGTAAAACATGATATGTTCGAGACCTCTTTTATGCAAGAAAGGGGGACCATACTATGACTCCTGACATATTCTCAATGACTGATATCGTACAAGTACTGTGAGAAGCATGATAGTGGTTTATAGTGAGCATTTGATGGGTTTCGACTTTCAATTGTTAATAGGAAGAGGGCCAAGCTATCAAGATACTACCTTTTGGAGGCAAAGGAGCTTTTCAGATAATAGTTAGAATTGAAGTTGTTCTATCTAGAGGGCATTGTGGATTCGTACGAGCCCATATGCTAGCGAATGCAAGGTCAATCAAGTGACAAAAGTTGCAACTAATTGCAGATGATTGAGATAAGGTAATGATGACTAGATAAGTGGATGTTACAATGTGAGACATAGCCTCAAAGGAGGGGAGGAACTAAGCTGAGAATGAGTAGCAGGTCTCATAGAACACCCAACAGAGGAAGGAACATAATAGAGAAAGGTAGTTATGAGTGGCAAATACAAAGGTAGTGGAAATGATGAGGGAAATAGATAAAAAAATATAGGGGAAAAGAATGCATAGAGTGAGAGAGAAGCATCCACTAATTCATACCTCAACGAGGATATTCATATGAAGTAGCCCTAAGGCTTCATAGTTGAGGAAGGAAAAGTGTAAAACATAAGGTACTCCATCTACGGGATCAAACAAGCTTCTTGTAGTTGAGACATCTGATTTGATGAAGTTATCATTTTATAAAGGTTATGATTTCAGATAAAATCTTGATGAACCTTGTGAAGCTTAGTGGTGGTATTGTGTTCACCTTGTTAATTGTAGATAAAATCGAAATAATTTGGAATGATGTAAGGATGATGATTAGTGTTCTATAATTTAATCATCATATACCTTTGAGATGAAAGATCTCAAGGATGCCTCTTAGATCTCAGTTCTTAGTTTGTTCAGAACAATGAAAAGAGGGCATCTGGACCGTCATGTTAGGGGTACTTCTTGGAGAGACCCCTCATGGAATCTTCCAAGGAAGGATTCATTTTCCTAAGATATGGTATTGATCTATCTAAAGGGAGAGTATCTCAAAGTGATGAAGATATGGATGCTATAGCTACATGCCCTTGTGCATCAAGTATAAAAAGCTTGGTGTATACCATGATATACACAAGGATCAGATATCTGTCATGCAGTGGGAGTAATAAATCATTATCAATCATACTGTGGAGATAAACACTTGATTACGGTAAGAAAAAACATCTTCAAATACACAAGTCTTTAGAGATAGTAATATCAAAATACTTGGTTCTTTATAGATAGTGATATCAAAGTCCCATCTATTGATACAGTAAAAGACTTATGACTGTGTCTTAGTCTATGGAGATTGATATATCTAGGCATAAGGATATTTTGATAAGGATAATATAAATTCTTTATTGGATATGATGATTGTTGATATGTAGTGCTAAAGGATAAAATTAACAAGATGCAAGGAACTGTAATTACTTTAACAAAATTGAATATCAGTTGAGCTTTAACAAAATTGAATATCAGTTGCATAGATTTAACATTCGCATTAGATATGAGCACTATTACCATGGAATATGCAAGTATGTAAAAGAAGTTGGCATAGTTTCTCGGAATAGAGTGACTTGTTACAAGACCAAGCTATTAATCTATATAGCTTATTATTAGCACATGAGTGCGGGTTTAAATATAAGTCCATTAGTGACTCTTTAGACTAGTGGAAGATTGTTGAACATGTGAGCCCACATCGAGCCACTATGCAAGAAAAGTTATTGTAGATTACTCCTCAATCTGAAATAAAAAATAACTAATTTGCATAATAGGTTCTTTATTACAGATAGGGTAATATCCAATGCATGCCTTGATATTGAAGGTGAAGGTTTGTGCCTCGCACATCACAAAAGTGTGGAGATCGCAACGTATGTGATAAAGGTTGACTAGTCATACTAGCTTCAAGGAGCAACATAAATTAAAAAACTTAGGTGAAACCATGTAACATGGGAATGATTCCTAATTCGTTTCATCAAGATTACACAAGAGTCAAAAAATTACCTCTTGAATTGTGATTATGATCTACGAGTCTAAGAAAAGAGACCTCTTGCCTCAAGTCTGATCCGACGTAGAGAGAACTTATGGGGATGTGGATGAGACACATGCTTCCCATAATCTGAAGTGATGATCCAAGAAAGGAGCCTCCTGATTTCATCTCACAAAATTCGATCTCCTTCATGAGCATGAGGTACCGAAGAAAACGAGCTTAAAACATAAATGATCAATCTGACAACAAATTAGTAGCGCAATGACGATCGCATTCTCTCAACCCTAGGGCAGTGGATGACTACAAGGGAGAGAGAGAGCTTGGATATATATGGGGAGAGAGAGAGAGAGAGAAAGTTGTTGCTTCAACTTCAGTATTGTAGAGAAAAGGGCTAGGGTTAGGCCTTCTTTTATACAAAGTTGGATGGGTAGGATGTACTCCTAATGCAGTCCTAATTGAATAAATGGTCGAGATTTTGTTGCAATAATTCACAACATTGTAACTAATTTTAAAGAAAAAATAAGTTGAAGACATTCTTCAATAAATTTATTTAAATTAAAATCAATCTCAGTCTCATAGATAAAGAGAAAGAAGAAAGCCACCTTCCAAGAATGAGGAAAGGAGAAGGTTTCCTTCCTCAATAGGAGGGTGGACACGTCTCTTGGAATTGGAGAGTGATTTTCTCTCTCCAATCTCCTTTTAATGTAATCTAATTATATTAAATTACTATTCATACAATCATTTGTCAACAAAATATCACCGAATAATTTGCATATTATTTGTGATAGTTGCAAACAAATCATTCATTAATTATGAATCACATTCATCCATAAAAACTAAATGTAAATCACATTTACATTTAATACCTCATTGTGAATCCAAGTCACATTATTATTTAAATTGCAAATTCTATTTACAATTAATTATCTCTATGATATTATGGATATCTTACATAATATCTATGATTATTGCGGATAGTGCTATCCACATTAATCTTATCTATGATAATTAAATCCACTTTAATTATTTCAGATGCATCTCTACACTTGTCTAAATACAAATAAAATCCATATTATTAATGATAATTAAATCATATTTAATCATTAATTTTTCAATGCTAAGTTGTAAATATTGGAATTATTCTTGAACTCTTTCAAGAATAACGTGGCTTCTCTGCAGATATTTGGAGATAAGGATAGTGGGATTGTATATTCCATGCACAGTGACTTGTATATTGATATCTAATCTTATATCCAGATCTAGAAGATCTCTTAGAGATTTCTGATCAAGTCAGACAATATATCTAATCTTCTCATTGCATCCAAACCATATTTAGATCAAATGTCCAATATTTGGGCTAAATTAGATAAGTAATCTACTAAGTTGAGTCATTAAAATATGAAACTGTTTCATAATTCCCTTGGAATGGAAGCATCACAGTTATGCAAATGATTAAGATTACATCACCTTGTAGTATTCCTAATTCTCATACATCTTGTATACTTGAAGTCTTAGAATAAACCTAAAGTTCTGATCATGTTTAAACTATCTTCTTCATGGTTTTATCCTTTAGTTCCCATTCGAACAATGGGAGTTGGTATCGATCAATGCTTCTCAAAATTATATATCACACCTTAAATCCTATCATGCTTCCAATAAAAGACGATCACTGATGGATTTTTGTTGGTTGTAATTTCTCATGATTGAGCTCATGTCTTCTGGTTCAGTAGTAAACCTATATGATCCCTTTCAGAGGTTGTATTACTCAAATGCTCTTATATGTATAGTAGCTTGCTAATGTATAGACCTTGATTAGGACATCGACCTAATGCTTTGCCTAATGTACGTACTTAGTCATATAGTAACATTTACGTCTCTGGTCAGAGGATGTGTGCCTATATCGTGACTTCATACGATATAGATCTTGGTTATCTTGTCCTTATTAAGTCAACTCTTTGATTTAAATCATCCAACACCTCAGAATCTCTATTCCTATGTAAAGGAACTACATCAAGAGGTCGATTGGATATCAGACTTTAGAGTAAGTATTGACATTTTCTTCTCAGGTGGGATATTGTTTCTCAATAATCATTTGACAAGTATGTCCTCAATCTAACTCTTTAGATGTCATCTCAACACCAGTCTCTACGATCCAACCATTGGATAAACATATATATGATCATCGATATGACCATGGTACATAACCCTAATGGTACTAAGTGATCGTATAAGTGCATTCATTTATTAAAATCAGACAGGTAGTGAAAACCAATAACTTTTATTGATATATAAAACAGATTACATTAGAAGTTATTCTAGAAGTGGTTCGCCAAACAATCTCTCACGAGCCCTCATAACCATAATCTTTAAATCCCATACCCACTACATATTGATCAAAAAACTTTTGGAATAAATGTTTGGTAAGGGGATCAACAACAATATTAGTAGAGGTCACTTTGACGACGATGATGTTGTCACCATGCTTTTATATCTCTCAAATGATTGGGAATTTCCTTTCCACATGTTTGCTCTTTTGATGCAACCTATCTTCATTCGCCTGGTTGTAAAGAATTGGGATGGGAGTATCACAGGAAACTACACCAAGCTCTAAGATGAACTTGGACAACCACACCGCCTTTTCCGCAGCATCCGTTGTAGCAATGAATTCAGTTTCAGTTGTCGAATTAGCTGAGATATCTTGTTTCTTACTTATCGAGCTCACAACACCACCATTCAACAAGAATACAAACCATGAAGTTGACTTATTTTCATCAATGTTATATTGGAAGTCCGAATCTATGTATGAAAAACTTGGACATTACTATCTCCATAGCCCAAGATGTAATCGTGTGTTCCTCTTAGATACTTGAAGATGTTGTTATTGCATTCAAGTGTTGTTCTCCATAGCAGGATTGGTAATGACTTACCACTTCCACTGTATGGAAGATATCTAGCCTTGTGTACATCATGGCATACATTAGCTTCTCACAGTAGATGCATAAGGGTACCCAGCCCTGGCCTTCTTATCCTCAACACTGTAAGTGACCATCCCTTTAGATTGGTGTATACCTTGTCTTAAGGGAAGGAAGACTTTCTTAGAATTTTTCACATGGAATCGTTCCAAGATCTTCTTAATGTATCTTTGTTGAGAGAATCTAAAAATCCTCTTTTCTCTATTTGTGAGCACCTTCAATCCCAAGATATAAGAGGCTTATCCAAGATCTTTCATCTCAAACGTATGGTACATCCATATTTTAACACTAGTCATCATTCATGTATCATTCCCAATGATAAGGATGCCATCTATGTAAAGCACAATGAACAAAATATCGCTTCCACTAAGCTTCTGTACACACATGGTTCATCAAGATTCTGAACGAAATCATAACTCTTTATGATTTCATTAGATCTGAAGTTCTAGCTACAAGAAACTTGTTTGACCCCATAGATGGATTTCTTCAGCTTGCACACTTTGCATTCCTTAGTTATGAATCCTTGGGGTTGCTCCATATAGATATCCTCCTCGAGTATCTATTAAGTAATGTATACGTGATGTCCATCTGCTAGATTTCGTAGTCAAGATGTGCAGCTATAGCGAGCAATGCCTTGATGGACTTAAGCATAGCTACAATAGAGAATGTCTCATTCTTAGTCAATGCTTTCTCTCTATATGTAGCATTTATCTACGAGTCGTGCCTTTATGGTCTCTACCTTCCCATAAGATCTCCTATATATCTTGAGGATCTATTTACACCCATTGGGTTTTACCCCCTTAGGTGGATCCTCTAAGGTCCATGCTGGCATCCATATATCAATGCCATGATCTGTGAGTACTTCATAAAATGAAGTTGGATCATTGTCAGACTCTTCTGATGTACCTTTTAGGTGGTATAACCACCCTCAAACTCCTTTAGATAGGTTAGTGATAACTGAGAAAAATTAGAGGGTCGCACGGTCTCACAAGGCGAGACCGTAGTCGATGCGTTGACTGCTCAATACTCCTCAATCAATCAACAGATTACCCACAATATGAATAAAGCAATTAAGTACTTAAAATGTGGAGTGAAAATTTGTTATAACTCTACAACAAAGTGTATAGCGTGTAAGCATGTGTAGAGGTCGAACACTGGGTGCAAACGAGGGGAGGAGGCAAAATGAATGCACAAAAATTCTGTCTTTTATTTCTTATCCATTTTATTATTTTTTTGGGTTTTTAATTTTATATTTTTTTAGCATATTTTTATTTTTAAAATTTTTTATTTCTTTTTATTTAAATATAAGATATATGTATGAATATATATAAATACAATATAAAGTATATATAGATACTATAAGTACATAAATATGTAAAAATAGACCAAGTATAGTAAATAAGACATTTTTGTGATTATTATATATTCTATTTTTTATTATTTTTTTATTATTTTTTATTATTTTTATTATTTTTCTGTATTTTTAAACTCAAAAATATCCCTAATAAGGAATTAATAAATAATCTGAAATTGATTTGGGTTTAAAAAAATAAATATGTTCGAAAATTACCCAAATTATTTTAATATATAAATAATATATATATATATATAATTATAAAATAGAATAAACATATTTTGGTATTTTATAGAATTCTTATTTTTATAGGATTTTGGAACTTTATGATTTTTAACATTTTCTTTTTCTATTTTTAGGAGTTTTTTTCTGAACTCAATATATAAATATTTAACTATATGCAATTTTTTTGGAATTTTTCAAAATATTTTTAATTTTTTTGGAATTTTTATAGGTAAACAAGGAATATATAGGCTCCATTATATTTTTAATAAAGAGATTAAATGAAAAAAAAAGCCAAATAAAATATGGGTGTGAAAGTATATGACATAAAGCATCTAATCCTATTTTTGTGGATTCTTAGGAGCACAGTAAGTATTTTTAATAATTAGATAAATAAAACAAAAATACGTATCCTAGCAGGGGCCTATTTGTAATAAAAATAAACTTCAAGGGTCACAGTGCAAGTTTGCCAAAAAATACAATGCAAATAAAATTTTATTGAACTTCTTCATAATTACCAAATCCGCTAGGGGTAAACATACAATTTACCTATCACATGGACTACATGTGACGCCTACTAGGAGGGACTAAAATGCAAATACAGAAAGTTCAGGGGCCTCTCAGTAATTTTCACAGAAATATACAATATTCATTTCAATTTATTGGACTGAATATAAATATAAAAACTTGCAGGGGACTCCCTGCAATTTCACCACCTCACGTAGGATGGCACGTGAGGTGACATGGACCGGACCTAATTGTAATTACAAGAAGTTCAGGGTCCTATTTGCAAAATTCCCAATTTATTTATAACGTTAACTTATATTTATAGGACTAAATAAAAATTACAAAAAATGCGGAGCTAGGTCTGCAATTTACCCCATATATGTACGCGAGCGGACAGCGGAGATGATTTCAGTTATCCATGTGGTGCTTATCTAATGGTTGATGACGTTTCGTTGGCGACGGCTCTGATTAGATCATCCAAGACGATCCAATGGTTGAAGCTAGGCGTCATCCGACGGTGAGGATCAAAATTGGGGCCTTCTTTTTCATCCGACGACAGGGAGGAGCGGAGGAAGAACAAGGAGGAAGGTTCACATGGGAGAACTTCCTCTGGTGAAATCTTGCTCGCCCGTCAGTCTTTGCTGCTCTAAAGGGTCTCCAAACACTCCTGGGACCGTCCTCTACATGATGGGTGTGTCAGAAGGGTCGGAGGGTCACCGGAGCACCACTACGAGGTCGGAGAAGATGTGGTGCTCCAGGTACCTCCGGCAAGGCACAACATCAACTCCAGGTGCCTCTAAAGCTCGTAGGACCTGCAAGAAAACTTCCTGGGTCGAGGGAAAAGTGTCTCAACCCGTTAAAAGGTGAAATGGAAGCAGGGGAGTCAATGTGGAGGCTACTCCGGCGAGGCGGAGGAGTTGGAGAAGAAAAATCTCGATCCCAAGGGATTCGAGTGGAATGAAATGGGTGGTTGCGTAGGGAATCAACGGGGAAAGGAAATGAGGGCGGTCAAGGGGTCAATCAATGGCGGAGTCACAGTGGAAACATTCATCGGCGGGGAGCGCCGACGAACTACGAGTTGGCTATATTACGCTAAACCTATGGTCTAATCACTAAACTAAATGCATAAATACAATGATAAGCAGAGGTCGCCAGCGTAGGTGGCCTGGGTGTGTCTCCTCCTCCTCCAGCCGATCCAAGACCTCCAGGGGACTCCTCCTATCAGAAGGATATGCGCTTTGGTCGAAGGCGGGGACTCAAGGATTCAGGGTTGACCAAATTTGAGGAGGAAGAAGGAGGTTTTTATTTATACACGAAGTTGGGCACCCTTCTTGACTGAGCGAGATCGATGAAGAGGTGTTATGTACAGGAGATCCAAGGGTCTAGTGTGGATGTACAATGATGGTAGATCATTTTGTATGAAGAAAGCTACCTCGATTGAAGGATGTATCATGCTGGAAAATGGAGAGAAGATGCAAGATTAGACGTGTCGCATCAAATCATGAGGCGGGGGGTCAAGTTGACCAAGGTCAACTTGCGAAGGGATCTGATTGGTCCAGCTCAACCTGCTACAAGACGAAATGAGCTCATTTATTCAATAATAATAAATTAAAAATAGTAAATGACTTTACTAATTTTTATGTACAAAATAAAAAATGTTTATTATTTTATGTAGTATTTTATTATGATTTTTATTTATTTTTTGGCTTTATTTATTCGAAGTTAATTTTTAATAGTGTTTTATAGTTATACTCATCAATGTTTTGTATATTTTTTTATTTTGAATATTTTATTTTACTATTTTATTATTTTATTTTTTATATTTATAGATTATTTTGGTGAGTTTAAATATATTTTTATTTTATTTTTATGTTGTTATTCATGCACTTAAATAGTAAAAATGTATATTATGTAGGTATATTTAAAGGTATTTTACCTATGTTTCTTGTATACTATTTTATTTTAATGTATTTTATTGAGTTTTATCTTGGTTTTGTATTTTTAATAGCATATTAATAACATTTTTATTATTACAAAAATAAGAAAGAATAAAGAATAAAATAAAAGGTTTCCCTTTTATTTTTATACATGTATAACATAGGTATTTTATCTATGTTTTCACATAGATTTATTTAATTTGACATTGTCTTTTTGTTTTATTTTAGTTTTCATATGCACACATGTTATGAATAATATTTACAAAATTATAAAAAAATATAAATTTGTAAAAATAATAAATAATGAATAAATTGAATATTTTAATCTGTATAATATACAATAAGGGTCAAAAATGTAAATGTCACACAATAACTCCAAAAAATATAAAACCACCACCATTAAATATCTTTTGAAAAGTATAGACAATTCGAGGTAATTTTGATTTGTTTTGAGTTTTTATTTGATATATATGGGTATGTGAAGTTTGGTTTTTGACTTTTTATTTTGTGTATAACATGACCACTGTATATTATTTTTGTGCAAACTCATTTTTTTATTTTGATTTACATTATTATCTTCAATTTTCATGAACAAAGTTTCTTTATTTGATGAATAAATAATAAAGAATAAAATAGGTGTCAAAAATGGAAAAATAACGAATGAATAAATGGCATTTTTATTGTATTTTTGGCTCTTATTTCCTCTACTTTATTCCTTGTCGATCAACTCAATTCTTGACTTGGTCTCAGGATTCAGGGTCATAAAATATTTTCAATATTTTATTCTTTTTTCTTTTCTTCTCTTTATTCTATAAACCTTATTTTATATACAAATAATACAATAAATAATGAATGTTATTATGTACAAATTAATGCTATTTTCATGCATTAGCTGGTTTTAAAGGCCAAAATGATAGAATAAAGGTGATGAAATGGAGATTCACAACCTTCCTATACTTGCCTTTGCTAGTCCCTAGCAAACACTTATGCAATAAGTACGAAAAAGTATAAAGAAGAAAAGAAAAAGAAAGAATAAATGGAATTGATTACAATAATTAAACTTGTCATAACAAAATCAAAGTTTGGAGCTTAGGTTAGACCTTGATGTGAAAATGTATGTGGAACCTGGACGGGAACCAAATTTAAAACACAATAGCTTTCGAGAGTCACAGAACTCGGTTGAAGCCACCTCAATAGCCAGGTCAGAACTAGCCTACATTATACGCAAACCCTTATGACTATGAAGCTGACTTGTATGGTGTAAGTGATAGTGTCTCTCCCCAACTGAAATGACAAAGGAAATGACTTCTCCAGAATGACAACCCAATGATTCTCCTATTCAGCACTCTGTCCTCGAGGAGTGGGGTATTCTCTAAGTTTAAGTGGCATCCAACTCAAGAGGAGGAGGTGAAGAAAAGAATGGACGGTAGCCAGTGTAGCAACCTATCGTGGGATGCATGACCAGTGTAGTCAAGTCATCCAGATGCAGTCTCACATGGTATAACTTTGATGCTCAAGCTTGCTTATTTTCTATACAACATATATACACACTCCGACAGGCATTTTTATTTTATTTGTAGGCTTGTACACTTTTTTGGAGTTTTTTTGAAATACTATTTACAACAACATTTACATAAGGATTATTTCCTCTTGAGCCAGAAGATTATCCTCTTTTGAAGCTTTATTGCAACCCACACTCTCCTGGCATTCGACTTCAATGTAACTGGATTAGGTTGGGGGTGCACTTCCCTCCCTAGATGAGGACGAATGTTTCCACCCGTGTGCATCTCAAATCGGAAAATCTAACCCCCTTACCACTCCAACTTAGTTGAGCCAAGTGAAAGGTGCAAGTGTCCAAGTTAGGACACGATCGACAAGAGTCATGTGTGTGTCTCGAAAAGTTCTAGTTAGTTAGTTAGTTGAGGTGACTTGAACCCAGCCCATGTCTCAAAGAAGTAAGTCTAAATAGACCTGAGGTACCTTAAACCTAGTTCCCATAAGGTTCCAGTGCAATTAGGTGCAACCAAGCTCCAATCTTCGACTTTATTGGACTAGTTCAATCATCAAGCTTAATCAAAAGAATACGAATGCTATGAAAATACTAAGTACAATGATGCAAAGAATGATGCAATTTTTCAAAAAGAATTTGAAAACAAATAGAGTTTTTACACAAAGAATTTTACAAATAAAAATAATTTTTTTGGCACACAAAGTATAAAATATGTACAGCTATTGACACAGGCATGCTTATTTTTATTTATTTACAAGACTTAAGAAATAAAGAATTTTGCAAATTTTAAAAGTTATTTTATTGGTATATATATACAATTGGTAATGAACTATATGTACATATTTTATTTTTAATGATGCTTTTATTCCTCAAATTTATTTGAAAATAATTTTCAAAACTATAGTACAAAATAATTTTTGTAAATAGTTACAAACATTTGAAAGCCATTTTGCAAGGATTTTTAAACAATATATATATATATATATTTACAAAACATTTTCAAAATCATTTGCAAATAAGTTTTCAAATCCTTTATTTCACAAAAAAGGATTGTTGTGATCAAAATTTTTTATAAAGGTTGAAAACATTTCATAAAAGTTTTCTAAAAGGTTCACACTATTTTTCAATCATTTTGCAAAAAATATTTTTATCCTTATTTATTAATCACTATATACAAAATTAATTTGAGGAATAAAAAACATTATTAATTGTTTTTAATGATTTATATATGTATATATGGCCATATTTCTTAATAATTACACGAAAGTACGAGTTATGGCTAATGTATATACAGAGTATATACGACTCCCCTATATTTAGCATGTGCTTTGTCCTCGTAGATCGAAAAGAGAAAAAGAAGACATAACTCATATTTGAGTATAGAAAAGCCTATACTACAATGACTGAACGAATAAGAAATGAAAGAATAACTGAATAAATGAATAAGAAGGTGACCATCCCCCCTATACCTAGGATCAAGTAATCCTAAGTATAGCAGACTGTACACAACGTAGGGAGGGTCAAGGGTGGGAATGAACAGATCACAGCTCAGGTTGTCTCCCCCTATACATAGGGTGAGATATCCCTGACTAAAGCAGAACAAATCAAAAAGAGAGGAGACAGTGGAGGAGATCAAAGAATGAATGAATATGGGGTGCACCCCCTATACGTATGACAAAGTACGTCCTAAGTACAGAAAACTGAAACAAAGGGGCGACACCTTTTATGTAGAAAAAGAACAATGAAAAGGAAAGGAAGAAAAGAAGAAGAAACAGATATATACAGATATATGAAAAGATCGTAGAGGATGTACGCATCACTCCCCCTATACTTAGGGTAAAGGATCCCTAAGTATAAGCAACGATAGGAGCGACAAACGGACGAACAAAGAACAACACGGTGCGTACCCCTTATACTTAGGACAAAGTACGTCCTAGGTACAGACACGGAGATATGGCCCAAGATTTGGGGTACACAAGACATAGAAAGAAAGAAATAATAGAATACACAACATTTATATACAACAAGTAAAGAATGTGAAGTACAGGATGGTATCTGATACGCGAATACCGTGCTCTCGTCATCGTCTCCCTGTGAGAACAAGGACACAATCAGACAGTGAAAAGACACCTGGACATGCAATCAAGTGGGTGTCAACTACCGGGGACAAGAGATTGAAAACTAAACTAGGGATCGGCTCATAAGGAAGGAATGAGTGAGCGGAGCCGATACTGTAATACATGGAGGAAGAAAGAGCAGTACTGACTCCTCCAAGTTAATCATAGTCTCGGAAAGGTCTAAAATGTGAAGAGCAGGAGACTGTCCATGCAACGTGTGGTATCTGGTGGTCAGAAAGTCGGAAAGTCGCAAGTATATACCGAAAACCACAAGATAAGGCTCAACCTTATGGGGGTCCTAAAGGTGAACAAAATTAGAGATCTCAGAATAATCAAAAGAGTTGGCTCCGTGCTCCAACAGAGAGGAGACACATCCAGAGAGGAGACCGAGTACAACAATCAAAAGAATCGGCTTCGTGCTCCAACGAAAAGGAGACACCAGCAGTGAAGCCAAGTACCAAGAAAATGATGTACCCTTCCGTAGATAACCCTCCGGGAGTAATACATGTAAGTTAATGAATAATCAAAACAGAATCTCACCCTTGCGAGGATCGCCAAGGTGAGCAGACTCAAAGGAGTCAGATCCATCAGACGGATCAGTAGAAATAGTCTCGATAGGCGACAGATCATCTACCAGCAAAAGAGACTGATAGATCAAGAGAATGTGGCAGCGTCCTGCAAACAACCCTTGGGGAGCATACTGCCAACTAAGCATCGAATAATCATAGAAAGATAGCTCATCTTTGCGAGGATCGCCAAGGAGAGCATACTCAAGCGAGTCCAGTCCAATAGGTCCCAAGATCCAACAAATCAGATAATCAACAAAAAGGTAGTGGGGACCTAGAATATATCAGACGACTCAGTTCCAGGCTCCAACAGATAGAAGACACAGTCAGCATGGGGAATCGAGTGTGAAGAAAGTATTGCATTTTCCCTGAGATAGTCTTCAAGGAACAATACAAGCTAATCAATGAATAATCAGATCAGAACTCTTCCTTGCAAGGGTCGTCAAGGAGAGAGTACGTAAACGAGTCAGTTAGAATGGTCTCGGTAGACAACAGATCATCTACCAGCAGAAGAGACTGCAGATCTAGCAAGGTGTCATAGTCTCTCATAGATAACCCTCGAAGAGCACTAAGAACTAAGCATTGAATAATTAGAAATGTCATCCTTGCGAGAACCGTCAAGGAGAGAACACTCGAAGGAGTCGATGAAATTGGCCTCGTGCACCTACAGATCGGGCACATAATCAGCAGAGAGGCCAAATAGTCAAATCATACGATGCAATTTTGGGCTCCACAAAGGTGGAGACATAGTCAGTGTATGAAACCGATCGTAAAGATTGTGTCGCATCCTGCCGTAGATAGTCCTCGAGGAGTAATACAAACTAAGTCAATCAAGTCTTGTAATTGCTGGCACCAAATCTCAGGTCCTCAAAAGCAATCAATCAATCATCAGGAGGGCATAAGATCACGTGTGGGATGAGAAATAATCAGGTCAATCACAGTATGTCCCTTAAGTTAATCCAATCAAGCTGAGATGGCACCAGATATACGCAGAAATCCTCAAGGTGCCATTGGTGGATGAAAGAATCATGAGATCGGGGATGGGTCAATCAAGAAGATGAGAGTTCATGTGGGTTCTGCACACCATTGCTCTGAAGTCCAAATCAAAATAATCAATCAATCCTTAAAATCAAGATGGTTGGAATCGTAAAATAGATTGACCAGTCGTAGCTCATGATATCATCATCAAATCATTAAAATAGGTCGCATCCTCTATCTGGTATACAAGATCAAAATCATCATATGATAATCCCACCTAATGATCGTGCATCATCAAAGTCCTCAATAAGCTCTTACGTACATGTCAGAATCATAACCACCAATAGTATGATATCAATCTCAGCATCCTCAAAACATGCCCGACTTACTGAAACAATCATTGTAAGTCAAAATCCTCGATGTGGTCTATATATGTATGCATAACAATCATGGATAAGAGAAGGAATGATATAGAGGGGCACAAGGATGGTGGGCGAGATGAAGATGGACACAATCAAAATTGTGGTTCGAGGAGAGGGTCTCCCTGAACCGGACTAGATGTGGGTGATATGGGCGAGGAGAGAAAAACTGCAAGATCTGACGAAGATGATGAAGCTCAAGACCCAATATCACGACTTGATGCAAATGAGGAAATATATGTATAAGATAGATAGAGAGACTCAAAGATGAAACATGATAACTCACACGGATGGGACCACAAACTCAAAGAGATGGAAAAATGCAATTGGACTCCAAGTCACAATCAATACACAAAGCAAACCCCTAATTCACCTACTCAACACAGTAAATACGGGGATGTGGTTTTTTATCTTATCGATTTTAGAGTTAGGTGATCATCACAAAGTTGTACACATCGAAGACAGGCTTGGGATTTGAGCACTAATCATTAGCGTGTATGTAGGAATAAAATGCGCATACAAGGAGGGGGTTTCTCTCCCTAATACAAGGAGTCCATTACATTTTATTTTAAGGATCAAGTAGTGTTAGCAGACCCTCTTTTATTTTGGTCATCACTTTTTTTGGTTATTTTTCAATGCATGTGCCTAACGGTTTTTCCAATTCCATTAACATCCTAGGTGAGCAAAATCAAAGGGAGAGGATCGAAAAAGCCATGCAAGTTAGAAAACGATGATGCATGCAAAGTAAGAGGACTTACGGTGCTTCCCAACTCTCTCCATGTGGGATGCATAACAGAATTGAAACCTAAACGATATGCAAATGCAATTCGATGAAATCACCCTAGATGAGAAACTGCTATTATCATGAAGCACAAAATGTCAGTTATTCGGAATCAAACCCAAAGGTCCGATCTTGGAGATGTCTCAGTACCCACCACAACGGGTCCTGCCAACGCTGTATAACATCTCTCACGACGCTCGGGCTCGAATCTAAATAATTAACAATTATTATTTGACTAAGTCGGGAAGTGCATCTATCAGTACATGCGAATATATTAAGGGCTTTGGACCTTAATCTATCAGCAAAAAATCTAATCTAAGGCTCATTCACACAAAAAGATTAAAAATAAAATAAATGCGAAAAATCATCAAAAACTGTCGAGGCCCTCAAGGGAACAATCCCTCGGGCACTGGACCTCAGGAAATCGAAGTGTGGAGACCCAAATTATTACATGTCAAGTGTCGTTCTCTCACATAAATATACATAATGAATAAGCAAATAAACTCTTCAAAATTCCCCTATGCTCGACCTTTGATGCTCTCTCCTGCCGGCTTGAATCATAAGGTCGGCTTCGCCTTTCTTGGGTGCATAGGTCCTCCTTAGAAAACCCCTGTTACGCAGCGGTCCCTCGCATCAAAGTCAAACAAAATAGATGATCAGAACAATTCACAATAATATCAAATACTAGTGAAAAATAAATAAATAAATAAATAAATAAATGGAAAAAATAAATAAATGAATGAACAAGATATATAAGATAAAATGAAATAATCTCCTACTACGCGACATTGCTCCCCGGCAATGGCACCATTTGATAACCTTGAAAAATTAGAGTGTCACACGGTCTCACAAGGCAAGACTGCAGTCGATGCGTTGACCGCTCAATACTCCTCAATCAATCAACAGATAACCCATAATATAAATAAAGCAATTAAGTACCAAAAATGGGGAGTTAAAAATTATTATAACTCTACAAAAAGTGTATAGTGTGTAAGCATGTGTAGAGGTCGAACACTGGGAGCAAACGGGAGGTGGCAAAATGAATGCACAAAAGAATTGTCTTTTATCTTTTGTCCAATTTATTTTTTGTGGGTTTTTAATTTTGATATTTTTTAGTTTATTTTTGGTTTTGTAATTTTGTATTTTCTTATTATATTTTTTCAATTTTATATTTATTTTTTATTTAAATATAAGATATATATATGTATATATATAAATACAATATAAAGTATCTATAGATACTATAAGTACATAAGTATATAAAGATAGACAAAATATAGTAAATAAGATATTTTTGTGATTTTATATTTTTCTAATTTGTTGTTATTTTTCTAGAATTTTTACTCATTTTTATGTATTTTTAAAGTCAAAAATATCCCTAATAAGGAACTAATAAAAAATCCAAAATCAATTTGGGTTTTTAAAATAATAAATAATGCCCAAAATTACCCAAATTAATTTTAATATATAAATAGTTTATAATTATAAAACAGAAAAAACATATTTTTGGTATTTTGTAGAATTTTTATTTTTTATCGGATTTTGGAGCTTTATGATTTTTAACATTTTCTATTTTAAGGGTTTTTGTTTTCTGGAATCAATATATAAATTTAAACTATATGTTATTTTTTGTAATTTTTTAAATTGTTTTCTATATTTTTTAGAATTTTTATAGGTAAACATGGAATATATATGTTCCATTATATTTTTAATAAATATATTAAATGCAAAAAATGCCAAATAAAATATGGGTGGGAAAGTATATGACATAATTCATCTAATATTATTTTTGTGGATTTTTAGGAGCACAACAGGTATTTTAATAATTAGATAAATAACACAAAAATACATGTTCTGGTAGGGGTCTATTTGCAATAAAAATAAAATTCAAGGGTCACAGTGCAAGTTTGCCAAAAATATACAACACAATTAAAATTTTATTGAACTTTTTAATAATTACAAAATCCTCCAGGCTAGACACATAATTTACCCGTCACGTGGGACTCTATGTGACACACGTTAGAAGGGACCAAAATGCAAATACAGAAAGTTTAAAGGCCATTCAGTAATTTTCACAAAAATATACAACGTTCATTTCAATTTATTGGACTAAATATAAATACAAAAACTTGCAGGGGTGTCCCTACAATTTTGCCACGTCACATGGGACGACAAGTGAGGTGACGTGGACTGGACCTAATTGTAATTACAAGAAGTTCAAGGTTCGAGTTGCAAAATTTCCAATTTGTTCATAACATTAACTTTTATTTATAGGACTACATAATAAATACAAAAAATGTGGGGCAAGGTTTGCAAATTTCCCCATATATGTGCGCGAGAGGACGACGGAGATGATTTCACTTATCCACTTAGCGCTCATCCGACGGCCGATGACGTTTCGTTGGTGACGGCTCTGATTAGGTCATCCAAGATGATCTAATGGTTGAAGCTTTGCGTCATCCAATGGTGAGGATCAAGACTGGGGCCTCCTTCTTCGTCCGACGACGGGGAGGAGCGGAGGAAGAACATGGAGGAAGGTTCACCTGGGAAAACTTCCTCCAGCAAAATCTCACTCCCCTGTCGGTCTCTGCTGCTTCAAAAGGGCTCCGAACGCTCCTGGGACCATCATCTACTTGCTAGGGGTGTCAGAAGGATCGAAGGGTCATCGGAGCACCACCACGAGGTAGGAGAAGATGTTGTGCTCTAGGTACCTCTGGCGAGGCGCAACATCACCTCTAGGTGCCTCTAAAGCTCGTAGAAACTGTAAGAAACATTCCTAGGTCGAGGACAAAGTGCCTTAACCCATTAAAAGGTGAAATAGAAGCAGTAGAGTCGATGTGGAGGCTACTCTAGCGAGGCAGAGGAGTTGGAGTGGCCAAATCTCGATCATGAGGGATTCAAGTGGAATAAAATGGGTGGTTGCATAGAGAATCAGTGGGGAAAGGAAATGAGGGCGGTCAACAGCAGAGTCACATTGGAAACATTCGCCGAAGCGGAACTCCGACGAACTACGAGTTGGCTATATTATGCTAAACCTAGGGTCTAATAACTAAACTAAATGCATAAATAGAATTCTAACATTGAAATCTACCTAAAATAATTGAAAGTTGCATCTCTTACCTGGCTGAATGGCCAAGGAGTAGAGGTCGCCAACGTGGGCGGTCCAAGACCTCCAAGAAACTCCTCTTGTCACAAGGATCCGCGCCTTGCCAGAAGGCGAGGACTCAAGGATTCAGGGATGACCAAATTTGAGAAGGAATAAGGAGGTTTTTATTTATACACGAAGTGCGGACCCCTTATTGACTGGGCGAGATTGATGAATCGGTGTTATTTACAGGAGATCCAAGGGTTTAGCGTAAATGTACAATGATGGTAGATCATTCGTATGAAGAACCTACGTCGTTTGATGGATGTATCATGAGGGAAAATGGGGGAGAAGACACAAGATTAGACACGTCACCTCAAATCAGGAGGCGGGGGGGTCAAGTTGACCAAGGTCAACTCGCGAAGGACCCGATTGGTCCAGCTCAGCCCGCTACTAGACAAAACAAGTTGATTTATTCAAAAAGAAATAATTAAAAATAGTAAATGATTTTATTAATTTTTATATATTAAAATAAAAAATTTCTATTATTTTATGTAGTATTTTATTATGATTTGTATTTATTTTTTGGCTTTATTTATTAGTAGTTAATTTTCAATAGTGTATTTATAGGTATATTCATCTATGTTTTGTATATTTTTATTTTTATTTTGAATATTTTATTTTATTATTTTATTTTATATATTTATAACTTATTTTTATGAGTATAAATATATTTTTATTTTTATGATGTCATTCGTACACTTAAATAAACAAATATGAATATTATATAGGTATATTTATACGTATTTTACCTAAGTTTTATGTATATTATTTTATTTTAATGTATTTTATTGAGTTTTATTTTGGTTTTGTGTTTTTAATAGCATCTGAATAACATTTACATTATTACAAAAATATGAAAGAATAAAGAAAAAAGAATAGGTTTCCCTTTTATTTTTATACATGTATAACATAGGTATTTTATCTATGTTTTCACATAGATTTATTTTATTTGACATTCTCTTTCTTTAATTTTAGTTTTAATATGAACATATATTATGAATAATATTTACAAAATTATAAAAATATAAAATTTTAAAAATAATGAATAAATTAAATATTTTAATCGGTATAATGTATAATAGGGGTCAAAAACCTAACTTTCACACAATAACACCAAAAAATAGAAAACCACCACCATTAAATAGCTTGTGAAAAGTTATATACAATTAGAGGTGATTTTGATATGTTTTGAGTTTTTTTCAAAGATATGGGTCTATGAAGTTTGGTTTTTGACTTTTTATTTTGTGTATAAAATGAACACTGTGTATTATTTTTATAGAAACTAAATTTTGTTTTTTTATATACATTATTATCTACAAATTTCATGTACAAAGTTTCTTTATTTATGAATAAATAATAGAGAATAAAATAGGTGTGAAAAATGCGAAAATAATGAATGAATAATTGGTATTTTTATTGTATTTTGGCCCTTATCTCCCCCTACTTTATTCCTTGTCGACAAACTCAATTCTTGTCTTATTCTCAGGGTTTAGGGTCATAAAATATTTTCAATATTTTATTCCTTTTTATTTTCTTCTCTTTATTCTATAATTTTTGCATTAAAATCCTTATTTTATGTACAAATAGTACAATAAATAATGAATGTTATTATGTACAAATTAATGTTATTTACATGCATTAGCTAGGATTTTTAAGGCGAAAAAGATAGAATGGAGGGGATGAAATGGAGATTCATCAGTTAGGGTGTTTCATCTTCAATTACTTCTTCAGATTCTGCTTCAGGAATCTTAGTATCCTCATGGGATTCTGTGAATTCCTTTACTTCATTCTTGTTTTGACTTTTAAGGAAGTCATCCTCTAAGAATTTCACATCCCTAGTGAAGAATATCTTTTAAGTCTCAGGGTTGTAATGTCGGTATCCAATATTGTATTTTACATATCCAACGAAGTAGAACTCTATAATGCGAGATTCCATCTTACTTACGTCCACATTTTTAGGATGGACCAAGCAATACCAAATCCTCAAGTGGCTAACACCTTAGTTTCGATCCAACACTCATGAGGGGTTTTGGGCACAAATTTGCTAGGAATATTATTAAAGATATATATTGCAATCTCTACTGCATATCTCCATAAACTAAGAGGTAAATGTGCTTTACTCACCGTTGATTGGACCATATTCATGATTGTCCCATTTCATCTTTCTGCAACATGATTTAGTTGGGGAGTTCCAGGAGGAGTGAAATCGGATACAATTCCTCTCTCTTTAAAATACTCCTTGAGTTCATCTAAGAGGTACTTACCACCTCGAACATATCGAATTTGTTAATCTTCCTATCGATTAGGTTCTAAATCAAATCCATGAATTCTTTGACCTTTTTAAAGGTTCGGATTTATGACATAATGGGAAGGAAAACTCGTATTATGAATGGTCATCATAAATGTCAAATAATATCAATATCCATTTCAAGTTGCGGTACTGAAAGGACCACATACATTTGTAGGTATCAGGTCAAGTATACCTTCGCATCGTGTACCCTTATTTCGGAAGGGTGTTCTAGTCATTTTACCTCGAATGCAATGTTCAAAAGTAGGTAAAATTTAGACCTGTAGAAAATATAATGGCCCATATTTTATCAATCCATTAATCCTATCAACAAATAAATGACCAAGCATTTGACGCCAAATCATGATTAAATGATTTCCATCCTCTTTATATTTTTTAGGGTTTTATTAGTGGTAGTAACATTCATGACAGATTCATAGATGCACAGTTCAAAAAGTCCACTAGGAGTTTGAAAACCATATAAAATATGTTCACCATAACGACTTATGATAAGTTTCTCACAGAACAGGAACAAATATCCATTTCTACCTAAATAAGATGCATAAAATAAGTTTTTCCTAATGTCCAGAACATAGAGACATTCTCTAAGTAATAAGACCCTTCCACTAGATAATAATAATTTTCATGTCCTAGCTTGCGACTATTTCAACAGTTACATCAGATCTCATCTGGATGACTAACTCCCCTTTGTTAATTTTTCTAGTTTCCTGAAATAGATGCAACAAATTGCCATGAGCAAAAGTACCATAACCTATGACCCAACTACCTTCTCGTCCTACGAGAAAATTGGTTTTAATGATAAAAGTAGATTTTATAGAAGTTGGAGTTTTACCTATTTAAATAATTTGAAATAATCTGGATAGTTACACTTCTAGTGCCTCGGCATTTTAATGATGACAGCCATCAGCTTTTTTTAATGCCATGTGTGGAAGCTTGAGGTGATGAGCCAATATCTTCACTCTTCTTCTTCTTCTTCTTCTTCTACTACTTTTTCTAGGTCGGACCCTTCCGAGACCCTTGCTTTCGATAGTGTTTTCCCTTAACCTGTGAAACCATTGTACTGCTAGTATAATTCTCTTCGTTCATGATGTCCTCTGAAGATGTCAATGAATATATGAGCTCCACATTTGTCAATCTCATCTTATTCATATGTGATGAATCCATGATTCACATCCTTTATTCTTTTATTTTAGCCAAAGTCCATATGCAAAATACCAGTAAATATTGGTCAAACCCAACAAATTACCATTATTCATGCATTTGTTAATATTGTATATTTAAAATTCTTGTTAACCAAAATAAAAGAATAAAGAAGAAAAGAGAAAGAAAGAAAATAAAATAAGGATATATTTATGCAATAAATGTAGACTTACCCGAACCATGAGAAAAGGTCAATTATTGGCCTCATCGATAAGGAATAAATTAGGGAGAGATAAAGTCCTTATTCAGTATATATATTCAGTACTACTCATCATGTTTATAACCCTCACCTATTTTTATTTATAAATAATATAATCTCAAAATAATTTAATTTCCGTAATACAATTTGTATATAAAAATGTGAGGTAAATTATAAAAATAATTACAAAAAATAGATTCTATACAATTATACAATACATATACTTGTATATATGTATTCATTTATTTAGTTCTTTTGTAAATAAATGGTATATCTTTGTATTTTTCAACACTTGTATATAATTTAATACTTAAAAAATTAAAATAAAATTCATAAAATGAAAAAAAAACATAAATTCAAATCTTCATTAAGACCAATAATGTATAGATTTAAACCTAATTTATTAACACTTGTAATTAATTTATAAAAATCCAATAAAAATATTTTTATACTATTTAATTATTTTGTAAATAATTAAATTATAAAATAATCTATTTTTGTAAAAATAATAAAACAAAAATATATGTATATAATATATTGGTATATTATACATATACATAACAATATATAATTATTATTGAAAATTATTAAAAATCACACAAAAATAGATTGTAAAATAATTAACATTTTCTATTTTTAACTATTTATTTTTTAAATCATTTACTATTTTTATTAAAGTTTATTTGATTTTATAAATCATTTTTATTGGTCAACCACCCCCCCTTCTAGGTTCGACCCGGACATTCCTTCGCCGGACCTGTTTTCTTTCTTTTCCCCATCCCGTGTCTGACCGCCTTGACCCTTGAATCTTGCGTATGAATGTTCCACCAGGATCCGTGATCCTTGTGGATCCCTAGGCTTCACCAGATCCACCTCGGTTTGCTCAAAACCTCTCGATCCTTCCAGATGCCTGGGAGACCTATAAATCCTATCCTCGAGCTCTACCATGCCCTAGCTCACTCCGGGCGCCTCCCTTTATCCATTAAAAGCCTTAAGATCGTGATAGGATCTCGAAGGACTCCTTGGGAGCTTGATCTTGTGGCCTATATTACGTAGCTCACCTCGCGGTCGAAATACTCCACTGCGACTAGCCTCCCAGGTCTTCCACAACTCAGTTGAGGACACAATCTCGCTGACCACTCCGCCTTCTCCTATCACTTCCATATCTTCATGTATCTTCCTTCCTTCGTGTTTCATAGTTCATCATCAATTTATACATCATCGTCGTCATCCACTCTCTCGCCTTTGACCATCAGGTCTGACGTCATCTCGATCATCTATCCACATCGATTCACACAAAACTTCACCTACCATCTTCCGGCATACCCTGATCACCCTAAATCTCGCTCATCGGAGAAAGATTAGGCATGGATATGATGAATCCTTCATGTATATAGGAGGTTGAATCCATCTCCTCGATGCTTCTTTCCATATTTTAGCCAAATAATCCGAGCTAGGGCATCGCTCTCGAGTTGTGATTGCCCTCTCAAGTATAGGTGTGCATGACAAGGGCATTTCAACCTTAAACTCCAGTGGTGAAGCACCTCCAGGTAGTATACCTCATAGATTGTCATCTATCCTGTCTCCGACTCATCAGAGGCAACCACCCAACGCAGCACCATGCTAGGAAGGTGCTGGACCTTGTATATAGCCGAATCAAGCATTGTAGCGCCAGACATCCTTGGTCAAAGTTCATCCAGCTCCTCGTCCTTCGTGTTCTTCCAGCTACCTTCACCACCGTTCAATGAAGAGGAGCACACCTAGATCTGATTAGCACTGTACGAGCACACCCAAATTCTAATGATATGATCAGATCCAGGGGCGAATATGACACGCACGTTCTAGCCTTTTCAAAATCGTAAGATTTATGCCGATGATTCATCAGAACAGTATGCCTGTGCCATGTGTCCCCAAAATTCTTCGGAGCCATTAGATCTTTTCCAGTCTAGATCAGAGTCGTACATCTGAGCCACACCTTCTCACTGTCAGATCTTTTCAAAGCAACATGTCACATAGGCCTGCTATGGGTATATTGCACTTTTTACCATGTCATTTCCTTTGTTTCGCTTTAGTACATTAATTGTAATAATTAGTTAAAAACTATTTGCAGTAAGGGCCTCAGAGTTTTAGTATTTTTACTTTAGTCCAACCGAGTCGAACTCACATGTGCCTTCCTGTGTTTGTGTGGGGTATTTGCATATTTTCCTTTTGTTTTACACAAGTTATCTTAAGCAAAGATATTTTTGAGTATTTGTATTTATACCACTTGTGTTCTATGAACCACGTACAACACACGTTTTCTTTGGAGTAATTGCACTAGGGACCTTAGTTTTTATTGCTTGTTAATATTGGATGCTAAAACTTGAAATATTTGCATTTAGGTCCTCTATGCATTGTCTATTTTTTTATCTTTTATTTATTGCAATAAATATCAAATTAACTCCAAAAATTGCACAAAAATCAGGTTTAGCACCCTCTAGTGTGTTTTATTTGTTGTAATTTTTGGTTTATTATTATTTTTTATTTCTTATTATTAAAAAATAAAAAAACAACCTAAAAGTTCCTATTTGCCTTGGCAAATCCATAAAAATCGAAAATACCTTAAAAATTCTAAAAATTAGAGTTGTAGCATTGTTTTGATTCGTTATATTTTCTACCCAATTTTCATTTCATTTGGTTTTATAAAAATGTGAAAAAATGGAAAACCCTAAAAATACCATAAAAGTTATATGAAATCATAGGGAAAATCCAAAAATTGTATTCTTGGTCTTTGTTTGTAGATATTTCCATGAGGTTTTTTTATTAAAATTGATTCCTAGGAGTTTTGATATATTTGATATTTTTAATTTGAAAAACACTCCAGATTGTGCACTATCTGGTTATTTTCTCGATTTTTTATTTTTAAAATACAAAAAGCATCTAATATTCTCCAAAATAAACAAAACATTAAAAAGTTATTAGAAAAAATATTTTTACTTGGTTTTTTTGTTATTTTTACCCTATTTTAAAAATACGAAAAGAGTGTGTATTTGTCTTTTATTCTTTATCTTTATTCTCCTTATTTTCAAAAAATAAAATTTACAAAATTAAAAACTACCTAAAAAAGGAAATAAAAATCCTTTGATTGTCTTGAATTACCTACCTAGTTTATCATAGTGCTCCTTTTGTTCGACCCTTGTCGCTATACCAGGTTAATAAAAGTAGCTTAGACCACCGTTTTACTTGCTTGATTTGTTTGTGGTTGAATAATTTTCTCAGTTTTGACTAGGTTAGCTTAGAGGACAGTGACATCTTAATTAATCAACTTAACCCTAGTCAGTCGGGTCGCTCATCAGAATGGTGCCATTATCAGGGAGCATGGCTAGGAAATTAGGATTATGTTTTCTTTTTTGTTTCTTTCTGTGTTTATTTTCTCTTTATTTTATTTTATTTACTTATATTTATCATAGCTATTTTTGACACTATTCTTGTTTCACCTTTGTTGCGAGGGGTTGCGGAGCAAGGGAGGATATCTTCGGAGAGCCAACGTACCCAAGCGAGGCGAAGGTCGAGCGTTCTACACCAACCGGTAAGAGAGAGAAACCTAGGAGGAACAGAATGAGCAGGAGACTGTCTTAGTTTTTATACTTTATTTTCAGATATTTTATTTGGTTCTTGTATAAACTTGTAATAATTGTTAGAGACTGTGGACACTCCACTATTCAGGGTCTATTTCACCAAGTGCAATTGCACTTGGGGGACCTCACTGGATTTTTGGCTTTCATTGTTTTATTTTTATTTATTTTCCAACTTTATTTTCTTTTGTTTTCGTGTGCTTGAGCCCCTAGACTTTGGTTTTTTTTTGGTTGAGCCAGATAGAGATTAGGTCTAAATCCTTAATAGAATATATCTTCCTATAGATTTTGGTTTGGACTTAGTCAAAACAAAGTGGTTCTTCCCATAATAGAAGCTTCTATTTGGATAGTTCTTGCTTTTTCATGCATATAGCTTAGTTTTAATTTATACACGGATCATATTACATGTAGACTGCTGGTGCAAGGTACACCTTCTATCTTGTGCATGCATTCATAGTTTCTCGTGCATCGGCTTCTCCATCTTCCTCCCCCGTTTTCTTGTACCTAGGAATAAACGAAATCAGAAAATTCATTAGATGTGTTTATTTTCAAAATATCCAAAAAAGTGATAACCTAATAAAATCAGAGCTACTAATTTTCACTCAAACCTAAAACTAAACGTAAATATCGCATTCATTATTTTGGGGAGAGTAACCCCCCATGCTGAGTAAGGCATGTACACTTAAGGATTAGAACCCAAAACTGGACTTGTGCCCTAAGCCCTTGGACTTTGACTATCGGGTCATGTTATTGCTGCAAGCACTTGGCCCAGATGTTAGTAGAAGTAGTCACGTGGATAGGAAGGTGAATTACCTTTGGATGATTTTCGAGCTCATATGAGGATAGTTCTCTGTTTGGGGGATTCATTGCCTTATTCACAATCTACACACTTGTGACATTGTTAATACAATTACTTTATCACTTAACTTAAAAACAGAAAAGATTAACGACTGATCCTTCACGATCATCATTGTATTGAGTTGATGAACTTAGGGGTTTGTTTTCTCATCACTGTTTTCAGTCCAGATCTACTCTTCACTACTCCCCACATCATGATGATGGATAGGCAGACTCTTAGGCTACATTTGGTGGCACCGCTTCAAAACGCACATGTCCATTCATCTAGGGAGGTTCCTTAGAGCTAAGACCCAGTCTTGAAACCCGAGTATTCCACCTCCTTCTTCGTTGACCTTCCCCACCCATCACCTGAGGTACAACAGCAATAGCAGTCAGAGTAGATTTTTGTTGACTTGGTTACACCTGAAGTTCACACTTTTTCCTTTTCTGAGTCTAGCAAGATGGCCCAAGAGAGGAGAGAGGATTAACAACAAGATATTAATGATGTGTTAGATTAGGCTACGATCAACATCACCCTCTTGGCATCCTTAGAGGTGATGCAGAGACATATTCAGGACCATGGGTTGCACATGACAGAGGTGAGGCAGGAGTTGACACATATGCGATATGGGAGAGCCGATGCGAGAGATAATAAACCTGATGGTGGAGAGATTACTATACATGAGGTCTGGGCAGATGCGAGACCAGTGTGCACCATGAGGACATTGCAACAAACCTGGCATGACTCTCACTCCTAGGTGGATTTAGTTGCATACTATTTTGGGAGATTTTTAGCTCCGTCTACAAACAATTTAGTTGTTTCCCAAGTTCCATGGGTACGCCATTGAGGATCCCCATTTACATCTTCAGGAGTTTGAGATGATTTGCAACACCTTCCACGACACATTGGTGGATGAGGATACTATCAATTTGATAATCTTCACATTTTCTTTGGTTGACCGAGCAACCTACTTGATGAAGCACATGGGTAGGGTTGTCACAACATGGGAGCAATTATTGATCGAGTACCTCAACAAGTACTATCCACTCAGTCAGACGAATGCAACTAGGGAAATGATCAACAATTTCACCATGATCCCCAATGAACAGTCCATGAGGCTTGGGATCGTTTTAGAGATCTCATTGATAGTTGTCCACATCATGATATCAACAATCCCAACCTAGTACAGAGCTTCTTTTGTGGACTGACACCTGAGATGTAGGGTCTAGTCAACATCTCTTGTGGAAGGTCCTATTTTTCCAAGGATAAAGACCAGGTCTTGTCCATCATTGAAGAGATGACTGAGAACTACATAGTGATGATTCAAGCTCGTGTCTACACTCATGGGAAGCCCCCTCCCCCCAAAATGTTATCTCACCACCAAGTTGCATGTATAGAGGCAAGTCCATCTTCATCTTCTACAATAGCAGCACTAGCGGAGTTATCGGCTGTAGAAATGGGCATCATCAGTAGTTGAATTGTATGGATATTATAGAGAAGAAGACATGTCAGGGCTTAGATAAGCTCAACATAATTGATGAGCAGGCCCATACTTTGAGTGACCTTAAGACACAGATCTTGTGCCTTCAAGATGCACAAACAGCTTCCGTTCCACAAGGTCACATGTTGATTAGGGGAGCAGATCTTCATAGCCATCCGCCTCATACATACAAGTTCAACACATTCAGGCGGATCATGTTCAGTCAGCCCCCTAGTGTCAGTTGCCACCACCACTTTCACCAGACACAGATGGTGGTCTATCAGAGTGATCAGCCATTGGCGTCCCTTCCCCCACCATTGCACGAGCATATGGAGCCGTTAATGGAAGTTAACGGGATTTGGTATTCCCAGTACCAGCAGTATCCTGGTATCTAGCATGATCACCTAGGCTTTAGATGGTTTATTGGAGGTGCTCAGTCCCAGCAGCAGCCTCCGGCATAGTCACGATAGGGCACGCAGCAGCAGCAACCCCAGTACTCCTAGTACATAGTTCATCGACCATAGTACCCGGGTCAACAGTGGAGGTAGTAGAAGCCTCACTCCACGTTTTACCAGCCTCCCCCTTACTCTTACCAACAACAGTAGCATGGCTAGCCTCAACCCTTTTAGAGAGGCCAACCATATGGTCCCATATACCCTCATATGAGAACCAAGCTTTAGAGGATCTTGCACGTATGCTTACAGAGTAGCAGACTACTTTCAGGTGAGAGATGGATGAGTTCAGGTAGGAGATGAGAGAGTTCATCAAGGGCATGTCCGCCATACCCACACAAATCAAGCCAAACCCAAACAATCTAATGAGGAAGTGTGAGCAGGTACAGTTTATAGAGTCCACCACTCCTAGTGAGGTACTTGATGATATGTATTATTTATTTGATGTTGATTTTGTGATACTTAGGAGCGGTAGGAAGCCATCCCACATCAATTCATCTAGGCGACAGTAGGATTCCCATTTAGAACGCCAGATGAGCTAGAGAGCGGTGTTGATGCTGCTGATATTAATGTTGATAGTGGTGCTGATGCCACATAATTTGAGGATGATCTAGTTGATGGTGTTGATGTCATCCCTTCTCTAGATGTTGTAGATGGTGGTGATGATGCCATTAGCATTCCATTTGATGGGCCCGAGAATGGAACCGATGCTACTTCTTCAAATGTTGTCGGTGATACTGATTTCACCAAGAGTTTGTGTACAGATACTCTAGTTGTTTTGACATTTACTCCTGTACCTAAGGATGATGGTTTTAGAAAAAATACAAAAAAAACAGAAAAATTTTGAAAAACAAAAAGATCAATAAAGGAATAGTTTATGTTTCTTCTCATGGTCCATCTGATTTGATAGTTGATGATGCTTATATGGATTCCAGCCATTTGCATGTTCAAAGACTTATTCCTACTCTAGACCCTCTAGCTTTTGAGGATGGTACAACCATCTGCTTCCCCTCAAGTGCTTCACTTAGGGAAGCAGCCAAAAAATAGAAAAATCAAAGAAAGAGACTGCAGTTAGAGTTCAGCGAGTAGATGATATACAAATTCCATATCCAGTTGACTCTCCAAGAGGCATTAAAGCACATCCCTCTCTTCTAGAAGAACCTTAGAGAGAAAACCACGATCCGCAGGAAGAAGAGGCGCAATCACAATGTAGAGATCTATGTGCTCACCCATGCCACATGCTTAGTCATACAAAACTGATTGCCAACCAAGAGACAGATGCAGGGGCTCCATATGTCATATGCCACATTCATGGGCAGCAGTTCGATCATACTCTATAAGATAATGGATCTTCGATTAACCTTCTTCCTATAGCCTTACTTGACCACTTCGTGTTTGGCCCTCTTTGATAGAGAAGGATAGTACTTTAGTTTGCAGATAGATCTGTCAAGAGACCGAAGGGTTTACTGAAGGACGTGGTCGTCACCATTCATGGCCTGAAATTTCCTATAGACTTTGTTGTGTTGGATATGGAGCTCCCTAAATACGTGATCGATACCCCCATCATATTAGGCTGAATTTTCCAAGAGACAGCAAAGGACGTGTCTGATCAAGATAGCGGTAATGTATACTTTCTCATAGAGGGTGAGAGTATACAAAAAGAGATGATTGAGGAGTTGAGAGCCAGATATTCAACTAGCTCAGAGCAAGGATCAGAGAAGATGACATGTGCAGAGACAGACATCCACTGCGAGTGTGATTTTGTGATTATAGATGATGAGGTAGTTTGGGCAGACCCAAAATGAGCTTTGTCACACCTTCATACTCAACAGATCCACAATTGCCAGTTGATGAGAGTTCGGAGAGCACACTTGTGGTGCAAGATACTTTAGAGGCTGATGATGCAAATTATGGTAGCAAAGTTGATTTCATTTTATGTCACTCAGATTCAGACTCTTCCAACATAGGCATAGATTATGATTGACAGAATTTTGATGATTAATTGTCATGTTTACAGAGCTAGTAGTCATGATGGAGATAGTGTCATTGCAGTTGATAGAGACACCAGTAGGGCCGTCTTCGTCGAGTTCAGATGAGCAACGAGAGTTCTCACATTTAGATCAGGTAGCATTCACTCTGACTTTTCAGAGGCCAAATTTGCTAGCTCCCACATACCCAGATTTAAAGACCTTACTGCATAGCACAAAGTACAGACTCCTTACGGTCGAGTTAGATATATTTCCAGTCACTATCTTAGTGAACTTGACTGATGATCAAGAATCTTGTTTGATGGAGGTTCTTGAGAGGAAATACAAGGCAATCGGTTGGTCTGCATGAAATCTCCAGAGGATAAGTCCGGCCATGCGCTCCAACTACATTTATCTTGAGGATGACGCCAAGCCTTCACATGAATTCCAACATAGGTTGAACCCGAATCTTCGAGATGTGGTCATGAAGGAAATATCCAAATGGTGGAGCGCCAATTTTATCTACTCCATCTCCGAATCCAAGTGGGTTAGTCCATTACATGTGGTACCCACGAAGACATGTATCACTATAGTTGTTAGTGAGTCTGGAGAGGATATTTCTACCCATGTACCTACTTCTTGGAGGTCTGTGTAGACTATAGACGATTGAATGAGGCCACCAAGAAGGATCACTTCCTGATACCATTTATAGATCAGATTATTGAAAGATTACTTGAAAAGATTCATTACTTCTTTCTTGATAGGTACTGGGGGTATAATCAGGTGGCCATTACGCTCGAAGATCAGGATAAAATGACATTTACATGTCTGTTTAGGACGTATGCTTTTAGATGGATGCCCTTTGGATTATGTAATATCTCGACTACATGCCAAAGGTGCATGCTTTCCATCTTTTTGGGCACGATGGGTGAATATTTAGATATCTTCATGGATGATTTTTTGGCCTACGGCAATGGGTTTGATGCTTTTCTTGCTTGTCTAGACCGTGTGCTTCAGCGGTGCATTGAGGTCAACCTTGTTCTATCTTGGGAAAAAAGTCATTTCATGATGAATTATGGGACAATACTTGGTCATATCATCTCCAATAGGGGTATGGAGGTCGATCGGACATGATGGACATCATCAAGAAGCTCACTCCACCATCCAACCTGAGACAGTTGTGGTTTTTCTAGAGCAGCTTCTACCAATGGTTAATTCGAGACTTCAGTCATATTGCCCAACCGCTTACTTATCTTCTTACAAAAGACACCAAGTTCTCCATAGATGATAAGTGTTTTTCATATTCGAGACTCAAGTATTTGGTTGTGCAGGCTCATGTCCTTTAGCCACTCGATTGGTCTCTCCTATTTGAGATCATGACGAACACTTCTGATTTTGCCACAGGGGTTGTGCTAGGACAGAGTAGGGATGGATTTCCTTTAGCCATTCATTACACTAGCCATACTTTATATGCCACCCAGTGGAATTATATTGTTATATAGAAGGAGATGCTAGCGGTAGTCTATGCTTTACATAAGTTTCGCTCTTACATTGTCGGATCTAGAGTGACGATATGTAGTGATGACACTGTTATCTGGTATTTAAAGTCTAAGAAGGATGCCAAGGCATGCTTGACTAGATGGATCCTCTACTCCAAGAGTTTGATATTGGGATTGAGGATAAGCCTGGACTCATGAATATGGTGGCAGATCACCTCTCCCGATTAGAGCATCTTGAGGATTTTAAGACAACCACACCTATTACAGAAACTTTTCCAAATGAGGTGATTCTTGCTATCACCTCCCTCCCTTGGTATGCTGACATTTGTGAACTATCTTATTGTCAAGAAAGTTCCACAAGGTTGGACCAGGAACCGATTTGAGACTTCCTCGCAAAGGCCAAGTCATACCATTGGGAGGTCTCCACCCTTTACGACGAAGGAGGGATAGTGTCTAGCATTAGTGTATTCCTCGGGAGGAGCACCACAACGTCCTCACCTATTGCTAAAAGCTTGAAGAAGGAGGACATCACTTTAGGAGACAGACATCATAAAAGGTTCTCCAATCTGACATAGTGATATGGTATCGATGCATCACATTCACTTCTGTGAGGTTTTTTATGCGTGGGGCATCGATTTATGGGCCCATTCCCTAAGAGTTAGTGATTTGAGTACATTTTGTTGGCTGTATATTTTGTTAGTTGTTTGGTTTAGTCCATCCCTGCCTTAGTCGCTGATGTGAGCACTATTTGTTAATTTTTTAGGAAGAATATCATATCATGGTTCAGGCTTCCCAGAGTTTTGATTTCTAGCGGGGGGACTCATTTTATCAATGATAAGGTAAGGAACCTTACTAACGAGTTTATCATAGACCATAGAAATGCCACTCCATATCATGGATGAATGGTCTTGCTGAGGTTTCAAGCCAGGAGATCAAGATGATATTATAGAAGTTGTCTGCTCATACTGAAAGGATTGATCAGAGCTTTTGGATTCGGTCTTGTGGGCCTATAGGACATCCTTCAAGACACCTTTGGTTATATCTCCATTTCGGCTCGTTTATGGCAAGCCATGACACTTACAAGTTAAGATTAAGCACTAGTCACTATGGGAAGTCGCAGAGACATTATTGGATCCAAAGAGTGTAGGAGATCAGACGCGAGCAAAGTTGACAACCTTGGAGGAGCTTAGAGATACAACCTTATCGAGTAACCTACAGTATAAGGATCGAGTAAAGATATGGCATAATTCACACATCAGCCATTAATAATTTGAGCCTGATCAGAGAGCACGACTATTTGATGTACGACTGAGGTTATTTCCAGGAAAAAATACAGAGCAAGTGGAAAGGCCCCTACTTAGTCAGAAAGGTACGCAACAATGACAGTATTGATATCTCCACGTTGTCTTCCAAGTCCATCTTCCAGGTCAACGGACAGCGCTTGAAGCCTTTTCTTGGTTATGGCCCCTTGAACTTTGATGTTGCCCCGATTCATTTTATATGAGATGTGTTCTTTGATTCTCATGTTTTTTATCTCATACACGATTTACACTTCCGTCCACCTCTTTGTATAGCCATGTTTTCTATTTTATTCTTTCAGTCTTCCATTCTGTTTAACACCCCAAGCCTTGCTTAGGATTCTTGCTACACTTAGGATGCGCTTCATCCTAAGTATAGGGGGTGTTGAACCTGTGTTGTTCATATTTCTTGATGTTCTATTACCTCTTTTTTTTGCCTATACTCAAGGACATCTGACCCTAAGTATAGGGGAGGTAATATTTGTTTTTCACTTCTTTAATTATTCCCTTACTTGTCCTGATATTATTTTCTATACTTAGGGATTGTTTACCTTAAGTATAGGAGGATCGAGTCATTGATTTCATGCGCATTCTCTTCCTCGATTTTCCCCTTTTCATAGTCTTCTATACTTAGGGTTACTTGATCCTAAGTATAGGGGCAATCATCGACTTCTATTCAATTCATTCTTTATACTTTGAGTCGTTGTAATATAAGATTCTTTTTACTTTTTATACTTAGCATGAGTTATGTCTTCCTTAGTTCGTCTTTTGGTCACTATGAGGACATAGTTCGGGCTAAGTATAGGTGGTGTTGTATATATGGTATATATATATATATATACTTTAGCCATAACTCGTACTTTGGGGTCAATAACATGGTTATTATTTATAAAATTGGAATGAAAATGTATTGAAAAATGATTACAAAAATGTGGGCAAAATTTTTGTAAAATGATTTGCAAAACTTTTTGTAAAAAATATTTGCAAATATTTTTGTACAAATTTTTGTAAAAATGTTTTGTTTGAAAATTATTTGTAAATTATTATGTATATCAAAATTATGTGTCAGGTATAAATGTTTGCAAAATGTGTGAAAGCAAAATGTTTGCAAAAACCATTTTGAATAATTGTTTATATAACGTATGAAAGCAAAATGTTTGCAAAAACCATTTTGAAAAATTATTTTTAAAGTGATTTGTAAAATTGTTTGTAAAATTTAAAAAGGTTTTGAAAATGTTTTGAAAAATTTTGTAAAATGGTTTGTAAAAATGTCCATCAAATATTTTTCCACGGGGGTATAAATTATGGGTATTATTTGTATATATGTTCTGTAAAACCCTTGTAAATATGCACATATTTTTGTAAAACTTTCTTTCCTTTTCTTTTTTATTAAAAATACCATAAAATTGAAAAATATATAATCCATAAAAATTTGAAAAATTCTTTGAAAAACTTTTCAAAAAGATCTTGTCTTTTATTTCCTTTTCTTTCCAAATGTTTTGTAAATACCTTTTGCATGTGCATCTGCATTTTTCATAATAGTGTTGACATTTAAACTTGTCTGAAATAAAAGTGAAGAATGGAGCTTGGTTAAGACCTTAATCAACTTAATTTCAGAGGAACCTTATAGGAACTGGAGTTGAGACTTTTCGGGTCTTAGCAACTTAATTCTTTGAGTCCACAAGATTATGTTCATATGTCATCTTGATTGGTCTAAGTAGAACATTTAACAACACACACATGATTCTTCTAGACAGTTGCTTAACTTGGACATGCACTCTTCATATATCTCTTCATGGATGAGGCGATGAGGTGGCAGAATCCTTTGGCTCGGGGTAGCACACGGTATGTGTAACAACTAGTGGGAACATCCATCTTCATCTAGGGAGGGTAGTGCATCTCATCCTCGTCTAAAAGCATTGAGGTCTAACGATAGGATGTCGTGGGTTGCAATAATGCTTCAAAAGAGGGATAGTCTACTGGCTTAATAAGAAAAACTCCTTATTTACATGCTACACCTTGTAGATATGTTGTATATATGTCATTAAAAATGTAAAAACTCCAAAAAAAGTGGCAGACCTGATGAAAAGTAAAATGCTTGCTGGAGTGTATATAGTTGAATAAGCAAAGCTTATGCCACTCATTGTCTCATCTCATGGAATCCTGCAGCTAGAGACTTGGCAACACTAGGTAAGTTCCAACGGATATGTGGCTACACTGGCCATAGTCCATTCTCTTCTTCCCCATCTTCTTGAGTTGGTTGCACTTGAACTTAGTAGGGAATACCTCACTCCTCGAGAAAAGAGTTGCTAGATTGAGGGACTAGAGTTACCATAATGAGGGAGGTTGCTTCTTTGCCATTTCTGAGGTGAGGATCTATAATTCACTTACATAGTACAAGTAAAGATTCATAATCATAAGATTTTATGTATGTAAACTTATTCTGACCTGACAATAGAGGCAAAATAAATAGGAGTCTTGTGGAACATAGAGTCTATTAGATCTTAAATCCATTTCTCAATAAGATTCCGCCAAACTAATAATCTAAAGGTCTGACCGAGCTCCATACTCCAATTTTATGAAGATAAGTTTAATAATCAATATCGCTCTAAGTTCTTTGCTTTTTCTTTTCTTTATTTATTTTTCACTTCTTTTTCAAATAAGTGTTTGCTATGGGAGTAGAAAAGGTAAAGTACAGGAGAATGATGAATCCATGATTCACATCCTTTATGCTTTTATTTTAGCCAAAGTCCTTATGTAAATACATGTAAATATTGGTCAACTCCAATAAATTAGCATTATGCATGCATTTGTTAATATTGTGTATTTAATATTCTTTTTAACCAAAATAAAAGAATAAAGAAGAAAAGAAAAGTAAAGAAAATAAAATCAAGATGTATTTATGCAATAAATGCAAACTGAACCGTACCAAGAGAGAAGTTCAATTATTGGACTGATCGACAAGGAATAAAGTGGGGAGAGATAGGGTCCTTATTCACTGCATATATTCATTACTACTCATCATATTTATAACTCTCTCCTATTTTCATTTATAAATAAAATATCTCAAAATAATTGCATTTCCTTAATAAAATTTGTAAATAAATATGAGGTAAATAATAATAACAATTGTAAAAATTAGATTGTGTACAATTGTACAATACCTATATTTGTATATAAGTATTGATTTATTTATTTAGTAAATAAATGATATATATTGTATTTTTAACACTTGTATATACTCCTAATTATTAAATAAATTAAAATTAAATTCATAAAATACAAAATAAAAATAAATTCAATCCTTCATTATGACCATAATGTATATATTGAACATAAACCTAATTTATTAACACTTATAATTGATTTGTAAAAATCCAATAAAAATGTTTTTATATTCTTTAAATGAATTTTTAAATAAAAAATATAAATAATGTATTTTTAAAAAATAATAAAATAAAATTTTATGTATATAATATATAAGTATACTATACTTGTACAAAACAATATATATAGGATATATCATAATATACTTATTATTAAAAAAATTTAAAATCATAGAAAAATAGCTTGTAAAATAACTAAAATTTTCATTATTTTGATAACTTTTATTTTAAAATCATTTACTATTTTTATTATTTTTCATTAATTTCATAAATCTCTTTTTTTTGTTTGGTCCACCTGATTTCGTTGACATGGGTCTACCTCCCCCCTTCCTAGTATGACCCGGACATTCCTTCGCCAGTCCCATTTTCTCCCTTTTCCTTAGCCAGAGTCTAACCACCTTGTCCCTCTAATCTTGCGCCCGAATGTTCCCCCAAGATGCGTGATCCTCGTAGGATCCTAGGCTTTGTCGGATTCACCTTGGTTTGTGTAAAACCTCTCTATCCTTCCAGATGCTGGGAGAGTCCTATAAATCCTATCCTCAAGCTTCATCGTTCCCTAGCTCTCTCTGCGTGCCTCCTTTTCTCCATTAGAAGCTTTGGGATCTTGACAGGATCTCGAAGGACTTCTTGGAAGCTCGATCTAATGGCCGATATTGTGCAGCTCAGCTTGTAACCAGAATACTCCGTCGCGACTAGCCTCCCAAGACTTTCGCGGCCTTATCAAGGCCACAACCTCGCATACCACTCTGTCTTACTTCACCTGTCACTTCCATAGCTTCAGGTATCTTCTTCCTTCATGTTTCATAGTTCATCATCAATTCATTCATCATCATCATCATCGTCTACTCTCTCACCTCCGACACCATGTCCGAGGCTCATCTCGATCATCTATCCACACTGATTCGCACCCGACTTCTCCCTCCATCTTCTAACATACCCTGATCATCTTAAATCTTGCTCATCGGAGCAAGATTAGGCATGGAACTCCTTCCTTCATGTACGTCAGAGATTGACTCCATCTCAGTGATGCTTATTTCTTTATTTTGGCCAAATAACCCGAGTCGAGGCATCACCCTCGAGCTGTTATTTCCCTCACAGGTACATGTGCGTTCAATAGGGTCATTTTGACCTTCAACTCTAGTGGCGGAGCACCTCCAAGTGGTCTACCTCCTAGATCATCATCTAGCCCTTCATCGACTCATCCGAGGCATCTACTCGACACGACATAATGCTAGGAAGTTGCTGGACCTTGTAGCCAGCCAAATCAAGCACTGTAGCACTAGACATCCTTGATTGAAGTTCAGCCAACTCCTTCTTCATGTTCTTCTAACCGCCTTTACCACCATTTGATCAAGAGGAGTGTGCCTGGATCTGATTAGAATCATACAAGCATGCCAAATTCTAATGGTTTGATCAGATCCATGGGTGAATCTGATGTGCACAATCCAGCCTTTTCAGAACTGTCGGATCTGCGCTAACGATTCATCAGAATCGTACACCTACGCCACATGTCCCTGACATTCTTCTTAGTTGTCAAATCTTTCCCAGTCCAGATCAGAGCCATATGCCTGAGCCATGGCTTCTCACCGTCAAATCTTTTCAGAGCCACGTGTCGCACACACCTACTACGGGTATATTGCACTTTTACCATGTCATTTCCTTTATTTCACTTTAGTACTTTAATTGCAATAATTAGTTAAAAACTATTTGCACTAAGGACCTTAGAGTTTTAGAATTTTCACTTTAGTCCAATCGAGTGGAATTCACGTGTGCCTTCACATGTTTTATGGGATATTTGCATATTTTCCCTGTGTTTTTCACATGTTATCTGAAGTAGAGATATTTCTGAGTATTTGCATTTATACGCATGTGTTTCGTCAACCATGTACCATGCATGTTTTCTCAATTGCACTAGGTCTCCTGTATTATTACTTATTAATATTTGACCCCAAAGCTAGAAATATTTGCATTAAGGTCATCTACGCACTGTCTAATTTTTTCTCTTTTACTGATTGCAAAAAATATCAAAATAACTCCAAAAATTGCACAAAAAATAGGCTTAGCTCCTTCTAATGTCTTTTATTTGTGATGATTTTTGGTTTGTTATTTTTCTTTTATTTGCTATCATAAAAAAATCAAAAACAACAAAAAAAGTTGTTCTTTGCCTTAGAAAATTCATACAATTTCGAAAAATGCCTTCAAACTCTAAAAAATCAGAGTAGCATTGTTTTGATTCATTCGATTTTCTATCCAATTTTCATTTCATTTTCTTTTATAAAACTCGAAAAATTTGCAAAACCCTAAAGACACCATTAACATTATATAAAATCATAGGGAAAAAATCCAAAAATTGTGTTGTTAGTATTTATTTGTAGATGTTTGCATATAGTTTTTAATAAAATTGATTTTCGAGAGTTTTGAGCATATTTGATATTTTTAATTTGAAAAACCCTTCTGATTGCACATTGTTTGGTTATTTTCACAGTTTTTTATTTTTATAAAATCCCAAAAAATCTAAAAATTCTCCTAAAATTACAAAAAAATATTAAAAAGTTGTTAGAAACACACAATTATTTTTACTTGATTTTTATGGTTATTTTTACCATATTTCAAAAATACAAAACGAGTGTGAATTTGTCTTTTAGCTTTGTCTTTATTTTCCTTATTTTCAAAAAATTAAAAAATTACGAAATTAAAAACCACCAAAGAAGGAAAAAAATCCTTTGACTCTTGAATTATCTACCTAGTTTATCATAGTGCTCCTTGTGTTCAACCCTAGTCGTTATACTAGTTTGATAAAGTAGCTTAGACCACCATTTTACTTCCTTGATTTATTTATGGTTGAATAATTTTCTCGATTTGGACTTGGTTAGCTTGGGTGACAACGACAACTTAATTAATCAACTTAACCCTAGTCAGTTGGGTCTCTCATCAATATGGTACAATACCACAAAATTATTGAAAGACTTGGGTACAAATAATAGAATGAATTCATACTGCATTTCTACATGCATTTGTGCCCCAAGGGCATCCAATTCAGAGAGGTAACCAAACAATTTGATTACATGTTCTATAATTGGGGTTCTTTCTGCATCTTGCAACGAATCGGTTCTTTCATGAGGTTGTAATATTGTGTGTGGTTCACATCATCGAACATTACTTTTATATCATCATTATATCGTTGGTACCTTATATGTCCATATATTCATTCTGAAGCACATTGGACAAAGATTCCATTATATAGCAACGAGTGAAGGAATGATCTTCATCATATTCATTGAATTTTAGTTCTTCCACTAACACATGGTCCATATACTTGTTCTTGATGAGCACCTAACCAACGCGCTCTACGGAGAGAACGTGCTCCAAATGTCGAAGCCAGTCCAAATAGTTTGGTTCGGTAAATTGGTTCACTTCCAGAAGCTTGCTGAGTGGATTCATAGATGTCATATCTAAGATTAAAAAACATACTTATTATAATATATAAATAATTATATATTCAAATTTTAATTCTTTGGTTAAGGAATTTTAAATCAAAACTGACTTGCTTTTTAATACTTTGAAAGTTCATTCCCTTAGTCACTTTCAAATCAAGAGATATGCTTACCATTCTATCTCTATTAGAAAACATGTAAAGAAAGTGGGAACTCATTATGCCTTGCAAGTCCAACTTGCATTTCCCAATTAAGTCTTTAATACCAGACCCCACCATCCCTAAGGTGACGTTGATCCCTTAATTGAACTGGCTGTCAACAAGAATAGCACTCGCTATGCGTAATCTAATACCACCTCAAATATATGAGGAACAATATTGGGGTCACATCGCATATGGCATGTCTCTTTCGAGAAGCAAAGATCATGATCTTTGTACGCTTGTTGTCGGAGCTATGACTGTCGTATAATCCATGGTGATGGAACCCTTTGCCTTAACAGGATGCCATGTATGTCATCTTATGATCCTTCATATCCCATTCAAGTTTTAAGTATTCATTTTAAATTAAATTCGTATGATTAATCCTTCCATGGGATTTTCAATCCTATTAGTGATAGACTGTTTATTTTAATTAGATTAAATTATTTGATCATATGAAATTAATCATAAATCCAATGCAAGCAACAAATAATTTATTTTTCTGATATTACTATATAGTATACACCCTCACTTTGTACTTTTTATTATTCCAATTAGTTGTTAATGTACACCGAGACTTCTCATGTTACCCTTCCTTGATAGATCCAGCCAGGTCATATAGACTATGCTAACATGGAGCGCTTCCATTGAATGGCAATTATTTAATACATTAGCATATCCAAGCCCAGACACAATCACCATTCCAATTTGAGGCAACACAATCGGTATACATTGTACTAAAATGTTTTATCAATTTTTCGACTATGTATTATATCATATAATAATTCAAAAAATTAGGTATCTTAACATAATTTCAATTTCCAAAATTTCTAGTCATAGAAATCAAACAAGTTGATTTTGCATGTAAAAGTTGAACTACAACTACTGTACTTTGAAACTAGGTTTATCATGAAGCAATCATTCAATGATGGTTGATGGTTATCAAATATTTCTTTAAATATATTAATAATCATTTAACCATATAAATTTCATAATTTTCATGATTAATATTGAATTAAATACATTAAATATGTTATCAACATGATCCAATCATCTCCTGACCCATCTCCACTAAATAACACATATCTAGGGAAAATGGAGTCGAATTACATGAAATAAATTCAAGAAGTTTTCTGATTTAATTCTTAACATGTTTAATGTGTTTCTAACATGTTTCATGACATAAAACTACAAAAAATTATTTAGTTACACATTCAAGCTTTCATGCAAAAACAACAACACTGCGGGAATTTTTAAATCTAAAACGATATTTGTTCATTTCTAACCTTTGGCAAATTTTTTGGAGACATATTCAGACAATATAAAATAATTATTATCCAAAAAATACATTCCATCAAGGTAAAAAAGCATCTTTGTCATTCATGCAAAAATGATTCTAAAGTCGCATCTATGTGTAAAACAACATGTCCACGCATATGATATACAAAACCTTGTTCCCTTAGGGTTTGTATCACATCCAAGACCTTCAAAAAAGGCTCAGATATCACTTGAATGTGAAGGTTTACGCCTCACGCACCACAGAAGCATGAAGATTGCATTTTGTGCAATCTAGGTTGACTAGTCATATTAGTCGTAAGGGTAGTGGGATTAACATTTTTTCAATGAAATCACATCACATGGGAATGATTACCAAGTTATTTCATCAAGATTATGTACAAATAGTAGAAATATATTTTGAAACATGGTTGCGATCCACGAGTCTATAATCAAAGAGACCTCCTGTCTCAAGTCTGACTGATCCGACATAGAGAGCACTCGTGGTGCATGGATGAGACACATGCTTCCCCCAATATGAAGCAATGATACAAGTAAGGAACCTCTTGATTTCATCTCATGAAATAATGGTCTCCTTCATGAGAACGAGACACCAAAAAATATGGGGTTCTATGAGCGAGCATTCCAGCAGTACAACGACAACACATCATGTTCTCTCAACCCTAAGGCAGTGGACAACCACAAGGGGAGACAGAGAGAGAGGGAGAGAGATATTAAACATGTATGGAGAGAGAGAGAGTATTTTCTTCAACTATATTTTTGTAGAAAATGGCTAGGGTTAGCTTCTTTATACAAAATTGGATGGCTAAGATGCACTCATAATGTAATACTAATTGAATCAATAATCAAGATTTTGTTACAACAATTTACAATATTATAATTAATTTTAAAAGGAAAACAATAAGTTAAAGGCATTCTTCAACAAATTTAATTCAATTAGAATCAATCTCATTCTCATGAACAAAGAGAAATAAGAGAGCCATCCTCCAAGAATGAGGAAAGGAGATAGTCTCCTTCCTCATTAGGAGGGTGGATATGCCTCTTGGAATTGGAGAGAGATTTTCTCTCTCCAAACTCCTTTTAATATAATCTTATTACATTATACCTTTATTCATAGACTTATTTGTCAACAAAATATCACCAAATGATTTTCAATTTTTTTTGTAAAAGCTGCAAACAAACAATTGATTACTTATGAATCATATTCATCCATACAAAACTAATTGTAAATAACATTTACATTTAATTTCTCAATATGTATCCAATTCATATTATTATTTAAATTACAAATCCTATTTACAATTAACTCTCTATACGATGTTATGGATCAAATTCACAATATGTATGATTATTGAGGATAGTGCTATCCACATTAATCTTATCGATGATTATTAAATCCAATTTAATTATCTCACATAAATCTCTACAGTTGTTTAAATAATGTGAATCATATCCATATTATTAGTGATAATTAAACATATTTAATCATCAAATTTCCAATACTTAAATATTGTCAATAATGAAATTATTCTTGAATTCTTTCAATAACAATGTGCCTTCTCCACAGATACTTGGAGATAAGGACATTTCGATTGTATATTCCATGTATAGTACTTGGTAACCGAGATCTAATCTCATATCCAATTCTGGAAACCTCTTAAATATGTCTCATCAAGTTAGATAATATATATAATCTTCTCATTACATCTGAATAATTTTTAGATCAATGTCCAACATTTGAACTAAGATTGGGTAACTAATCTACTGAGTGGATTCACTAAAATCCAAAAATGTTTCAACACTCCCTCATAATAGAAGCATCACGATTATACAATTGATTAAGATTACTTCACCCTCAAGTATCCTTAATACATGTACATTTTGCATGTTGGAAGACGTAGAATAAACCCGAAGCTCTTATCATGTTTGAATTGTCTTCTCTGCGATTTTATCATTAAGTTTATCATTCAATAATTGGGAGTTGGTATCGATCATATACTTTCCAAAAGCATATATCACACCTATAAATTTTGTCATGATTACAAAACAAGATGAACATCGATGGAATTTGGTTGGTCCCAATATATCATGAGTGAGCTCGTGTTTTCGGATTTAGTAGTGAACTTGTATGATCCCTTTGAGAGATAACATATTACTCATATACCCTCATATATACACGATCTTGCAAGCGTATAGACCTTAATTAGATCATCAACCTAATGGTCTACCTAATGTGCATACTTAGAGATATAATAGCACATATGTCTCTGGTCAAAGGATGCCTGCCTATATCGTGACATCATACAATATAAGTCTTAGTTATCACAACCTCGTAAAGTCAACTCTTTTACTTAACTCATCTGCTCTGAATATCTATTCCTATGTAGAGGACCTACATCAAGAAGTCGGTCGAATATTAACCTTTGTAACAAGGATTGCCATATCTTCTTTAGGCCGGAGATCCTTTCTCAACAATCATTTGAAAATGCTAGTAAGTCCTCAATCTAAGTCTTTAGATGTCATCTTAGCACCATCCTCTATGATCCATTGGATAAACAACTATATGATCATCAAGATGGACATGGTACATAATTGTAATTTTATTAAGGGACCTTATAAGTGCATACATTTATTAATCTCAGACAGACAATGAAAAACAATAACTTTTCTTGATATATAAAATGATCACAATAACTTTTATTATATAAATGATTTGCCCTGGGCTCTCATGTCCAAAGTTTTTATAAAGTTGGTGTTGGGTTGAACATCTATACAGTTAGATAGAGGACTTAGACACACCATCAAGTGATTATCAAGAAGCGATTTCTATCCTAAAAATGAGATGGTTATCCCTACTAAAATCCGATGGACCTCTTGATTCATGTACTATACCTAGGAATAGAAATTTGGAGGTGGTTGATCTGTTAAGTCAAAAAATTGATTAGGAAGATCGAGATAACTAAGATATATCTTATACGGTCACATGTAGGCACATATCTTCTGATTGGAGACATATGTGTTACTATATGCTAAAGTATGTACATTTGGCAAGACATTAGGTTGACAATGTAGTCAAGGTCTATACATCGATATGTTGATGTCCATACAAGGTCATACGAGTAATACGATCTCTTAAAGGGATCATACATGTTCACTACTGAACCAAAATACTTGAGCTCCCACATGAGATATTGGAACCAAATGAATGCCATATATGGTTGTATTTCTTTGGAAGCAGGACATGGTTTGAAGGTATGATATATGCTTTTGGAAGGCGTATGATTGATACCTGCTCCCAATGATCGAATGGGAAACTTAAAGATAAAACTGTGGAGGAGACAATATATATGAGATCAAAGCTTCAAGCTTAATTATGATCTTCCAGTATGCAAGATGTACAATTATTAGGAATACTCGAGGATAATGTGATCTTAATTGATTGCATACCTTAACACTTCCATTCCAAGGGAATGGTGATCATGTTTGGATTTTAGTGACTCCATGCATTATCCGATCTTAGTCCAATTGTAGGACATTGATCTGAGTAGGATTCAGATGCAGTGAGAAGATTGGTTATCATGTCTGATATGATCATACATCTCTCAGAGGTCTCATATTCCAAGTCACTATAAATGGCATATACAATTACTCTGTCCATATCTCCAAGTATCCGAGGATAAGGCACACTATCCTTGAAAGAGTTCAAGGCTTCTTCCACTAGTGAATATCAGAATATTAAAATAAATAGAAATAATGATAATTAAATTAGATTTCTTTATAAGGAATAATAAGAATATGATTCACATTATTTGAACATGTGTAGGAAACGTCTATCACAATTAAGTTGGATATAATTATCCCAGATGAGATTAATCTAGATAACATTATCCACAAAAATCATGGATAGTGCACAATATTATATTGAGACTTAATTGTGAATATGATTCGGAATTTTAATATTTATATGGATAGGATTCACATTATGTAAATAAATGCAAACATGATTTACATTTAATTTTTGGATGTATGAATTATATTCATAATTATCAATAGCTTATTTGCAATTATTATAACTAATTTATAATTATTTGTGATAATTTAGTTACAAACTCATTCAATAAATAAAGATATAGTGATAGTAAAGATTACATCAAATTGGGAATAAAAGAGAGAGAGGGGGATCCACTCCATTAGGAGTGGACGACCATGGGGGATTCCACCCTAGTGGGTCGTCCACCCTAATTGGGGAGGGAATATCTCTCCCTTTCATTTCGTATTTATTGGTGATTGATTTGTATTAGGACTAAATATGGAAATAGGATTTGATAAATTATTTTCAATTCCTAATTATATTTCTAATCCTAATGTGTCTGAGGACTACATCTAATCTTGGCTAATGATTAATATTAGGAGTGTATCCTAACCATCTAAAATACTATAAGACAGGAGGCGACCCTAACTTTCTTATAGGTCAAGAAATTGAACTCTCTCTCTCTCTCTCGCTTACACCATATACACATCCACCCTTGTTCTTTCTCCATCTCCCAGTGACCATCCCCTTTCCTCATGGTTATGAAGTCCATGACCGTTGTCATGTTGTTTTCATACTGACGGATTGATTCGATCGATTTCACATGGAGGTTTTACTTCTTTGGCACCTTGTGCTCTTGAAGAAGAAGTATTTCGTACAACAAACGGAGCTTTAAAAATCAGATTACCTCCATGGATTGCGAGAGTCATGCAGCTTATCTCTATGCTTGTAAGTGTTGTCTTCGCTAGATCGAACTTGAAATGGGAGATCTCTTCTCTTAGAGTCTAGAAGATAAAAATCACACTTCAAGATGTAAACCTCATACTCATGTAATATTGATGGAACAAATTGGGAATAGTTCCCAATTCATGTGGTTCCATCGATTTTTTAAAAATATGCTGCTAGTATGGCTTGTATGACAAGTCTTATTTTTGGTCTAATATGATCCTTATTTCATTCTTTTGTGATGCACGAGCCGCTATTGTCTCCCTTCACTAAGGACACATTTGTAAAAATCTCAAATCATGTGCTTGAGGCACGTGATTAGGGCTTCGATATAAATGGCTGAGGGGTTCCCCTAATGGGTCTGATCTTATGGTCATTTACCTCCACGTGGCTACAATAGATAAGAGTTGTGGTAAAACTGATAACTAATGTATGAACAAGCTTCAATGGTGGTGGATGCATTTCAGCAAATGATTGTATGGTTCGGGTTGATGATTTAATTTAGGGTTAATACGAGACCCTAAAGATTTGATAGTTTTTGGTCTTTCCTCCTCAATTATCAGATGAAGATGTGGTTGAATCGAGTGAAGATTACTCATCTCCTCCGTTCTCTGATCAATGACATGTCTTGAGACAGAGAGATGGGGATGAGTTTGCTTCGAGGACAACTGTTGTAATTGAAATCAAAGAGTAAGCTCAAGTTTTGGATTGGCTTTAAGTATCATATGGGAGAAGATGGGTTGAGCTCCTATCAGAGGTGGTAGAGGATGGATATTTGCTATCTGGTGATGGGTTCACCTGAGTTTAAGAGAGGTTGTGAGGATAGAAGGGGACATGAAGCGTATTAGGGATGGAGGCATAGTTGGTTGGATTGGGTTTGTAACAAAGAAGGTGATGCAAAGGATTAGGTAGTAGATATATATGGGATAAACAAGGAAAAAATAAATAAAAGAAGAAGGGGGTTGTGAAAGTATACCTAGAGGTTGACGATGAATGGACCGTAGAGTTTTGGAGTCGCGGTGGGGCTCCTGATTATCGCTTTCATGCCCGGGGGAAAACATAGTCTTGACGAGCTTTAGACTCACAATAGAAGGTGTGGTATTCTAGATCACACTTTTAAAAAGATCTTTTCCTCATCCTTGTAATAGAAGGAGGAGGGATGACCTCTTTCTCTCTCTATGTCACACACACTCCTTCTATGTAGAAACACGATGGATGGATCATCAAGGTTCTAAAGTGGATATTTTTATAGGAGAGGGGAGAGATATTGGGTTTGTTGGGTTTGTACTTGATGATCTAATTTGGGTGTGATCAGAGATGCAATTGGATGAAGAAGAGGCTTGATTAGGAAGTTGTTGCATGGAGATAGGGATTCAGGTAGAAGATTCGATGCATATGAGGACTCGATCAAGGTGGGAGTGATTGAACATGTGGATCAAGATGACCAAGAGGTCTGATTGTAGTTGGGGTTTTAATTATTTAATAGAGAAGAAGATGGATGTTAGATTTTGACCTCTTGAGGTTGTTCTCATTTGATTGAGGAGAAGAGGGGTGGTATTGATAAGATATGGAAGGCAACTTAGATCTAATTAGGGATTAATTGGGTGCTTTGCAGTTGGGATTTGATGATTCATTTTATTTGGAGGTTATGTTGTGAATTGAATATCGACTCGTCTAGAGATGGATGACGAATTAAATTCAAGGGAGATCGGAGGAGAAAAGCGAGAGAGGTGGAGTCATTGGAGGAGATAGATGATTGGAATTGGTATGAGGGAGTTGACTAGAGGGGTCAATGATGAAAGAAATGTGATTAGATGGTGCAGTCTCTAGGGTGTTTGAGCGCGCCATTGATGTGAGTCAACATGTACATGCTGAGGTGTCCAATGGCTTAGTGACACATGGTGTCCCTTGGTAGCTTCTTTTTTGACCAAGGAAACCACTCAAAATGAGTATGGTATTATAGGTTACAGATTCAACCAGGAGGAAGAAACTTATAACATTGTAGCTGCTAGTGGTTTATTTTGCTTGGTTGACCTTCAAATATGTTAGTTTTAACAACTCTTGTTCTTCACTTTTTCCTAGTTGCTTGGCTGTAGGAGGTATCTCATTTAATTAGGTATTAGTACTATGTATTTCAACCTCAATGGTTTCGATTTTAACAATACACAGTTAGCAGTCAAGGTTGTGTTTGTAACACTTGGGTTGATATCATAAATGATGCTAACCTTGTTGACTATTTGACCAACTAACAAAAGAAAAGAACTTAACATATAATATGGTAAGTGGCCTCGAATAAAAAATGAACAATTTGAAAAATGTAGATCTCAATGAGATCTGAAATTTACATGGGTCAAAAATAAAATTACATCATTCGCAGAAAATCAAATTTTTTTAGAGTATTTTATAGCTATAAAATGCTTAATTTTTATTATTTAATGATATATATAATTATAGATAAATAATTATATAGTGACATTTTTTAAAATTTTATTTATTATGAAAATAATAAAATCAAATTGGTATATGGAATAATATACATAATTCAGTTTAATATATACAATGTTACAACTCATCCTTTCTTGATTTTAAAGGACTTTTTGGATTTTTATTCTTTTGTATTTAGTTAGAATATAAATAAAATAAAATTAATGAAATTTAATAAAATAAAAATAGTTACTTATATACATAAAATGATACAAGTTAGTTGATGTTGTATATGCAATTAGGCCCAAAAATCCAAGTTTTCACATATGAACTCCAATAACTTTGAATTTGATGTGTATTTTATAGAGAGTTTGATGTACATTAATTTAACCATGAGTAGAATTTCATAGGACACTATATAAGAGATATATTTAGCTTTACATTTGTTCCTTGAAATTAGGGTTTGATTTTATTATAATATTTACAAGTTAAGTTTTTTAGGATTTTTCATGGATTTAAGTTAGTATTATGTACACAATAGATTTGGTTTAATTTATTTGGAACTAGCATGACTTTATTAAAAAATGTCAGAAGATTGTTATATACGTAAGTACATAAATACAACTTTTCAACTCTGAGTTCTTCATCATTTTATATGATTTTGTTCTTGATTTCAATGATGAGTTAATAATAGACATTAAGAAATTTTTGGTGCATGAGTTCAATTTATTATTTTATCCTTTTAGAGGATTTTTTCAAATGTTTTACTCTGGAATTTAGGAAAAAATTCAAATATTAGGTCGAAGAATTGTGGATTCATCACCTGCATTGCATATTGTCATGAAACATGTGCATATCCTTGGAACAAATATAAATAAACATCTGTTTTTCTAAGTATGCAAATTTAGAAAACCAAAGTGTTGATGACAAAATAAGGTCTATATACCAACGAGCTGGTATGTATATAAGGACATATGAGATGAATGATCTCTGAAATGGATCATATAGGTCAACTCTTGATAAATTATGAGACAAGAGGTTCAAAGTGAATTCCATTGGTGGTCCTCCTATTCAGGAAACATGATACAAATTCACGAATGTTAATATATGGTTTTGGAAAGCATATGATTAACATTTCCGTGCAATGATTGATCGAGAAATATTATAAAAGATACAACCAAAATATGGGCTAAAACTTTGGGTTAATCAAAGTATTCCAAGTATGTAGGATGCAAGAGTATTGGGAATACTATATTTTGATGCAATCATAATAGATTGCATGCCAAGATGCTTCTACTCTGAGGGAGTGATGAAACCGGTTGTATTTTATTGGCTCCATCTTTACGCATTAATAAGTTAGAATTGATTTAATTCATGGATCCAAATATAGATCTAAAGAGATGTAAATTGATCTGAACGTTTTTAGAGTCGATTAGATCTCAGGTTCAGTATTTAACTCGATTAGAAGGCTTAAGATGGTTTGAGCCAAGTTATGCTATTATGTCTAACGTCTAGTCACTATACATGGTCCATATAATATCCCATAAATTATCTCTAAGTATGCGTAAGTAATCTATAAATTTCCTACTAGGATTATTACTCGTGAAATAAGAGAATTTGAGGGCTAGTGTGTGTATAGGATTCACTACATATAGTCCAATTTAAATATGTTTCTTAATTATTAGAGGATTATGTAAATATGATTCACATCAATGTGAATATCATTCACTAATTAAATAATGTGAATAAGATTCATATATTTATGTGCTGGGAAAATTTTGAATTAGATTCATATGTATTTTGATAAATGTGAACATGATCGTCATGCTCATGAAGAAGAAAGTGATCCTTATAAGACATAGAGATCCTAGAGGATACCGAGGTGATCAAGCGACGATCATATCACACATGGAGAAAAAACGTAAGAGAGAGGACTCTTTTTTGTCTAAGCATGACATGGGAAATTCATTTTCGCCCCTGTATGGGTCGCTTGTGGATATGACTTGATTTGAGGTGACTCTTCACTTATTCGTGCATTTTATTGTTTTTTTATTATTTGTGACCCTTAAAGATATTTCAATATAAATTATGCCCCTCCCTTTTGGGAATATCAGTTGTGCCCTCGACTTCTTACCATTCTATCACTTGTTTCCTTCCATTATTTTGACCGTCTATAAGTTGAACTAAACCATGGTTTAATCAAACCATGGTGTAGTTAAGAGAGATATATCTGGAAGAAAATCCCCTACCTCCTTCTCTATCAATTCGACCCCTCCAACCTCAATGCCTTCTATGTGTGGGCCTTCGATGGCGATGGTGGAGCTCAGTACGTTCTACGAGGGATGACTGGGGGAATGGGATCGTGACAACAATGGTGAGGAAGGTGATACAGACAGTGGTGGAGGAGTAGTTCTTTTGCTGCCTGAGTGGGTAGGGATAGGACTGGAAGGGGGAGGTCGGGCTTGGGAGGTCAGGGGAGAGGAAGGGGGAGGATGAGTGTGGATGAGAGGACATGGTGGAGGAGGGAAGTTGAGGAGGGGGCAAGCTGGGGGCAAAGGAAGGGGGAGGTTGGGGGGTAAAGGAGAGGGAGAGGCGAAGGAGGGGTGAATCTGGGGGAGCACGGGAGGGGGAGGTAGAGGAAGAGGGATGCTAAGGCTATGGGTGGATGAGAGGAGAAGGAGGAGACCGGGGGCAGAGAGGAGGGGAAGGAGGAGGAGGTCGGCATGGGGAGGAGGATGAGGGGAGGGAGGAGGAGGTCGGCCTTGGGAGGAGGATGAGTGGAGGAGGAGGTCGGCCATGGGAAGAGGAGGGGAGGGAGGAGGGAGAGGGTGAGGAGGGTCAAGAAAAACCTCTCAACCCCTTTTTCTAATTTATTTCCACTTATGTCATCAAAGATAACATCTGTTTGCATTGGGGATGAATGACAGCTAACCTGAGTGGAACAAGTGATCGAACGATAAGAATTCAAGGGCACAAATGATATTCCCAATAAAGGAGAGGTATAATTGACATTACAATATATCATAAGGGGACAATTGATAAAAAATTCTTTTTTATTGTGACTATATCGCCTTACATACGATGAACACTTGTTTTCTACATATACATTTCGTTCCTTTTTGTGTTTTTCATGATATCAACATCAATGGCAAGCATAATGGTGCTCATGGAGACATTAGGGAAGATGTGAGGTTAGGGGAAATGGAAGGAGGACCAATAACATCATTTATAAATGTGATTTCTTTGAAGGGAAAAAATGTCTACATTTGACAAAATCCTTTTAACATTAAAGGAGGGTTGATGGAAGTCAACACATGATTATGCCATGTAATGGCTAACACCTATCTCGAAGTTTACATGTGATTCAGAATTATGAGGATTTAGTGCGTAATTATGAAGTATAGATGATCATGGGCATACAGATCTCGAAATATTTTATTATTATATGCCCATATGATAGGATTTTTGTTTCTGATATGATCATTTATTTTGGGATGCATGAGGCCAGATCTCTCTTCAAATCTCATTGAGATATTGATGTATACCTTTTTGGCAGTCAAGGTCATGTTTGTAACACTTGGGCTGATATCATCAACAATGCTAAATTGTTGACTATTTGACCAACTAACAAAAACAAAGAACTAAACAAATAGTATAATAAGTGGCCTCCAATCAAAAAGTGTCCAGCTAAAAAATGTAGATCTCAATGAGATCTACAACTTTCATGCTAGGCCCAAACCAAATTACATCATCTATAGAAAGTCAAATTTTTTAGGAGTATTTTTATAGCTATAAAATGCGAGATTTTTATTGTTTAATGATATATATGTAATTTTATGAAATTATAGACAAATAACTATATAGTAACATATTTTTAAAAAATATTTATTATGAAAATAAAAAAATCAGATAGGTATGTGGAATAATATGCATAATTCAATTTAATCAATACAATGTTAGAACTCATCCTTTCTTGATTTTCTAGGTCTTTTTGAATTTTAATTCTTTTATGTTTAGTTAGAACATAAAAAAATAAAATTAATAAAAAAATGAATAAAATAAAATAGTTACTTATTGATGAATCTGTGATTCATCACTCTTAAAGTTGAAAATAGAGCCTTGTTCCTGAATATTTAGCAGCATATTTCCCTTTATCTTGCATAAATAGCATTCGGGCATAAATCCACAATAAATGCATTTTAGCATTCATAATTGCATTAAAATGAGAAGCCAATTCATTTGTAGAAATTACTTGTAAAATGTCCACAAATAATTCACCTAATTATTTGTATTTTATATCCCCTCTGAAATCAAATAACACCTGCCTTACACAGTGTACATTATTAGTTAATAACATAAGGAAGAAGGCCAAAAATCCCTATCATGTAAATTACCCAATAAAGCCTCAAACCCAGTTGGAGAACCTGGATCTTAGAATGTCAATATCCACCTCATACGACCTCCGAATCAGGTCTACTCACCTTCATATTAATACACATCCAGAGACCTTTAAAATGAGACCAATTTCATTCAATTTGGAGCTCGTATGCAAAACATGGGTTTTTGGGCTCCCTTGTATACTATATATATGTATATTTATACTCTTGTATTTTTGTATCATATTTGACCTCTATCTTCATTTTTGGTCAACATGAAACTTGTAGATCTCATCGAGATCTACAACGTTCATGTTTTGAGTTTTTCCAAATTCGGCCTCCTTCTCTCTCTAAATTCACTTTCTTTCTCATGCACTTAGAGCCGGCCACGTGGCGCCCTCTGATTGAGCCATGTGTCCCGCTTCTTTGCGCGCCACGCGCCCGGCCCTCTCCGTCGTTCGATCGCTCGCCTTCTACCTCGATCTGGACCGCTCATCATCGCAAAGCGTCCCAACCGTTCGATCCACACATAGATCTCGTCTGGACTGCTCGTCAGCGTCGCGCTCCCCTTTGCACCACGTGGCGAAGCCTACACCCTCCGATCCTTGCCAGGAAGCTCTTATCCTGGACACTCATCTCAAAATGCCACACGGCTCTTCGATCAATCCCTAGACTACATCTCCACCACACATTAGCGCCCTAACCCACGGTCGCCATGTGGCTACATCTACACCCTTCGATTTCGACCCGTCGATCTAATCCTTACCTTCCGCTTCCACCCTACTTCTGACTGTTGGATTGCTCGATCCAACGGTTGATACTTTGTCTTCTACCTCCCGAACACCCCGTCGTCCCACGTCACCCATTATGCACGAGGGCCACCCCCTTTCTATTTCGGGAGCTTCACCGTCCACCCTCGTCGACCTTTACCACCTCCCTCGTGTAGCCCTATCTCCCCTCATCCTCGCCGAACCCCTCAAACTCCATAATCTCCATCCACCTCGCTCCACGATGCCCACCAACCCCACCACCTCGCCACTTATGAATTATTCCGCCTCCGGCCACCTTCATCCCCATCTGCCAGTACAGGAGGATTCCCCGAGCTCCATTCTCCTTGTTGGTGACAACAATTGGGCACGAAATCGAGCGAAGAAGGTAGAAGACCTCCGGCGAGATCCACGGCCCTCCACCGCCGTACCGCAGCCTGCTCCGCTAGCTGCACGAGCTCGGGACACTATCGGCCCTTGAGCGAAGACCTGGAAGCTCTCATCCGAGCTTCCAACCCTAGGTAGACATCTACATCTCCTCTCTGACCTTCTTCTTCTCCGATTTTATTCACCATCCTCACCTCACTTCCCGCTCCGTTGAGCATCCACCGAGCTTTCCCTCGAAGCTCCGACCTTCGCGCCATACTCCATTTACTTTGACACTTACGCCAGCTACACCACCTTAGCGGAGCTCGATCACCGGACCCCTATTATGCCACTCAGACCTCGCACTTCACTTACGTTGACTCCACATACACGTTGCACACCTCGGCTATACTGCTAACCCCCTGCAGGTACATCTACTTCACTGACCGGAACTTCATCGGAGCTTCCCTCTAGTTTCTCCGACATTGCTATCCAGAGCCGATTAGCCACTCCTGAGATCGCCGGAGGATCCCCAACACCTTCTCGAGTCTTCCCAACTACTTGGTAGCCTCCGACGAGCTTCATCTACGACCCGAGGAGGAGGCGGAGCTCAAGACCCTTCGTCGGAGCACATCCCTCTCCGCTGCAGGAGGCGGCGGACCTGCTTGAGGAAGAAGAGCAGCAGTCGTTCGATCGCCTTGATCAGACGGTCAGGATGACTCCACGTCGCACTCATCCCGCAACCGTAGGATCAGGAGGATCCTACGCATCATAGCATGCCACGTCGTCACCTCCTAGGCGCTCCAGACTCCATTGGATTCATCGTGATCCAATGGCTACAGATCGCCCACGTATCCATCTTCATCGAGCTACAGAGACTGTTGGATTCATCCTGATCCAACAGGTTGCATCGAGCCACGCCTCAGCTTCCAGGGCCGTTGGATCGTCACTTGATCCTGTGGTCTACAGCGTGTCATGTAGCTGCTCCGAGCCTTCGCCCCAATCTTTAGGATCGGAGCCCCCAAAGCTACCCCGAGCAAGTCCGAGCCTCCTTTCGTGCCTTCGCAGTCCACCAAGCATGGGACCCCATGTGGTTTTCACGTGTGGTTGTGGGTATTTTGCAATGAGGTCCCTGGATGTTTTCGTAATTACATTTCAATCCCTGCTAGGAGACCCCATGTGAGGAGCATGTGTTCTGTGGGAAATTTGCATCTACCCCCTCAACATTATAGGTAATTGCATATCAGTTCCTATCAGCACGTTTATTTTTTATCAATTTTATTTCCTGTAATTGCAAATAGGCCACTATCTTTGCATGCATATTTAGGCATTCATTTTAACTCATTTTTCAAGTTTAAAAATTGCATTGTGTAGCTTAATTTATCCTCTTTCATATGTGACACTTGGCATATTTTTGTGTAAGTAGTGGTTTTTATTATTAATTAATTGGTGAAATTTTCTCATATTTTGCCCATTTATGCCTATTAATTTGTAGTAATTTTTCTATGACCCCAAAAATCGCCAAAAAAATTCACATTAGACTGAGGATAATTCGATTTACATTGTCTCCAAAAATCATCTCATTTGCACGCATCTTAAGGCCTGAATAAATCTTGTTGTGAATTCCTCAATTAATTTTTAATAGGTTCATTTCCCAAAGAAATTTAGGTCTATTAATTTTCATGCATTCTTCACACTTAGATCTATCTAGGATAATTTTTATATCTGAAAATATTGTGATTTGATATTTATTTAAATTAATTTAGTCAAAATAACCTTCACCCATTTTAAATTCGTAGTAAATAGATTTAGTGTTAGAAAAATCAAAAAAAATCGAGTAGCTTACTTTCATAGCATTGCACCATCTGGCCAAGTTTCATAATTTTTGGAATTAGTTTAACCATTTTTCTGAATTAACTTGGAAACTGGCCCGATTTTGCATGTGTCTTTTCTTTCTTATATAAAATCTATTGACAAAAGACCAAAAATATCTTCTGAAGATCCGACCTTGGAAATTTGCTTCAAATCTACCTAAGGATACAGCTGCCTTCCTGAGTTCGACCTTGGGCTTGCCCAAGTAAAATAAATTTGCCACTCGTGATTAACTTAACATTAATGAAAAGTGGTTTTTGATCTACTCTTATTATCCTATTGCAATGAATGGCACACATTAATTTGACCATTAATTTGATTAAATTAACTAGGGTAGTAGGACGCACTTCAAAATGGCGCCATTGTCGAGGAGGAATGACTTAGGTTAATTTGCAGTTAATTTCTAGTGTCTGATTTTCCACCCCCGGGTAGTCTGACCCCCGGTTTTCTTGTGAATATTTTTCTGTCTTTTAATTCTTGTATTTTTGTGTCGTTCTCAATCTGACCTCAACTTGTTTTTGTGCGAGGAATGCGAGGAGTCGAAGACGCTTCGAGGAACCTACATTTTAATTTGTTTGAGTGACTTAAGAGGACTTGTATTTTCTTCATTTCTTTATTTTTTGCATGATTTCTAGCGGTTCTCGTTTGGGTTCTCGCATGTGTGAACATAGTGGAACCGTGTCCCCGTCTACTGTGTGGTTTGAATTTTTGAATAAGCTTGCACTAGCAGCTCCTCGAGCCACTCTAGGGTTTGCTTGCGCTCCTAATTTCTAGGACCACACTGCCACTTAAAAGATGCACTTAGACCGCAGATCTAGTCAAATCAACCTGTGCTTCACTCGCTACTAGAACTTCCTGTCTAGGAGCGGATTTTGTCGTCTGCGTTTGCATATAGAGTAAAAGATTTCAATTCGGTTTTGCATCCTTGATGAATCTGTGATTCACCACTCTAAAAGTTGAAAATAGAGTCTTGTTCCCGAGTAAATAGCAGCATATTTCCCTCTGTCTTGCACAATTAGCATTCATACATTCATTCATAATACATGCATTTTAGCACTCACATTTGCATTAAATAAGAAGCTAAGATCACTTGTAAAATATTCACCTATAAAGTAACACCTCCCTTATAATATATCTTGAGTTAATAATATAACGAAGAAAGTCAGAAATCTCCTTTGTAAAATATCCAACAAAAACCTAGAATCTCTGGATCTTAGAAGGCCCATAACTCCCTCATACAACCTCCAAAATATGTCTACTCACTTTCAGAATAATACACATTAAAAGACCTATAAAATGTGACTAATTTCATCCAATTTGGAGCTCGTAGGAAGAAGTTGGGTTTTTGGGCCTCTATGTATACTATATATGTGTATATTTGTATTCATGTATTTTTGTATCATAGTTGACCTCATCTCCATCTTTGGTCAACATGAAACTTGTAGATCTCATCAAGATCTACAACTTTCATGTTTTGAGTTTTTCCAAATTCGGCCTCCTTCTCTCTCTAATCTCACTTCATCTCGCAACCACTCACAGTTGGCCACGTGGTGCCCTCTGATTGCGCCACGCGGCCCGCTCCCCTTGCCCTAGCCGCCCGCGCCCACAGCCGTTGGATCTTCATCCAGATCCAACGGTTGTACCGCCTCCACATGCGCCTTTCTTCCCCACCATCAGATCACTTCCCAGCCTTTCATCATAGCCGCCCGTTCCTGCCTCACTCCCCTCACGCCACGTGGCGGCATTTGCACCATCAGATCTCGCCCTCATCTCTTGATCCCTGCCGTTTTTTAGCTCCAGACCCTTAGCCATCCGATCAAACCCCTAGTCTCATCTCCACCGATTGCCAACGCGCTCCCATATCGCACCACGTGGCGCAATCGCACCCGTTAGATCGCTTCGCCTTGATTTAATCCACGCTGCCCGCTCGCACTTCGTCTTTAACGCGACGCGTGGCGCATTCAGCACCCTTGATCGCCTCGCTTCGGATCTAATCTTACCCGCCCCTTAAGCGCTTCGATCTGAGTCATTGAATCACAAGATCCAATGGCCAGAACTTCGTCTCCTACCTCCAGAGGACCTCGCTCCCACGATCTCAGCCTTGCGCGAGGGGCTGCCCCTTTCTATTCTCGGACCCACTCCAGCCACCCTCTCCGATCGCCAACACCGCCACGATGGAGCCCACTCCTCCCTCGTCCTCGCCAGCTCCCTCACTCACCACAACTCCCACCAGAGTCTCCCCAAAACCTCCACGAACTCCATCTTCCCGTGACTCCGACCAACACCTCCATCCTATAAATACTCGCCCTCCGGCCACATTCACTCCCATACGCCACTCCAGAGAGATTCCTCGAGATCAGATCGATCCATTTGTGACAGCAATTGGGCGTGTCTTTGAGCGAAGACAGGTGTCTTCTCCGGCGAGATCCACAGCCGCCACCGCCGTGCTGCAGCCCCTCCTCCGCGAGCTGCGTGAGCTCAGGGATCTACCGACCCTTCGAGCGACGACCTGAGGCTCAAATCTGAGCTTCATTCCCCAGGTAGCCACCTCCATTTCTCTTCTGATCTTCTTCTTATTTTTCTTTGCTTTTCTCCGATTTAATTCACTCCCCACCGTCATCTTCTCGCTCCACCTTCATCCCTTCGAGCTCCGCGACGGAGCTCCATTCTTCGCGCACCCTTCCGTTCCCTCAAACATCACATCTCGACTTTCATCGACTCCAGCTCCGCTACCTCGGCGGAGCACCATCACCAACACCCCCCACTCCTTCATAGGCCTCGCCGTTCACCCTGCACAACTCCACGCACAGCCCACGTGCTTCAGCTATCCTCTAACCCTTGTAGGTGCTCCTTCCCTTCACTAGCCGGAAGCTCATCGGAGCTCCCTTCGAGCTTCATCGCCACCGTGCCCCAGAGCTCCTCCTCCGCTCATGAAACCACTGTAGGCTTCGTCGACCATCCGCCGTTTTCTAGAGAAGTGAGGTCGAGCCCCTTTAACCATCAGGTGACAGCTGCAGGAGACGAGTCGAGCGACGAAAACCTCAAGGCGAGATCCGCGGCTTCACCATTGCCACGTCGCGAGATCCAATTGGACTCGCTCAGCTTCGAAGGACTCCGCCATCCTTCTCGAGGCCACGACGGAAGTCGCACGATGCAGCTCCATTTTCGGTGAATCGCAGGTAAGTTACCCTTCTTTTCCTTGTCATTTTATTTTTATCTAACAAATTTTCCCTTATTGTTCTTCATATTCTTCATCACAATCAACATCATCATTAACCATCACCACAACTATCATCATCACATTCACATAAAAACCACTCCATTTTTTTATTCCATCACCACATCATCATCATGTTCATCACTCAAAAATTCACAAACATTCACCACTACAAGACCACAGTTTTATTGCATTTTGATTTGCTGTTTACAAAAAAATTACAAAAAAATTTGCAAAAAAAAATACAAAAAATAAAAACAGGAGCTGCAGCCGACGCCGCCGTCGTCCGCCGAAGCTTGACCGCTCGCCGCTCCACGGAGGACCGCTGCCCTGCCTCCATCCCTCAAGTCGCCCTCACACCACCGTCGTCAAGCAGCCTCCCGTCGCGCCGCCCTTGTAGCACCAACGTCACAGTACTCCAACTGCCACCTTCCACCAATGCGCTTCCCCGCGCACCGCCCTCGCCGGTGACGCCCACCGTGTCGCCTCCTCATCAGCCTCGACCACCTCCCGACCGTTGACGCCCCACCGGCTCACGTGCCTCCCCAACACCGCGCGCTGCCGTCGCGGACCTCCCTCTTTGTGCAGCTCCTGCCCGTACCTCCCCAGGTCGCCACCCGCGTGGGATAGCCGCGCGCCTCCACCGTCAATGCGGCGCCCCACGCTCAGCTCGTAGTCGTTCGCCCACCGGTGGCCGATCGTCACCGCACCTCCGCTCGCCCCAGCTGCGCGCGGTGCAGCGCGTCACGCCACCTCGCGGCCGCCTTCCCAACCGCGCTCGCCATTGCGGCGGCTGATCGCCGCCACACCGTCCCCATCGCGCCGCCCCGCCATCGACCACCCGCCCGCCACCACAGCACCGTCGTTGCACGGCATCCTCCTCATCCTCGTCGCGCCACCGCCACCCCCTGGAAGGCTGCCGCCCTCATCTCCTTATGCCCTAGCACTAGCATTGGGTAAAGAAAGTCCCATTTCATTTATTTTTATATTTGTGAAATTTGCATATGCACCCTCTCAGGTTTTAGGAATTGCAAAAGTGCCCTTAGGCACAGTTTGAGAATTGTTGTTTTAATTTCTTATTGCAAAAAGACCCCTGACTTTGAGTGTGATTTGGACTACTATCTTACATTATTTTTTATCAGAAAAATAGCATGTTGTAGAGAATCTAAATATTTATCTCGTGGCTATTTATTTGCATTTTTGTGAGAATTTGCCATTTTATTAAAAATCAGAGTTTAAAAATCAGTTATATTTTGCCCAATTATACTCAGAAATTCGCACATAGTTATTTGTTGCTCTAAAAATTGTGAAAAAATTGTGAATGATGCCTCTAAGTCTGTTTTAATTACAGTCCAAATTTCGTCCAATTAAAAGTTGTTTTGCGCATAAAATAAATTATAGGGTGATTTCTGTAAATGATTTTTAATTAAATCCACGAATACTATTTTTGAGAAATTTCAAATCTCTAGTATTCCTCATTGAAATATCTATCTGAGATAATTCATGCTTTGGATAATTTAACTTCTGGATTTATTAAGAATTAAATACCCACAATCGCTCTATTTTCAATAAAATAATCATAAAAAATCATAAAGTATCAGAAAATTCCGAAAATATTAGTGTAGCTTCATTTCATCATATTTATCTTCAAGTAAATTTTTCATAATTTTTGCATATCATTTGCACGAAAAATTGCATAAAAACCCCAAAAAAGTTTGCATTTTTCATTTGTGCATTTTAAACCCAAAAATTCTAAAAAAATCCATTTTGCATTAATCATTGAATTAGATTTACAGGAAAAATACAATTTGGTCATTTTGGATTAATTTCATATTAAAATTAAATTTGGCTAATTTGTTGATTTTCTTAATAACCTAGTTCATTCATATTCTGCATTTGGCATTTTGTATTGCATAAAAAATCACAAAAAAATCCCACTTGGAAAACCGTAATCTAATCCATCTAACTTGATCCCGAGTTGTTCCTTTGCCTCCTCGAGTCGACCCTGGGCTTGCCCAGTCTAAATAAACATCAAACCGCATATTAATTTCATTCGACGATTTGTGCGGTAATTTTTTATCGACGCGGATCTATCCGACTGCAACGTACTCGTTAATTCGACACCATTAACAAGGATAGGTCATCTGTGTCCGTCAATCCTGCATAAAAGCGAAGGGATCACTGTAAGTATTCTTCACTCAGCATAAGCATCAATGTTTTTCGTGCATCGGCTTTTCTCGATTCTCTCTTGGTTTTCCAACTTAAGTAAAAGGAAATAGGTACTGGACGATAGGCGTGCTGTGTGGATTGGACTAACCCAGTGGTAACTTAACTTAAAATCGGGACTGCTAACATTATTGACCAAAAAATCAATAAAATTGGAAATTCTGATTGTGAGAGATTAACCTCGACCTTGTTTTCAGGCTGAGTGAGGGTACTTGAGTGTGTGTGAACACCTTAAGGCAGAGACCAAATCCCCGCCTTCCATATCATGTACCAACTGATCCTAAAAAATATCACGAGTTGAATATTTTCAGGTTCAACGACTAGTACCAAGTAGCCTCCTCAGGGGTGAACTAGCGGTACTCCGCGACAAGTTGCTAGTAACCCTTCGGGGCGAAGTTCCAACCTTTTCAGCCTCCGCCTGCTTGCAGGTAGATAGGGGCATGGTCTTCGAATCCATCAACTTGGGATAGGAGCGAAGAAAGGAAGGACGCAGGTATCATAGGCGGCAGAGTAAACATGGAAGACGCATCCATCTTTGAGCCAACTTCCCTCTAGGCCACGTAACCTTTGCTATTTGCTTGAAAATCACACTTAAAATCAACCAGATTAATTGGACTCGGTTTCGGGTCCTTCTCCTTGTTGAGTGTGAAAATACAGGGTTTGGATTGTATTGCTCGCTTTAGGTAGGAGTAAAATTTTATCTTCACTTAGAACTCCCAATTCTTCTCGCCAATCCAAGATGACTGACTGGGGGAATATCGACACATTATTCGCCAATCTCTCTTTGAGCTCCCCACGAAACTCATCTTCACCAGCCCAAGCGCAACTTGGAGCACCCAGAGCTCATAACCCTCTTGAGTTCTGGATCCCTCACACCCAGGGTGGTTACTCTCAAACCAACCCTTTCCTCTCATGTGAGCCTATCGAGGAAGACCATCGCCTCGGTAAGAACCCCTTCCTTGATTTGTCCTATAACCCAGACCATTTCCATTCCCCAGGACCAGAGGACAAGATGCCACCAAAGCGACCTCTGGATGAGGAAGAACACAGAGATGACCCACTCCAAGCAATCCTTACTCGCCTAGGCACAACCGAACAACAAAATGCAGATCTCACAACAAGGATGGGACAGACCATTGCAGTAGGAGGGATTGTCCGACCAATGGTTGATGCTTACAACCCAGCAGAAAAGGAGATGCACAATTGGTTGGCACCAACAGTTCCCCCCGAAGCGTTTGAGCTCAAGCCTCACTTTCTTAGCCTGCTCCCGAAGTTTAATGGAAATGCAAATGAAGAACCATATGCCTTCCTCAGAGACTTCGAGCTGGTTTGCAACAACCTTAGCCACCCTAGGGTTGGGCAAGATTACATTCGGCTGAAGGCCACCCCATATGCCTTAGGAGATAAGGCAGCACATTGGCTGAAAAACCTAGGGGTGATGTGTACAACCTGGATGTAATTCAAGGACCTATTCCTGAAAAAGTTCTACCCACTTAGTGGGACTAATCAAATGAGAACAAAGATCGCAAGCTTTTCCCAAGGACCCAGCGAACCATTCGATGAAGCTTGGGATAGGTTTAATGACCTCATTCAGAAATGCCCATGCCATGGCATTTCTAAGGTGATCTTAGTTCAGACCTTGTTCTGTGGTCTGACCCCAGAGATGCAGGTGTTAGTGAGTGCCACCTGTGGAGGAAGCTATCTGAACAAGAATGAAAATGTTGTATGGAAGATCCTAGAGCAGATGGCGGAAACAGGCAGATCTCAAGCCACCTGGGCCTATCAGTTGTCTCCTTCGAGCCTCACCAACGAGACAACCCGGCAGACTATAACGAATCTGACAGAAGACCTTATCCCTAGCATGGGGATAATAGCAGATAAATTAACCATGGTTGAGCAGATTCACAAGAGGGTCACTGACCTTGAGTCTCTCTCTAAATTGCCGAAGCAAGTGGATGAACTTATTGAGAAGGTAGATAAGATAAAGCTAACTGCCCCTTCTGCACCACCTGTACCTGTACACTGAGTCCATCTTGTACAGGAACAGGCACCAGGGATTCAGAGTAGCTGGGTAGAGGAGCATACTTATACTCAGCAGGACCAGCATGCACCCCCCACAAGTGGAGACAGGATATGAGGAGCCTCTGCAGGTGTTCGAGATCAACGGGTTATGGTACAGCCATGACCCTGTTGGTAGACAGTCGGGGATAGGGAACGGTCAACCACACCAACCTTCCCTAGCTTATCAGGAAAACAATTCCGTCCATGTACCGTGCTTTGTTCAGTCCAGGCCCAAACGAGGGTACCAGCCTCAGCAGCACTAGCAGTCGCAGCGCACATTCTAGCAGGGCCCGTCACCGTCACATCAGCAGCAACAGTATCGGCATGGCCAGCAGGACCAGTATAAGACCTCATCTTCAGGACAACATCAACCCACCCAGCCCACCGAATTGGAGTCCCTCACCTTGGTGATCCAGACCCTGACTGATAGGGTCGAACAGATCCAGAATGACTATCTGGATATGGGAACTGATCTGAATCGTGTTTCTCGTAACCAGTACCAACAAATGACGCCAAAGACCCCAATTTCCGCTCAGGTTCAAGCCAACCCGAACAGCCTAAACCCAGGCCAGAACCGACCACGAGATCAGGTATACTATTCAGATAATTCTTTATCTGAACATGAGATCCTTTCGTATGATAATGTAAATCATATGTCCCTCAGGAGCGGAAGGGTCGCGATCGTACATGATCGGGCATGGGCACCAGAGGAGGAAGCTTCCAAGTCTCTACCTGAGGAGAACTTGGAGGCTGAGGAGCAGCAGCACCATCACCACCATCTCCGGCAGAAGAAGAGGACTTCTGGGTCCTCAAAGAAGCAAGGGAACCACACAAGTAGGGAGTCCACTGAAACCGATGAAGAGCCCGCACCTCCATCTGAGGAGGACAGTCCAGCAGTCGCGGAGGATGCATCATCGGTTTTACATCAATATTTTCCTTTTCGTCATAGTCAGAGTCTGAGTCAGTTTCAAAGTCCGAGTCCTGTATAGAACTCAGTTCTTGCTTTGAATGAAAATATTTCAATTTTAGAATCTGAGTTGGAGTCAATAATCCCTTTCCCCCGAGCTCTCAAGGATGGAAAGAAGAAAACTAAAAATCCAAAAAGATGACCCTGAGATGGCAGAGTTTTGTAACAAACATATCAAGGTCACGATCCCCTTTGACAAGTATGTGGAAATAACACCTGCATTTCAGAAATACCTTAAGGTGAGATGCACACCTACTAGGGTTAGCAGGAAGACCAAAAGCCATGTTGAGAAACACGTTCTGTCAGTAGCCACGACTTGCGCAATAAAGAACTTATTTCCAAGGAAACGAAGAGACATGGGTGTACATTATGTAGTGAGTCATGTCGATGACATTGCGTTTGCACGCACTCTCCTAGACAATGGATCCTCAATCAACTTAATGCCTACAGCCCTCTATGAGCGGCTTAATCTTGGACCTCTTAGGAAATCTAGATCCCTCCTTCAGTTCGCTGACAAATCAACCAAGAGGTCCCAAGGAGAATTGAGGAATATTGTCATCAAAGTCGAGGGTCAAGAATACATGATGGACTTTAGTGTCCTAGATATGGAAACCCCTCGTAGTTGGAGAGATTCCCAGATCATCCTAGGTAGGCCATTCCTCAGAACAATGGGGGCCTTGTTCGATTACAAGATCGAGAAGATCCAGTTCCAAACTCCAGGTGGAGGTGAGGAACTTGAGATGAAGCAAACCAGATGGCAGAGATCGGATTCCGAATCTAGTACCGAGTACTCTTCATCCGAAGCAGACTACGACCATGTAGATACAGTTGGGCCATGGAGACAGAACCCAGCCAACATCAATGAGTCCCTCCCCTCCGAAGAAGATCCAGTGCATGAGTCAGTTTGCGAGGTCTTTAGAAATGAGTTCAGCTCAAAGCCTGCATCCCCCTACATCTTCGATGACTTAGAGGCCCAGCTGGGCCTATCAGTCCTTACCTCTTTAGGAAATCAGAAGATGAGGATGATGAGTCGGACGTGGCTTTTGCCGATTGCATGGAAACCGTTGACGATCTGACTCCAGAGTCGAATGACTTGGTGGCAGCAATTTCAAAGACAGATCCAGCCATTTTCGACGCTAAACCAGATTCAATTGAGCCAGACTTTTTAGATGATCACACATTACCTGAGCTCAAGCCTTCACCCACAACACTAAAATATGCCTTCCTTGCGGGTTAGGAAAAGAAATATCCGGTCATCATCAGTTCGTGATTGACCGAGGAGCAGGAATCTCGCTTGCTAGAGATTCTGGAGAAAAACCGCAAGGCGATAGGCTGGAGCATTTTCGATCTCCATGGGATAAATCATGCTCTATGTTCGCACCATATATAATTGGAAAATGAAGCTAAACCCTCTCGTGAATTCCAACGTCGTTTGAATCCAAATTTACGAGAGGTAGTGAAAGAAGGAGATAGAGAAATGGTGCAACGCGGGTTTCTTTATCCCATCTCTGACTCTAAATGGGTGGTCCTGATTCATGTTGTCCTAAAAAAGTCAGGAATTCAGACGACCACCAACGAGGACGGAGAGGAGACTGTGACGCGAGTGCCCACGTCATGGCGCGTCTGTGTGGATTACAGATGCCTGAATGCTGCGACGAAGAAGGATCATTTCCCCCTACCGTTCATTGATCAGATCCTAGAGAGACTAGAAGGGAAAGAATTCTTCTGCTTCTTGGATGGGTTCTCGGGCTATTAGCAAGTAGCCATAGCTCCAGAGGACCAGGAAAAAACCACATTCACATGCCCTTTTGGTACCTATGCTTTCAAGAGCATGCCCTTTGGGTTATGCAATGCTTCAGGTACCTTTCAAAGGTGCATGATTGTTGTATTCGCTGAAATGGTCGGCGAATTCCTGGAAGTCTTTATGGATGACTTCTTGGTCCACGATAATTCTTTTGATTCCTATCTTAGGAATCTGGATCGAGTTCTCAAAAGATGTTGTGAGGTTAATCTGGTGCTCTCCTGGGAGAAAAGTCACTTCATGGTGACGGAGGGCATTGTGTTGGGGCATGTCATCTCCAAGAGAGGAATGGAGGTTGACCCTGCCAAGGTGGATGTGATCAGACGACTCCAGCCATCAACCAACGTTAAACAGTTGCGGTCTTTCCTCGGGCATGTCGGATTTTATCGGAGATTTATCAAGGATTTTTCCAAGATTGCCCGACCGCTAACTGAGCTTTTAGGAAAGGACATGGAGTTTATTGTTGATCACAAATATCTTGAGGCCTTTAAGCTATTGCAAGGAATGATCATGGACGCCCCTGTCCTACAAGCCCCAGATTGGTCTCTACATTTTGAGATCATGACGGACACATCAGATTTTACTGTTGGGGTTGTGTTAGGATAGAGGAGGGATGGCGTCTCGTTTGCAATTCACTACGCAAGCAAAGTGCTTGGTACCGCTCAGCGTAACTATACAGTTACAGAAAAAGAGATGCTTGCGGTGGTGTTCGCCTTGGACAAGTTCAGATCTTACTTAATCGGATCCAAGGTAATTGTCTTCACTGACCATACGACGCTACGATACTTGATGGAAAAGAAGGACGTGAAGGCACGTCTTCTTTGGTGGATTTTGCTTATCCAGGAGTTTGATTTGGATATTTGCGATAAACCTGGAAAGAAGAACGTAGTAGCCGATCATCTCTCCCATCTCGAAGATCTTAATACTTCCGAGGATTCACTAATTCGAGACTCTTTCCCTGACGAGTCGATTTTTGATGTCGACTCACTCCCATGGTATGACAATATCGTGAACTATCTTATCTCCAAAAAGGTTCCCGAAAATTGGCCCAAGAGCAACATAGACCGACTGAAGTCGGATGCTAGACACTATCATTGGGAGGATCTGATCATTTTCTTTAAAGGATCATATTGTGTCTGGAGACGATGTATTCCCCAGGAGGAATACCAGAGTGTCCTTTCTCTATGCCACAGCTTGGAAGCAGGAGGATACCACTCCAGGAAGAAGACCGCATGGAAGGTACTTCAATGTGTCTTTTACTGGTCGACTCTGTTTCACGATGCCATCACCTTTGCGAAGTCGTACCCTGTACGCCAGAGAATGGGAGGAACCATTGGTTCCAAGGATGAGATGCCGATGCAGCCTGTCATCATTTGTGATGTCTTTGATGCCTGGGGCATTGACTTCATGGGCCCATTCTGTGTGAGCCACGGATTCGAGTACACCCTTCTTGCAGTAGACTACCTATCTAGGTGGGTGGAGGTTATCCCAACCCGAGCCGCAGACAGCAGGACTGTTTGTAAATTCATCAGAGATCATATCATCTCTAGGTTTGGGATCCCCAAGATGTTGATATAAGATGGGGGTAGCCACTTTGTAAACAGAGATGTGAAGAAACCTCTGAAGAACTACAGCATCGAACACTGTGTCGCTAGCCCTTACCACCCACAGACTAATGGTATGGCTGAGGTGTCAAATAGGGAGGTGAAAACTATATTGCAGAAGCTTATCTGCCCAGAAAGGAAGGACTGGCCCCAGATCCTGGATCAAGTCCTATGGGCTTATAGGACAGCCTACAAGACACCGTTAGGAACCTCCCCATTCCGAATGGTATTAAGAAAGTCGTGCCATTTGCCTGTAGAGTTAGTGCATAAATCAAAATGGGTAATCAAGAAGGTTAATTGGAACACGTACCTTGGGCATAAGCAGAGAGAAATGGAAATGAATGAGCTTGTGGAAGTCAGAAACCGCGCATACGACAACAGTTTGGTGTACAAGGGCAAGGTTAAGCGTTTGCACGATAGATATATCAGACGAAAGACCTTTGTTCCTGGACAGAAGGTATGGTTGTTTAATGCAAGGCTGAAGATCTTCCAAGGCAAGTTGAAGTCCAAATGGACGGGCCCATTCGTTGTCCATGCAGTGCACGATAGTGGATGTGTCGAGATCTCAGATCTCGCATATGACGCACCGACATTCCTAGTAAATGGACAATTGTTGAAGCACTTCGTCGAAACCAATGAGCAGTTAGTCCGTGTTGAGGAGATTGTATTCAGGTGCGAGACAGATTCAGCGAATACACATCAAGCCGCGCATGAGACCTTGTAGCAGTGAGCTCTAGCCATCAGCAGCATCTTGAAAGATTCAGACCGACACCCTTGTATATACCCATCATTCTTGGACATTCTACCCGTTTTCCCCTGCGACTCTAGTAACTCATCCAAGATTCATCAATCACCATCTTGGACTATACTTAGGATGACCAGATCCTAAGTATAGGGGGATGAGTCACCTGAGTCTGTTTACTGTACATCCTCCAGATCACATCGGTCCTCATACTCACTCCAGTCCTACACTTAGGCTGACCTAAGCCTAAGTATAGGGGGAACCGATGCCCACCATGTATATGTCCATCCATTTCTCCTTTTGACCTCCTCCGCCTCATTTTTTTGACCTTCTTCTACACTTAGGCTGCCAGGGCCTAAGTATAGGGGGCAGGACGACTTCTATACATTTTCACTCCTTTGGCTCTCTCACGCTTAGCACGAGCTATGTCTTCTTCCTCGCTTTCTGTGCTCTGAGGACATAGCACATGCTAAGTATAGGGGGCGTGTATATATTACATATATACTTTACCCATAGCTCGTACTTTCATGTATTTTCTATATATATTACTTAATAATTATGGGATGGGTAAAACTGAAGAAAATTTTTGTAAAATACACTTTTATAATCTGTATAATACTTGTAGAACTCTTGTAAAATGTTGTAACATAGGAGGTGCACCAAAAAAATATGAAGGCTTCTTATTTTACTCTTGCAAATCATCTCTACATTTGAAAAAGAGTCTTGCATTTCATTCATCTCATAGCATGTCATCTGCACCTCATCTGCATATCTTGCATATGCAAGGTGAAAAGCTAGTGGGTTCTAAACCAAGTTATGAGTAGATATTGAGGATGGTCTTGATTTGACCTTAATCTACCTAATTTCAGAGGAACCTTATAGGAACTGGAGTTAAGATTTTTCAGGTCGAAGTGACTTGATTCTTTGAGTTTGCAAGTCTATGTTCACATGTCATCTTGATTAGTCTAAGTAGAATATCTCGTGCACACGCATGATTCTTTTAGACAGTGACCTAACTTGGACAAGCACAATGCACGTAGCTCTTCATTAATGAGGTGGTGAGGATGTAGAATCCTTTAGCTTGGAGTAGCACACGGATGGAAACATCTGTCCTCCTCTAGGGAGGGTAGTGCATCTCAACCTAGTCTGGTGGTGTTGACATCTGAGGACAGGATGTTGTGGGTTGCAATAATGCTTCAAAAGAGGGATAGTCTACTGGCTCAAGAGGAAAAACTCCTGATGTACATGCTCACCTTGTATATAGTTCCAATACAAAAGAAAAAAAAGAAGGAAAAAATGCAAGAACTTCAAAAAAGTAGACATGCCAGATGGAAAATAAAATACCTGTCTAAGTATGTATATTAGCAAGAAGTCTGCAGCTGGATGACTTGGCTACACTGGTCAGACATCCCGGGATGGGTAGCTACACTGGCTACCGTCCATTCTTTTCTCCACCCCCTCCTCTTGAGCTGGTCGCACTTGAACTTAGAAGGGAATACCCCGCTCCTCGAGGAAAGAGTTACTGGACCGGGGAATTAGAGTTACCTTGTTAGAGGAGGTTGCTTCTTAGCCATTTCTGATGTGGAGAGCTATTTATCACTTACACAGAACAAGTAAGAATCATAGTCATTAGAAATTTGCGTTTGAGGATTTGTTCTGATCTGACTGTTAAGGAGTCTTGAATAGGAGACTTGTGGAACTTGAAGTCTGTTAGGTCTTACATTCAGATCCCAATAAGGTTCCGCCACACAATTAATCCAAAGGTCGAGTCAAGCTCCATTTTCAACTTTTGTTCTTGACCTTGGTATGGAACCCAAAATCATTTCACTCTTGTACTTCATTCTAGTTGCTTAGGGACGAGCAAGGTTTACGTATAGGGGGTTGATGAATATGTGATTCATCACTCTTAAAGTAGAAAATAGAGCCTTGTTCCCGAATATTTAGCAACATATTTCCCTTTATCTTGCATAAATAGCATTCGGGCATAAATCCACAATACATGCATTTTAGCATAAATAATTGCATTAAAATGAGATGCCAATTCATTTGTAGAAATTACTTGTAAAATATCCACCAATAATTCACTTAATTATTTGTATTTTATATCCCCTCTAAATTCAAATAACACATGCCTTACACAGTGTACATTATTAGTTAATAATATAAGGAAGAAGGCCAAAAATCCCTATCCTGTAAATTACCCAATAAAGCCTCAAACCCAGTTGGAGAACCTAGATCTTAGAATGCCAATATACACCTCATACAACCTCCGAATTAGGTCTACTCGCCTTCAGATTAATACACATCCAGAGACCTTTAAAGTGAGACCAATTTCATTCAATTTGGAGCTCGTATGCAAAACTTGGGTATTGGGCTCCCTTGTATACTATATATATGTATATTTGTACTCTTGTATTTTTGTATCATATTTGACCTCATCTCCGTTTTTGATCAACATGAAACTTGTAGATCTCATCGAGATCTACAACTTTTATGTTTTGAGTTTTTCCAAATTCGGCCTCCTTCTCTTCTAAATTCACTTTCTTTCTCAGCCACTCAGAGCCGGCCACGTGGCGCCCTCTAATTGCACCATGTGGCCCGCTTCTTTGCACGCCACGCGCCCAGCCCTCTCCGTCGTCCGATCACTCGCCTTCCCCCTCAATCTGGACCAATCATCATCGCAAAGTGTCTCAGCCGTTCAATCCACACATAGATCTCATCTGGACCGCTCGTCAGCACCGCACTCCCCTTTGTGCCACGTGGCGAAGCCTACACCCTCCGATCCTCACCAGGAAGCTCCTATCCTGGCCACTCATCTCGCAATGCCACATGACCCTTCAATCAAGCCCTAGACTACATCTCTGCCACACATTAGCTCCCTAACCCATGGCCGCCACGTGGCTACATCTACGCCCTTCGATTTCGACTCGCCGATCTAATCCTTACCTTCCGCTTCCACCCTTCTTCTGATCGTTGGATTGCTCGATCCAACGGTCGATACTTCGTCTTCTACCTCCTGAACACCCCGCACCTCACGTCGCCCATCATGCGCGAGGGCCGCCCCCTTTCTATTTCGGGAGCTTCACCGTCCACCCCCGCCGATCTTTACCACCTACCTCATGTAGCCCTATCTCCGCTCATCCTCGCTGAACCCCTTAAACATCATAATCACCATCCACCTTGCTCCACGATGCCCACCAACCCCACCACCTCGCCACTTTTGCCGTCACCTCCAACCTATAAATATTCCGCCTCCGACGACCTTCATCCCCATCCGCCAGTACAGGAGGCTTCCCCGAGCTCCATTGTCCTTGTTGGTGACAACAATTGGGCACGAAATCGAGCAAAGAAGGTAGACGACCTCCGGCGAGATCCACGGCCATCCACCGCCGTGTCGCAGCCTACTTCTCTAGCTGCACGAGCTCGGGACACTATCGGCCCTTGAGCGAAGACCTGGAAGCTCTCATTCGAGCTTCTAATCCCAGGTAGACACCCACATCTCCTCTCCGACCTTCTTCTTCATTTTCCTTCTTCTTCTCCGATTTTATTCGTCGTCCTCACTTCACTTCATGCTTCGTTGGGCATCCACCAAGCTTCCCCTCGAAGCTCTGACCTTCGCGCCATACTTCATTTACTTCGATGAAGCATCCCAACTCACGCTAACGCCAGCGCCGCCACCTTGGCGGAGCTCGATCACCGGACCCCCTACTACGCCGGTCAGACCTCATACTTCATTCACGTTGACTCCACATACATGTTGCATGCCTCGGGTATACTGCTAACCTCATGCAGGTACATCTACTTCACTGATCGGAACTTCATCGGAGCTTCCCTCTAGCTTCTCCGCCACTGCTATCCAGAGTCGATCAGCCACTCCTGAGATCGTCGGAGGATCCCCGACACCTTCCCGAGTCTTCCCAGCTACTTGGGAGCCTCCGACGAGCTTCATCTATGACCCGAAGAGGAGGCGGAGCTCAAGACCCTTCGCCGGAGCACAACCATCTACGTTGTAGGAGGCGGCGGACCTGCTTGAGGAAGAAAAGCAGTAGTTGTTCGATCGCCTTGATCGGACGGTCAGGAGGACTCCACGTCGCACTCATCCCGCAACCGTCGGATCAGGATGATCCTACGCATCAGAGCACACCACGTCGTCACCTCCTGGGTGCTCTTGACGCTATTGGATTCATCGAGATCCAACGGCTACAGATCGTCCACGTATCCATCTTCATCGAGCCATAGAGACTGTTGGATTCATCCTCATCCAATTGGTTGCATCGAGCCACGCCTCAGCTTCCAAGGTCGTTGGATCGTCACTTGATCCTGTGGTCTACAGCATGCCACGTAGCTGCTCCGAGCCTCCGCCCCAACCTTTAGGCTCGGAGCCCCCGAAGCTACTCCAAGCCAAGTCCAAGCCTCCTTACGAGCCTCCGCAGTCCACCGAGCCTGGGACCCCACGTGGTTTTCACGTGCGATTCTGGGTATTTTGCAGTGAGGTCCCTGGAAGTTTTTGTAGTTACATTTCAGTCCTTGCCAGGAGACCCCAAGTGAGAAGCACGTGTTCTGTGGGAAATATGCATCCACCCCCTCAACATTATAGGTAATTGCATATCAGTCCCTGTCGGCACGTTTACTTTTTATCAATTTTATTTCCTGTAATTGCAAATAGGCCCCTGTCTTTGCATGCATATTTAGGCATCCATTTTAACTCATTTTCAAGTTTGAAAATTGCATTGTATAGATTAATTTGTCCTCTTTCATATGTGACATTGGCATATTTTTGTTGAAGTAGTGGTTTTTATTATTAATTAATTAGTGAAATTTTCTCATATTTTGCCCATTTATTCCTATTAATTTGTAGTAATTTTTGTGTGACCCCAAAAATCGTCAAAAAAATTTACATTAAACTGAGATAATTAAATTTACATTGTGTCGAAAAATCATCTCGTTTGCACGTATCTCGAGGCCTGAATAAATCCTATTGTGATTTCCTCAATTAATTTTTAATCGGTTCATTTCACGTAGAAATTTAGGTCTATTAATTTCCTGGATTCTTCACACTTAAGTCTATTTAAGATATTTTTTATATCTGAAAATATTGTGATTTGATATTTATTAAAATTAATTTAGTCAAAATCACCTTGCATCCATTTTAAATTCATAGTAATTTCATTTAGTGTCAGAAAAATCCAAAAACATTCGAGTAGCTTACTTTCATAGCATTTCACCATCTGGCCAAGTTTCATAATTTTTGGAATTAATTTAACCATCTTTCTGAATTAATTTGGAAACTGGGCTGATTTTACATATGTCTTTTCTTTCTTGCATAAAATCTATTGACAAAAGACCAAAAATATCTTCTGAAAATCCGACCTTGGAAATTTGCTTCAAATCTACCTAAGGAGACAACTGCCTCCCTGAGTTCGACCTTGGGCTTGCCCAAGTAAAATAAATTTGCCACTCATATTTAACTTAACATTAATGAAAAGTGGTTTTTGAACTGCTCTTATTATCCGACTGCGATAAACAGCACACATTAGTTTGACCATTAATTTGATTAAATTAACAAGGGTAGTAGGACGCACGTCACTTATGTACATAAAATGATAGGTACAAGTTAGTTGGTGTTGTATAATATACATGTAGGTCCAAAAAATCCAAGTTTTCACACATGAAATCCGATCACTTTGAATTTGATGTGTGTTTTGTAGAGAGTTTAATGTACATTACTTTAAACGTGATTAGTATTTCACAGGACACTATATGAGAGAGAGATTTTGCTTTCCGATTTTTCATCCTCGAAATTAGGATTTGAGTTTTAATACAATATTTACAAGTTAGTATTTTTAGAAGTTTTCATGGATTTAAGTTAGCATTATGTATACAATAGACTTAGTTTCATTTATTTGTAATTAGGATGAATTTACTTAAAAAAGATCAGAAGATTTGTACATACATAAGTACATAAATACAACTTTTCAATTCTAAGTTCTTCATCATTTATATGGTTTTATTCTTGATTTAAGTGAGTTTATTACATATATTTAAGCTTGCATGAGTTGAATTTATTATTTTCCCTTTATAGTGTTTTACTATGGAATTTAGGACTAAATTTAGATATTAAGTTGATGAGTTGTGGATTCATGACCTACTTCGTAGACTGTCATGAACCATGCACATATCCTTTGAACAAATATAAATATACATCTATATCTCTAAGTATGCAAATTTAGCAGACCAATAGGATGACAGACAGAAAAGGTCTATATACAAGCAAGCTGGTATCTATATGAGGACATATGAGATGCATGATCTCTGAAATGGATCATATAGGTCAACTCTTAATAAATTAGGAGACAAGAGCTCACTGATGAGACATTAGGGTGAAAATGAATTCCATCAGTGGTCATCCTATTTAGGAAACATGATACAAATTCAAAAATGTTAATATATGTTTTTGGAAATCATATGATTAGCATTATCATGCAATAATTGGTCAAGAAATATTCTAGACGGAGACAACCATATTATGGGTTAGAACTTTGGGTAATCAAAGTATTCCAAGTATGTAGATACAAGGGTATTGGGAATACTATATGTTGATGTGATCATAATAGATTGTATGCCATAACGCTTCCGCTCCGAGGAGTGATGAAACTAGTTGAAATTTATTGACTCCATCTTTAAGCATTAATGAATTAGATTTGATCTTAATTCATGGAATCAAATCTAGATCTAAAGAGATTGAAATTGATTTGAATGTGTTTAGAGTCAATTAGATGTTGAGTTTAGTATTTAACTCGATCATATGGCTTAAGATGATTTGAGCCCAATTATGATATTATGTCTAATGTCTAATCACTTTACATGGTCCATATAATCTCCCAGAAATTATCTCCAAGTATGTGAAAGTAATGTTTAAATATCCTACTAGGATTAATACTCGTAAAATATGAGAATTTGAGGACTAATGTGTGGATAGGATTCACCACATATAGTCTAATTTAAGTATGTTTCTCAATTATTATAGAATTATGTAAATATGATTCGCATCGATGTGAATAAGATTCATTAATTAAATAATGTGAATAGGAGTCATATTTTTACATATTGGGAAAATTATGAATTAGATTTAGATATTCAAATAGATAAATGTGAATATGATCGTTGTACTCATGAAGAAGAAGAAGGAGATCCTTATAAGATGTAGAGATCATAGAGGACATCGAGGTGATCAAGCGGTTATCATTTCACACATGGAGAAAAACTCAAGAGAGAGGAGTCTTTTTTGTTTAAGCAGGACATGGGAACTTTATCTTCGCCCATTGTGTGTATTGCCTATGGATTAGACTTTGATTTGGAATGCCACATATTTTTATTGTTTTTTGTCAGTGGTTCCCCTTTTAGATATTGCAATATCAGTTATTCCCCTCACTTTTGGGAATATCGATTGCATTGTCGACTTCTTGTCGTTCTATCATGTGTGTTCCTTTGTTACCTTGGTTGTTAATAAGTTGAACTTAACCATGGTATAGTTAATAGGTATATATCTAGAAGAAAAGCCCCCACCTCCTCATCCACCCCTTCAACCCCTCTGACCTCGATTCCTTCTACGTATGAGCCTTCAATGACGACGATGGTGGAGCTGAAGCTAGCGAGGGAGCACTGGGGGAAGGTGATCGCGATGGCGGCAGTGAGGAAGTAGATATGGACAACGACAGAGGAGTGACTCTTCTGCTACATGATGAGTGGGGGGATAAGAGGAGGAGGTCGGCTTGGGGAGGCTAGGGGTAGCGTAGAGGGGGCGGAGGAGTGGGGAAACTAGGGGTGAGGAGAGGACTGGGTGGAGGAAGGAGAGGTTGGGGGTGAGCGAGAGGGGGAAGTTGAGGAGGGGGAAACTAGGGGTGGAGAGGGGGAGGCTTGGGGAGAAGGAGATGGGGAGGCGAAGGAGGGTGGAAGCTGGGGGCGTAGGAGAGGGGGAGACGGGATGAGGAGGGAGTCTGGGGCGGATGAGAGGAGGTGGAGGAGCTTGGGGGTAGAGGAGAGGATGGGATGGAGGAGGTCACCTCGGGGAGGATGAGGACGGAGGGAGGAGGAGGTCAACTTGAGGAGGAGGAGGAGGAAGGGAGGGAGGAAAAGGTCGGTCGGGAGGAGGAGATCGTCCTGGGGAGGAGGAGGAGGAAGAGGGGAGGGAGGGAGGGAGAAGGGAGAGGGTGAGGAGTGTCAATAAAGGCCTTTCAATCCCTTTTATCTAAATTATTTCCTCTTGTGTCCCCAAAGTTAACGTCCCTTTGCATTGGAGATGGATGACAACTAACTCGAGGGGCACAAGTGATAGAAGGACAAGATGTCGGGGGCACAACTGATATTTCTAAAAAGAGAGGGGCATAACTGCTATATCAATATCTCGTAGGGGAACAACTGATAGAAATCCTTTTTTTATTGCAACTATATTGTCTCACATACTATGAACACTTGTTTTCGGCGGATAAATTCCGTTTCTCTCCACATTTTCCATGATATCAACATCAATGGCAAGCACAATGGTAATGATAACGACACGAGGGAAGATGCAAGGTCATGGGAAATGGAAGGAGGACCAATAACATCATTTATAAATGTAATTGCTTTAAAGAGCAAAAATGTCAACATTTAACGGAATCCTTTAGCGTTAAAGGAGATTGGATTGATAGAAGTCAAAACATGATCATGCCATGTAATGACTAATTACTATCTCGAGGTTTACATATGATTCAGAATTACAAAGGATTTAGTGCGTAATTATGAAGTATATATGGCCATGGGCATACGGATGTCAAAATATTTTATTGCTGTATGCTCATATGAAAGGATTTTTGTTTCGGATATGTTCATTTAATTTGGGATGCGTGAGGTCAGACCTCCCTTCAAATCTCATTCAGATCTCGATCTACAACTTTTTGACAGTATTTTGACGTAACATTAACACACTTGATTTCCCACATCTGATTGAGAAACCTATTGCAAATGTGAAGCAGCCTGTTTAAACTTGTCCGAGATGCCGTCCATCGTCTACTCGCGCTTTCGAACATTTGGACTTTAAATGCTATGTTAACAAACTTGCATGTTCAAACTCGGAAGGTTTGGCATGCTCATGATCCATTTTTTTTACCTTTTTCTGGAATCCTTGCATTAAGAATCATGAACTTATCTTGTGTGTTTCTTTTGATTTAATAAAATGATACTTTTTAAAAGAAAATAAAATTTGCTGCTACTTTATCTCATGGTTTTCTCGATGTACACTACAAATTAGACTATTAGAGCAAACACACAAAGCAAAAGACCACGTCCGTTTTTGCTCGGTTGCATTTCCCGACCCTTCTTTTTTTGAAAAATTAGTTAGAATGTAGTCCGGCGTAGAGATGCAGTTGGATAAAGATATATGCATATCTGATCCATCAATGCATCGTTTGATATAGATTTTGACATATGTATCTATTCGGTTTGAATGGATAAGGATATCACCTTGATATCCGAAAATATTTGTATCCATATATGTATAGATGTCTCCATATGTAACTATAGTTGCAAATTTATTTTCAACCCGATATAACAATTTATCATATATAATTTTCATATTAAATTACATCAAAATAGAAACAAGCGGACAACAAGCTGCGCCGCTAGTCCTTTTTGAATTGCAAAATCAGTCCTTCTGAACACTGCATCCATAGACTTAGGAACCATAACATTATTGCTCAAGATTTTTTGATCCTCTTCAAAAGCTCCACACTTATGGTGCTAAGAAATCGAAAGTGTAAAAATCAAAAGGGATGAAGGTATGTTGATTCTCAATGCACACTTTTTCGTACATCACCACTTTTGTTGTGGGTGGCTTTAAGGGTTGCATGCCTCGCTATGAAGGTCTTGCTCTTCAATCCCACCAGCGGGGAAACTCTTGTCAAATCTATACAAGCGTATTTTTCCTCCGACCCACCCAAAAATGAATATATCAGTCATGTCCAAGTTTGGATCTTCCCTTCTGTGGATCAGTTAAAAAGTTTAGAGACGCCTCTTTCTTAACAACAACACATGCACATTTGAGTATATCAAATATTTTCCATGATATAATAAAATTTTATACCTCCTTTCATCATATTTTTTACGATTATTATGATACAACCACATTTAGTTAACTTATATCATGTATATTCCATCCAATGATATATATTTTAGATATTCTATAGAATATTCTAATATTATTTGTATGCAATCGATATCTGTTACATTCATATTCGATTTTTTAAGATAGTTTTCATTATTCGTCAATATCCGCATCTATATATATATATATTCGTATTTAAAAAATAGATAAAGATAAAGTGTGTGTATCCGCATGTGCGTCGGTTTGCGTCTCATGTTGGGAGTTTTCGTCTCATTCTGCAATTACCCAATCAGAAGGTTCGATTTATTATTAATATATTAAACGATAACGATTATTAGTTGGAAGGTGAGGGTATTGGGTATACAAGAGACGGCAACCGCCACCCACGTGAGGAGATGATGGCGTGTGAGCTGTTTGCCTCCCCTTTTTACCGGGGAGTGCCCCGGTCTTTGGGGGTGAAATAAGCAAAATGCCAGAGACGTGGAAGGGGAAGACCTGGTGGAAGAGGGATGTTTTCTTTCTGTAATTTTCACAGCAGCCCTCATTTTCCTCAGTTTTGATAACGTCCTCGAACTTGGCATTGAAATCTGCTTGTGCAGCTGGAGTTGTATCGATACCATAAAAGCATCTTTATTTTTTTAGTTTGTGATGTGGATCTCGTGCTTGGGTATAATCTAGAAAAATCAGGTGGGTTCCCTTTGCAAATTTTTTTTTACCGAGAGACCTGTATAAATGGGTAATACCTGGGTTCAATTATTGGGATGGATGGTGAGAGGGCACAAGCTGGCATAATTATTAGCATGCTAATTGAGGCATCTCTCTCTCTTTTTATTGACAAAAGAAAGAGAGAGAGAGAGAGAGAGAGAGAGAGAGAGAGAGAGCGCCATCGACTGTAAGACGGAGGAAAGATGGCAGACCACAAATCAAATGGGAGACTGATCTTGAAAATGCTTAATCCAATCAGCAGCAAGTGGCGAATAGTAGATAAGCATACGAATGCTGTGTGGTGGACATCCTCTGGATCCAAAATCCTACGTGAGCACCACCGCATGTACCAGCCTTATATGTAGTAAATTATGGCCTACTTTGAATTGTGGAAGGCATAAAAACGAGCCAAGCCTCAAACATCAACTACGTCAATCCACCCGAAACATTTTTTTTGCCAGAACAATACGTTCACAAAATCAAGAAATGCATCTTGCACATAATTAGTTTGATTGGTACGACAAATTAGCTAATTGCATAAGCATTAATGTTTACCCAACAATAAATTGATTAAAAAGTGCAATTAAATGATCGGGAAATGAATTCTGAAAACTTCTCTTGATAATAGATGATTGACATGGAAAATAGTCGACTGAGGTATAACATGAGTTGGTTGAATATTTTTCATCACTAAAATTTGAAAGCATGGCTTTGCCAACTAAGGTAAACACTTTGGTAACTGAATATATTAATTTCCGGCTGAATAATGTCAAAGTTATCTAAGACTAATTAACTAGTAATTTTCAAAGAAGACGGCTTAGTCGATTAAATAAGAAAACAATTGTGATGCACTGCCCCTTCAAACAAGGAGACTGCCCCTTCAAACATGGAGACTGACGGGATGTGAATGTCAAACCTACCGTCCAAATGCACTCATTTTTTCTGATACTCATCAAACCTACTCATGCACAATGGATTAAATTTTGAAATACATAGGATATTAGAAGAAATAATATGAAATGGATTGCAACATTCTCATTAGTCATGTATCAAGTCAATGTCCAATAATTTGAGATATTGATAAATCCCAGATTTATCAATATTAAATAATATTATTATCTCTCTTGCCTAGAAAAATCACCAACATTCATAAATAATTAACTCTAATTATTATATTATGTGTTGTAAATAATTGACCTTAATTAAAATACATTATTAATTCTAATATTGTGTATTATTTTATATATCTATTTCTCATTAAAAAATCAAATAAAAATTAGTATAATATAATATAATATAATATAAAAAATAACAAAAGAAAAATAAAAGGAAATTGTTTTATATTGTTTACATTGTATTTAATTTTATATATACAAATGATCTCTGATCTATTTTTCTACATGAAAGTTTTTTAATTTTCATCCTAACTATTTTTATTCATTTTATATTGTATTTTCTAGATATGATCTATGTTATCGGGCCATGTGGCGACACCATGGTCGCCCACGTGGCCACTCATTGTCACTCTATCTGCTCCACACCCGGACTGTTGGATACTGATCCAACGATGCTGGTGCGTCTTCAACTACCAGCCATTGGGCTTTGAAGCGACGTGACCTTTAGTTGCTGCCCAACTTCTCCCTATTATTGCAACTACCTCCATCAACCTCCAAACTAACTTCCACCACCCTTCGCTTCACCATTCATTCCTTATCCACGCTTCATCCTTATCTTCCCCTCATCCTCTCTTTCCTAGCCAGTGGTGGTTGAAACCACTGTCTGGAACCGCACATTCTCAACTTCCTCCCTCTCAAAACCACACCTTCGGCAACGTCAACCGCATCTACCATTTGCAAGTGATTCCTTCCAGCCTACTCTCCCTCTAAGTGATAGTTAAGGCTTGAGTTTGAGTAGGAGACATAGGATATTCGTCAGTGAGATCCTCGACCACAGCAGCCGTGTTTCATCCACTTCCTTGGTTGATCAAGCTTTCTCTCTTAGTCAGAGATGTCAATCGACGACCGGAGTTCAAGAAACCCCATTGCAGGCTCTGCATTCTTCTTCAAATCCGTTGATTTAAATTCCATCTTCCAGGTAAAGTTTCTTCTGATCTTATTTTATTCACAATTCGCTAATTTTCCTCAGATACATAGCTCGTTTAAATCTTGAATTGATTAATTGGTTCTCGTCACCACATATCCATCATCCATGTGTGATTCTCCCTATTCCAAATTCACTTCTCCATGATTGTGTACACTTCGATATTTCTCCAAGCTTAGCTTACTTGGAGAACCCATCTAGGGCTTTTATCCTTCATGTCATTTGAACACTCCATTCCACCTTATGGCAACCTTAATAAGTTCGCTTGGGCCTCGTCTATTATTTGAACTAACATTGTAGGTTTTTGAGATTCACTGGTCAGAGATCGTAGCTGTGCTCTGATCTTTATTTTTCTCCATCGTCAATGCTTCGCTGACCGATCAGTAAGAGGGCTCATATTCTTCCTCAACTCAGCCCGGTTTCACGATAGCTTCAGGAATGCCACCTGACCTTAAGCGGTAGTAGAGGAGCAAGGCAGAGATAAATCAACCTCATCGGAGTCCAGCCCGAGCTCAGTCGCTCGTGGAGGAATCGAATAAACTTCAAATAGCAATTACAATTAGATCCCCTATATTGGGCACGATCCAACGGTCATCATCACGCCATGTCGCAAGATTCGAGGCTATGCTTCATTCTTGAGGCTCATGAGAAGAGCATGTATCCAAATCTCTTGCGAACCATCAGAAGCGGCCACATGTACTGACCCTCCTTCGAGCCTAGACAAGTCACGTACAATGTGCACGTGAGAAGGAAAATTGCAACAGAGGTCCTCATCTTTGTCAAAATTGCAGATAAGCCCTTCCACCTTTTGTGTTATTTATATTTAAGCTCCTACACCTTATTTTAATTGCACATAAGTCTAATTTGTCTTGTTTTGTAATAAAAACTAGTTACTTATATTACAAAAATGCCCATGGATTAAAGCTTCAATATCTTTTCACATAAAAATCCAAATGGAGTGATTTTGATCTTGTTTGAAAGATAATTTGATGCCCTTTATCTTGGTGTGATTTATTGCAAATTTTCATTTAAAAATCACGGTTGATTTGTTCCTTTTCCTAGGTTCTTAAATTGACCTTAAAATGAAATTGAAAATGGACACTTTGTGAGGAATTGATCTTGCTATTTACACTAAATCTTAGTGAGTTTATTCTAATTATTTTCATAAAATCATTAAGTCATTAATTGATTTAGTTGCTTGTTAATCAATTGATCATCAGACTGACATCAAAAGATTAATCATTATTTAATGCTTTTGAGATCCAGACCAGTACTCGTTTGATTCTTGCTTCATTAATCATTAAATCAATTCCGGGAATATTTATAGTTAATAGAAGTTATTTGTTGTATATCTATTCATATTGTGATTGTCATAATTGTGATGTTTGTGCATTATTATCTTAATGCAAATTAATTGCATAATTTTTTTGAAAATATATCTCCTTTATGTTTTGTGCATCCACTCATTATGATCATCCTATAGATCGATCCATTAAATATTTGGCATTTCAATTCATTAATTTTATTGCTCGTGTCACTCTATTCGACCCTAGACTTCCCAGGTTTATACATTCCAGCGGAGAACCTTGTCATTGAGATCCTTCTCGGTTTTTCATTATTCATTAAGTACCCGTGCTACAATGAGCTTGATTTATTTTACACATTTAGTGAGTTTTCATATGGCACAGTTGTTAGGAGCGCGACACATTTTGTGATTAGTTTTAGATCAAAATATTTACTTGGTTAATTTTTAGGAAAATAATCATGAGCGCGGTTTGTTGTCTTGTTTATTTTGTTTACTGTTTGCATTGTTGTTGATGATATGATTATCTGATTATTTCTCTCTAAATTACTTGTCTAATTACCTCTGCTTTATGATAGTCCTGTGGAGTGACCGATCTTCGGAGAAGTGCAGAGGCAAACAACTTGGAGTCCTTGCTGGAGAGACTAGGAAGCAGTAACTGAGAGAGAGTTAATTTAGTTAATTAATGTCATTTATCATGTTGTAATTAATTTGTAATATTAATTTCCTATTTACAGTGGTTCTCGATTGAGACTTAGTGTGTGTAACGAAGGCCTGTTAACTTTATTCTTCATTGTGGTGGTTGTGTCAAGAGTGATTCTCGACTTGAGTGGTGATTTTAGGTCAAGGTACTACGCCAAAATAGACATATCATAGGCCATTTTTTCTTGATCTAAATCGTAACTTAGGACACACCACTTGTTTCATAAGATTCACAATTGAAAAAATCTTAGGAGATTCATAGACGCACATAGCTTATGTTCTACTTAGTCAAAATAACTCGATTCCTTCACCGCTAATAGAACTTCTACTTAGATGTGGTTTTTCGACTTGAATCATTTAGATAGATTTATATATTCATTCTATGCATCCATGTGGAGAGTGTTAGGAAGCACTGTAAGTATTTCTAAACAACTACATGCATCATTGATTTTTGATTGCATTCCATTTAAACTTTCTCCATCAGTTTTTACCAACTTAAGGAAAAAGAAAAAGGGATTGTACCTTAGGAGATGCTTGTGGTCACATTAATTCGAAGTGATAACCTACTCTCTTAAAATTGGGACTAAATTCAAGCAAATTAACTTAATTGAATTTGGAATAAAAGGAAACATGTATTGGGGGTAGTAAAACCCTCATTGTTGTCAAGTACTTACCCCCAGACAGAGTGGGTAAGGGCGTATCCTTAAGAAATAGAGCAAAAACTCCTTGGACTTGTGCCCTAAGAGCTTGGACTCACTTTTAGGATCATGTTAGTGCTGCAAGCGCTTAACTCTGACCCTTAGAAGAAGTAGTATTATGTCTTGTTAGTGTATTCTGCCGACTTGAATTTGAACTACCTTAAGTGACTACACCTTTGAGCTTGTATAAGATTGTTTTGAATCACTAAACTAAAATAGACAGGATAATAAGTTCATCATATCTGGCCTTCAGCATTGAGTTGGTAAATCAATTCAAAGGTATTTTTATTGATTGTTTTGTGTGAGTAACTCCGTACATTCACGTGCCTCATAGTACTAGAATCTTTTTGGTATCAAGCGTGCTCCATTCATGTATCTTTTTGAAACTCGAAGATGGATAATTGGTCATATATTTGCTCAAACTTTGAGAGCTTGTCGTTGAACTACCCAAATATGACGTCTTCACAGGTCTAGCCCCATTCTTCTTCTTACGAGAGCATCTCAATTTGGAGATGAATTTTGTTTCGAATCGGTGTATCATGATTCACTCCTTGGGGATGGTTACATCACAACCAACCCTTTTTCCTCTTTACTCACTAAGGAAGATCATTGCCCTTGTGAGATTTATTTGATTTCATTATCTTCATCTACATCTCACTCCAATCCTTTCTTTGATGAAGGTGATGTAGATATAGATAAGATGCCCCTTAAGAGATAAAATGGGGAGGAGGAAGAACGAGAGGACCCATTGCATACAATATTGACTAGGTTAGCATAATTCGAGCAGAACTAAGCACTTATGAGAGTTCAACTTGGCCAGTTACAGTTGGGTAGAGATGCACCTTTGGACGCGGTGTACAACCCTGGGCAGTATTTGATGGCTAATTGGTTGAGCCCACTCGAGCCTGGAGTAGAATATGAGTTGAAGCTGCAGTTTCTGAGTTTATTGCCTCATTTTCATGGGAATGCAAACGAGGAACCATACACATTCCTTAGGGAGTTTGAGTTGGTATGCACTAACCTTAGACATCAGGGTTAGCCAAGACTACATTAGGCTCAAAGCCCTTCCTTTTGCATCAAAGGATAAGGCTGATTATTGGATGAAGAACCAAGGGGTAGTTATAACTACCTTTGTGCAGTTCAAGGACCTCTTTCTCAAGAAGTTTTACCCTTTGAGTAGAACTAATTTGATGCATTAACACATCACGAGTTTCTCCCAACTTCCCAATGAAGCTTTCTTTAATACATGGGAGAGATTCAAAGATCTCTTACAGAAGTGTCCTTGTCACTGTTTAGAACCTATTGTCTTGGTTCAATTTATTTATTGTGCTCTACACCCTGAGGTGCAGGGTTTGGTTAGTGCTTCTTATGGAGGCATCTATATTTAACGAGGTGCGGATACCATCTGGAAGGTGTTTGAGTGGATGTCTGAGACGAGTAAAGCACATACTGTGAGTAGAGCTCAGTTAGAGACCCTCATACCATTCTTATCAAGCAGAAGAGTAAAGACTACAATGGATCATTTTGACATGGAATTATAGTAGACAAACTCACAGTAGTTGAGAGGACTGATAGGTAGATGGATGAGTTGGACAACAACTAGTCCAAACTACCTAAGAAGATGACGGAGCTTTCTGTGAGGGTATCCAAGATGCGCGTACCTGTTGTGGCTGCATCTGCAGCTCTAGTATACTATGTTCACCATATTCAGGAGCATCAGATTTCATGGCTTTCCTAGTCATGGGTAGAGGACTAGTCTCTAGCCCATTCTTGTCAACAGTAACCACCTTCTATCGATACAATTTCAGAGGAGCCTTCCCAAGTGTGGAGGGAGAATGGTGTATGGTACATCAATGACCCTAATAGGCAGGGGAGTTCTAGGGACCATTTCTCCTACCAGTATTCCAAACCTTTTACAATACATCATTTACTCCTATGCATCTTCTAGCACCACAAAGCTCTGGAGTTATTCCTTACCATGCACCGAGGCAGCAAGAGTACATTTGTCAGCTGACGTACTAGTCGGGCTAGCAGGACCCGCGTGTTCAACATCACACCCAGCAACAACACTCCCATGGCCATTAGGGCCAACCTTCATGTTCTTCTTTGCCTTATTATTCACATTAACAACATTCATCTTCATGTCCCATTGATTTTCAGAGACAGATTCTTGAGGAGTTGTGTTCCTACAAGAATGAGGTACATGATTTGAGGGTTGATCTCAAACATCTTTTTCGTCTACATAATTAGTGCACTACACCTACTACATCCATTCCAGCCCAGGTTCATGCTAATCCCAATAGCCTGAACAAGTCTCAACAACAGCAACTGTTTGATCAGATATACTACTCAGATTCTCAGAAATATGAACATGAGATTTTTCAGTTTAATTGTATTAATCATATGTCTATTAGGAGCAGATGGACTGTGGTCGTACCTGATCAAGTAAGGGACATGGAGAGGACTGACTCTGAGGCTCAACCTGAGGAGTCTTCATAGGATGATGAATCTAGGCATCTTTAAAGAGGATCATTAACGAGCAGAGACTTCTAGAAGGATATTTAGGAGTATGAGAGTAGTGCATCATGCATCAGATTCAAAGTCTACAGAGGACCTTGTACCTTCGATTGAGGAAAATGCACATTAGCAGGCATTTCCCAACTTGTAGTAGATGATTCAATTGTTATTCCAAATGTAAAAAAAATCAGTTGTGAAAACTCATTTTCTAGAGATAGTAAAGTGCATGTTTCTGTTTATGATTCTGAGTCTTCACATTCTTCTTTAGCTACCCCTTTCCCCTTGCTCTTATGGAAGGAAAGCACATCATAAATAAGATTCAAAAAGATGATCTTGAAATGGAAAGATTTTGTAGAGATAAAATAATGGTTAAGGTGCCATTTGATGAGTATGTACCAGTCATCCTGCTTTTCATAAATACTTCAAGGTGAGATGTACACCAAAAAGAGTTATCAGGAAGAAACCGAGCAATTATGTCAGGACACATGTTCTCTCAGTTGCCACTATATTTTATCTCAAGAACCAACATTTTCCAAAGAAGAAGAGAGATTTAGGTGCACATTATGTGATGAGTCATATCGATGACATAGTGTTTGCATGCACTCTCCAAGATAATGGCCCTTCAATCAACTTGCTACCTTATTCCTTATATGAGAAATTGAAGTCGGGACCTTCAGTCTAGAGCTTTACTTCGGTTTGAGATAAGTTGATGAAAAGGTATAAGGGTAAGATCAAGGATGTCATTATCTCAATTGAGGGAGAAGACTACAAGGTAGACTTCGCTGTCCTTGACATGGATAGAGAGAGTCTCATATTATCCTTGGGAGGCATTTTCTTAGGATCGTTGGAGCTTCATTCGATTATCAGTCAGGGATGATGAAGTTCCTTTCTCCAGGCGAAGAAGTGGAACTATAGATGAAGGAAATGAAATGGCAACGATCTGATTTTGAGTCTAGCACAGACTTATCTTCATGTTCAGAGGTAGACTGCGATGTAGTTATCATAGTTGGGATGTGGAGTCAGAACCAATAGTACAGAGTGAGACCCTCTCATCTAGAGTGGATAGTGTACAGAATGCAGTTGTTGAGACAACATCCAGGTTCTTGAGTTCTGCATCACCCTGTTCCCTCGGTGAATTAGAAGTCTTTTTGGACTTGTCAGTTCAATCTCCTTTGGAGCAATCAAGGGAATTGGATGATGAGTCGGATGCGGTGGCAGAATTATTGTGTTTCTTTGGTTATCTGACTCCTTATTTTTCAATTCAGTTTGTAGACAACATTACAGATAGTTCATCTCTACTATGCAGCATAGATCCAGATTCAGTAGTAGTTCAGCCAGATGTTCTTGATAATTTCTCTTTACCTGAGTTGAAGCCACTACCTCCTGCACTGAAGTATTCCTTTCTTGCGGGACCGAAGAATAAGTTTCATGTCATTACTAGTTCTAGGTTGACTGTGGAGCGGGAGACTAGGTTGTTAGACATAGTAGAGAAGAACCGCAATGCTTTAGAATGGAAGTGTTGGATCTCATAGGTATTATCCCTCCACTATGTTCACAACATATATATATATATATATGTTGAGGATAATGCTAGACCTTTACATGAGTTCTGATGAACCTTAGTTTCCTCATATTAACTTCTAGATATTAATCCGTAGATTAAATTAATGTCAATAAAAAGCAGATAAATCATTGTATATATATGAGTCTTTGAATAATTTAAAAATACAAAAAAATAACAAAACCAAAAATCGTAGTGTTTTTATACCCTTAAAAATGCTCATAAAATTATTTCTCCCTTCATTTGACATTTTTTGCATTTTTGGTCAATGAAACTTGTAGATCTCATCAAGATCTACAACTTTCATGTTTTGAGTTTTTTCAAATTTGTCCTCCTTCTCCTTACTTTTTCATGTTCTTTGTCTGAATAAACTAATTGGGCCACGTGATCTTTCTAGTTGAGCCACGTGGCCGCTCCTCTATGCACCATGTACCCTCACTCTCGTCGTTGTATCACTTCTGGATCTTCAATCAGGGCCGTTGGTTCCCTCCTCAGTCTTCTATCGCCTGATCCTCTCTAGGAGCTTCCATCTCCACCGCACGTACGCGCCGCTCTCCTAGACATCTGATTCATCTTCCAGGTCTCATCTTGACCGCTTACGTCCTCTCACTTCCCTTTCGCAACGTGTCGCTCTCAACAGCCATCTGATGCTCCTCCAGATCACATCTGGACCGCTCCCTTCCACCCAACCCTTGGTCGTTGGATCATTGATCCAACGACATCACGTGCTTTGTCCCTATACCCTTGGATGCGCCCTAATAATTTGATCATGGTCGCTCCTTCGCACCCTCCTCTCAGCTGTTGGATCACGAGATCCAATGGTCGAGACCTCTTCTCCTACCTCCGATCGCCCCTTCTCTCCCAGGTCGTCCACATCACACATGTCTCCCCCTTTTCATTTCCCCATCTCCTCAGCCCTCTCCACCACTCGCTAACCACCCCATGACTAAGATCGATCATCCTTCTTCCACGCGGACACCACCATCACTCTCCACAATCCCATCTCTCTTGCCCCATATCCCCCTCGCAACCCATGACCTCTGCCATCTTCGGGTCCAACTTCCCCCCTTCAAAAAAGACTCTGTCGCCCACCATCATTCATGTCCGCCTTTATGTAGGGCTTTGCCCAACTCCTCTCCACCTCCCCGTGATAGGGGGAAGTCGGTCGACAATGCCAAGATGACCTAGCCTCCGATGTTAACCCCTGGCCATGGTAGGCCAGGTCTCCATCCATCCACCTATCGGTGAGCTGATCCTCGTGACCGTAGGAGTACAACGATGACCCGAGCTTCACCCAGAAGCTCAAGCCAGGCCCTGGATATGCCATTTATCCAGGTAAGATTTTTTATCCTTCTTTGTTTTTCCTATTAATTCCTCCCAATTAATTAGGCTTTTCTCTGCACATTCACCCTCTACTGATCATCTCACTTTCTTCCTCAATCACCACTCACCCTCATGCACGCCTTCATTTGTTGTCTTCCTGTTTCCACCATCTGAACACTTCCGGCCCATCTCTTCTCTTGCTTCGCTGGAGATAGAGCTTAGTCCCCCACTCCTCCGCTTGCCTGGGACCCATTCCACTCACTTCTCCTCCACGCACGCACGCTTAGGCTTAAAGACTAACATATGCAGGTCATCTCCTTCACTGCTCAAAGTCCTCGTCGAATCCAAGTTCAAGGCCTTCATCTCCGGCTAACTCGTGTCACCACTCCGACTCAGGCTGCCCCAGCGATTCACCTTTTGTGTATTTTAGATTTTTATTATTTGATTAAGTGTTAATTTCTAATTTACAGGTCATGTGTTGTTTTCCTTGCATTATTGATAATTCTATGAATATCTATCTAATGAGTGTATTCTGTGGTAGGTTCCCTTGACGATCAAGGAGGCAAGGATCGGGAGCTCTTGCTGCGAGGAGCTGCAGAAGCAACTATTAGAAAATTGAAGAGAATTAGGGTCTCATATTTTATTTCATGCATTCCATGTAAATAATTATATTTACAACGGCCTTCATTTGAAGACCCGCGATTGTAAATGAACGAAGCAATTGTGATTGTGTGGGGCTTGCCCCACTTGAGTGTCGACATAGGATCAGGCACACAACTCTCTGAGTTACTTTCACATTTTTATTTTACATGTTTGATCGTAGGTAGGACACTCATTAATTTGAGACACACGTAGGCATCACTTCACTTAGCTAAAAATTTAATCTATTCTTCCCTGCTAATAGAAGCATGGTCGGTGTGGTTTTCATCGACTTGCATACATTCAATTTCTACATTTAATTCAGTCTTATTTTTCATGAATTTAGCTCAAGGCACTTCGAGTTTTCCTTCTTAGCGTAGATTGTGATTTTATCGTATGTATTGGTTTTTTCTCGACCTCCCCACCTAGGATTACTGGAAATTGGGAATGAGCGGTAGACAATGGTAGATTGATTTATGTTCTCATTAAATCAGTTCTAACCTTAAAGCAAATAATTGGGACTGTTAATGTAAGTTGACAAATAAACTGGAGTAAAAATTATGTTTTGGGAGAGCAACACCCTTTTAACGTGGGATGTTTCGATTTGACATTTCATTAATCTTTACGTAAATTAGAATGATTTTATCTCCAATAAAAATGACAAGATAAATAATCAATGCTTGTTGGTTTCACATGTGAGTTGGTGAATCAAGGGTATTGTGTGGTTGATTGAGCCATGTCTATTTCGACACCCTCCCAGCGAATCTAGGTACTCCATTCATCTCCATAGATTCTTTCGCTCACTTGTAAATTCACCCTAACTTATTTGTTCCCCTCAGGTCTCCCCAACATTATTTATCCATCTTATTACTTAGGTTATTCTCAACCCAAGTATAGGGGGGACCTGAATCCCCATAAATTTCTTGACACTTTTACTTTTCTCTCTGGTACTTCGGTTATTTCTGAATTAAGTATAGGGGACGTCCTCCTTAGTTCTAGTATATTTTCTATACATTAAATTGAGTTATGGCTTTGTCTCACTTAGTGTTATGAGGACATAACAAAATTTAAGTATATGGGGTATACCGTATATACAATATATATGTACTTTATCCATAGCTATATCTTGAAAACTTTTGAAAAAAAATTGAAACCTTTTTAGGCTAGAGTATAATCTTATGAGCTAAGTTGGATAAAATATTTTCAAAATTAGGAAAAAATTCTATACTAGATTAAATTATTTTTCAGAAAAATATTTTGAAAATAGTTTGAAAAATGGGTTTAACTTATTTTGAAAAATCGTTTGAAAAATGTTTGTAAAATTCTATCTATATATATGTGACATGTTTTGGAAAATGTTTTCAAAACTTAATTTCAATAAGGTAAAATGAGTTTAACTTGTGTTCTACTAAAAAATCCATAAAAATGAGAAAAAATAAAAAATTCTTTAAAAGACAAACTAACTACTAAACTTAAATAAGTAGCCACTTTCAGTGAGGGTCCCCCTTAGCAGAGTAGGTGGTTTAGAGGACATCGTGTAAAGCTCCGTCCTTAAGAAAAGTATACCGTTATACAGCCCGTACTTACATCTATAGTGGTTGAAAGTAGATGCAACTACTCATTTGAGTTTAGGCCAGCCATTAGGCCTTTTACAGTCTTCATAAAATTTTGAAAAAAAAAGGATGAAGGTGTTGGTTTAAATCCCTGATGCTTTCACTTTCACACAGAATCAGTGATGTTCAAGAACACTTGGTTTGAGAAGTCTTGAGATTTTAAGTTAAGATACCTTAATCATTAGGATCTTCGACTTAGTTATCCACATTTCTCATGTTTAATATATTTGCATGATATATTGCATGCTTAGTATCTAATCTTAAGAATATGATCAGGACTTGAAATACACAACTGCGGTTATGATGAGAGGAGTTGAAATTTCACTTGAGAATCTGGGATGAGGGATTTAAGTTTGGACTCGATTTAATGATGCTTGAGGATGGGATAAAATCATTGAAGGCTCATGAAACCTCATTATTAGCATTTTTAGCCAGTATGAGCACACAATTCTTGTACTAATCTCTTGATATTTACCTAAGTTCTAGGATGTGATAAAACAAAAAATGTTGATCATTGTGCACCCCTTTCGGTAAAAGTAGTGGAGCTAGCCAAAAACAATGCAAAGAAATACAAATTTTGAAAAAATATCTCATCCTATAAAGTCAAATATCAAAGAGCTTCCACCAAAGGCGATCGCTCCCAACCATTTCAAAGTGTCCACTTGGACCACTGCTATTAGGATCAGGAGTCCGGCTTGCACCAAAAAAGAGCTCTGCATCGTAAATGCTACAAGTCTGGGTGTAGAAGGTATAATAGATACTAAAAAAAGGCACACCCTGGTGTACTCCTAGAAAAACAAGTGCAGACAACTCTCACTTCTCTTGAAGGACGCACAGATCAATAACAAAAAAATGTGTTGAGTTAATAAGGCACTCGAGAGGATCCTTGTTCCAATTAGAGGGACAGAAGAAAGGACATAATTCTACGCCCTCCATCAACTGGCATGCTACCTACACTTCTGAGTCTGACAACTAAAGATATGGTGGATTGAATACTATATCCGATTTATTCCTTAGTGTTGAGAATTGGGTCCTTAGGAGAATTTCTTGGACTGGGACCTTGGGTGAAGTTGTGACTCTGCTCTCGTGATCTCAGTCAGCACTTAATATCATATCCTTATTTTATACGTATACAGAGAGAGTCTGGAAAATTCGAGAAATTATATACCTCTTGATTAAGGCTAGGTTGAGCTTTGAAATTTTTAGATCTCTAAAATCGAGATTTCTTGAACGGATCATATCATGTATTCACAAGCATAATCGGGGGTTAATCCAACTCATTCATGGTCAAGATGCTCGGGGACAAGCATAGTTTAAGTATAGGGGAATGATGAACCTCGATTTCATCATATTAATTTCCAGATCTTAACCCCATAGTTAAAATTAGTGTCGTACAAAAATCAGATAAATCATTATATATATCTAAGTCTCTGAATAAATTAAAAATACAAAAAATAACAAAACCAAAACTCGTAGTGTTTTTATACCCTTAAAAATGCTCACAGAATTATTTCTCCCTTCGTTTGACTTGTTTGCTTTTTTGGTGAACATGAAACTTATAGATCTCATCAAGATCTACAACTTTTATGTTTTGAGTTTTTTTCAAATACAGCATCCTTCTCCTTCTTTTTCTTGTTCTTTGTCTGAATAAACTGATTGGGCCATGTAGCTCTTTCTGGTTGAGCCACGTGGCCGCTCCTCTACGTGCCACATGCCCTCACTTCCGTTGTCTGATCATTTCTGGATCTTCAATCAGGGTCGTCCCCTCTCAGTCTTCCACAGTCTGATCCTCTCCAGGAGCTTCCATCTCCACCGCACGTACGCGTCGCGCTCCCAGCCCTCTGATTCATCTTCCAGATCGCATCTCGACTTCTTGCGTACTCCCGCTTCCCCTTTCACCACGTGTCGCTCTCCACACTCATCCGATGCTTCTTTAGATCACATATAGACCACTCCCTTCCACATAATCCTCAACCGTTGGATCATTTGATCCAACGACATCACACGGTCCATCCCTAGATACTTGGATGTGCTATAATCATTTGATCAAGGCCGCTCCTTCGTGCCCTCCTCTCAGCCATTAGATCACGATATCCAACAGTCGAGACCTTGTCTCCTACCTCCAACCACCCCTTATCTCCCACGTCATCCACATCGCACATGTCTCCCCCTTTCCATTTCCCCCATATCCTCAGCCTCCACTACTCACTGACTACCCCACGGCCAAGACTAATCATCCTTCTTCCTCGCGGGCACCATCACTGTCCATGATCCCATCTCTTTGGCTCCATGTCCCCCTCACAACCCATGACCTCCACCATCTTTGGGTCCTACTTCCCCTCTTCAAATAATCCTCTGCCAGCCACCGTCACTCCCATCCACCTTTACGTGGGGCTTTTCCCGTCACCTCTCCGCCTCCTCGTGACAGAGGGAGGTCGGATCGACAACACCAAGACAGCCTAGCCTCCGGTGTCGATCTCTGGCCATGGTAGTCCAGGTCTCCATCCCTCCACCTACTGACGAGATGCTCCTCGCGGCCGTAGGAGTATATCGACGACCCGAACTTCATCTAGAAGCTCAAGCCTAGGCCCTCGATCTGCCATTTCTCTAGGTAAGATTTTTGATCCTTTTTTGCTTTTCCTATTAATTTATCCCAATTAATTAGGCTTTTCTCCACGCATTCACCCTCCACTGATCATCTCACTCCCTTCCTCAATCATCACTCACCCTCACATACGCCTTCATTCGTCATCTTCCTGTCTCCACCACCTGAGCACTTCCGACCCACCTCTTCTCATGTTTCACCAGAGACAGAGCTCAATCCCCCACTCCTCCACTCACCAGGGACCCATTCCACTCACTTCTCCCCCATGTACGCACGCTTCGGCTTAAATACTAATATATGCATGTCATCTCCTTCACTAGTTAGAGTCCTCGTCGGAGCCAAGTTCAATGCCTTCATCTCTGGTTAACTCATGTCGCCACTCTGACCTAGACTGCCCCAACGATTCACCTGCATCGGAGCTTCATCGACCATGCCTCCAGGACCTTCTCCGATCATCTGACTGTTGATGGAATCCTGGAGGAGGAAAGGGCCTTTTGCTAGAGATCCACCAAGTCCACCGTAGGAGGCAGCGGTGAAGAGGTACTCGATGAGTAGTTGCCGTCCAATCTTCAGATCAGATGGTTCGCAGGAGCCCATGTCATCGACCCGAGCCTCCATTTTGAGCTTCCAGGCTCGGAGTTCTTGAGCCTATGATGAGCCTCCTGAGCCTCCCCCCTAGACTCGACCAGCCTTCCAATCCTTGCCCCAAGCCTGAGCCGATCACCAAGCCTAGCCACACGTGCTAGGTCATGTGAGAGGCTAGGCAAATTGTAAGGAGGCCCCGACATCTTCTTTAAATTGCAAAAAGGTCCATTGAGAACGTGCACACCATGCACACTTGGGGTTAATTGCAATGACCCCTTGCAGGTTTGAATAATTGCAATTTAGCACCCATACGTGTGGGTAAATTACATGGAAGGCCTCGTGTCTTATTTTATTTTCGTTTAGGTCCTTCTAGGGACCTATTTGTAGTCTTTTATCTATTAATTTCATGTTTTCTTTGCATTTATGCCCTTGGTTACGTTTGTTAATATCTTGAGCATCCGAGCTCTGTTTTACTCGATTCTGGTCTCGTTTCGAAGCTTGTTTGATGGCATGAATTGATTTCTGATTTGACACTTTGAATTATGATGATTAGCTAGTAATGTAGTTTCTTTTTGTGTAATGATTTCTCATGCCTTGTGTTAATGTATAAATAGAATTTGCTTTATTATTTGAACCTGAAGTTGACTATAACTTATTGTTCAATGATTGCATCTAGGTAGGTCATAATTGTATTTGTTTATACTTGCATTTCATGGCATTATAAAAATCAATTAAAAAGTGTCCGCTTCATGTTTATTTCTGCATGGTATGTCTGTATGTGAGTTGACCTATGAACCATTAATCCAACACTTAATCTGAATATTATGGGTATAAAACATGCTTAAAAGGCTCGTGTTCCTGAGAAAATTTGAATATTAGGGGTTTAAATATGTTCTTAAGAGGCTCATGTCCCTGAGTTCGACCTTTGGCTTTCCCAAGTAAAATAAATTAGACCTCTTTGATTTTATTGACAAACTCATTAGTGGTTTTTGATCGATCTGAATTCAGCCGACTACAACGCATTAAAATGACATTATTAAGATGTTGAATTCCGGGTTTATCAAGTTCTAGAGGAGACTTAATCCAAATCTATAGGAAGTAGTTCAGAGAGTGATTGAAAAAGGGTGTGGAGCGACTTTTATTTACCCAATCTCTAACTCCAAATGGGTGGCCTCTTTACATATTGTATCGAAGAAGTTAGGAATTCATATGATCACCAATGAGGAGGTAGTTGAGATTGCGACATGAGTACCCATGTTGTGGCACCTATGTGCCAATTATAGATGCATTAATGCCGCGACAAAGAAAGATCGCTTTCCCTTACCTTTATTGATCATATTTTGGAGAGATTAGCAGGGAAAGAGTTCTTTTGTTTTCTTGATGGGTATTCATGCTACAATCAAGTAGCCATCTCCCATGAGGACTAGGAAAAGACCACTTTTACATGTCCTTTCATCACATATGCTATTCAGGCGCATGCCTTTTGGATATGCAATTCCCCAGGTACTTTTCAGTTGTGCATGATTGTCGTATTTGTTGAGATGGTTGGGGATTTCCTGGATGTCTTCATGGACAAGTTCTTGGTCCATGGTAATTCATTTGATTATTGTTTAGTGCACTTGGACCAAGTCCTTCAGAGGTGTAGAGTGATAAATCCGGTACTCTCCTAGGGAAAAAAGTCATTTTATGATTAAGGAGGGTATCGTGTTGGAGCATGTCATCTCCAAAAAGGGAATGAAGGTTGACCCTGCTAAGGTGAATGCAATCATAAAACTTGATCCACCAACCAACATCAAGTCAATGAGGTCATTTTTGGGGCACGTGGGATTTTAAAGATGATTTATTCATGATTTTTCTAAGATTACCTGACCCCTAACTAAGATCTTAGGAAAGAACATGGAGTTCTTTGTAGATAACAAGTGTCTTGAGGCCTTTGAACTCCTTAAGAAGAAGACCTATAACTCACCGATTCTACAGGCTCCTGATTGGTCTCTTCCCATTGAGATCATGACTAATGCTTTAGATTCTGCTATAGATGTCGTATTGGGGTAACGATGAGATCGGATCCCATTCGTTATTCACTATGCAAGCAACATTTTGGATTCATCACAGAGAAATTATACTATGATCGAAAAAGATATGCTTGTCGTAGTCTAGGTTTTAGAAAAGTTTAGGTCTGTTGTTCTTGGCTCTAAAGTGACAGTATATACCGATCATTCATCTAGTAGGTATCTCATGGAAAAGAAGGATGCGAAGGTGCCTATTCTTAGGTGGATATTGTTACTCCAAGAGTTTGATTTGGAAATTAAGGATAAATCTGGAGTCAAGAATGTAGTGGCCAGACATATTTCGAGGATTGAGATAAAGGATTCCCCTAATACTGAGCCAAAACGAGAGAAATTTCCAGATGAGTCAATCTGCCTTGTTGACTCACTCCCATGGCACGTCAACATGGTGAACTTCTTTGTCTCAAGAGAGTTCCCCATGATTGGACTAGGAGTAGTATAGACTGAATCAAGTCAGATTCGAGGTAATACCATTAGGAAGATCTGTTCCTTTTCTTTGAGGGATCGGATTGTTTCTTGAAGAGGTGTATTCCTCAGGAGGAATACCATAGTGTCCTCACATATTATCATTAACTTGAGGTTGGAGGACACCATTCAGAAAAGAGAATCGCTCACAAGGTATTACAATGTGATTTGTTTTGGCTGACCTTGTTTAGAGATGCCACTGATTTTGTATGGTCGTGCCTTGTTTTCCTGAGTATGGGAGGGATTGTTGGTTCTAGAGATGAGATGCCCATGCAACCTATAATTTTTTGTGATGTTTTGGATGCTTGGGGCATAGATTTCATGGGTTCCTTTCCTAATAGCCAAGGTTTCAAGTACATCTTGTTAGCGGTGGATTATTTGTCAAGATGAGTGGAGGCCATTCTAACCTGAGTCGCAAACAGACTATTTGCAAGTTCATAAAGGATCATATTATTTTACGATTTAGGGTTCCAAAAGTTTTGATATTTGATAGGGGTATCCACATTGTGGATGGAATGATGAGATCTTTAGCAAAGGACTATGGATTTGAGCATAGAGTAACAAGTCTTTACGACCCACAATCGAACGATATGGCAGGGGATTCAAATAGGGAGGTGAAGAGCATTCTTCAAAAGTTAATCCATCTCGATAGGAAGAACTAGTCTCAGTTGTTAGACCAAGTTCTGTGGCCTATAGGACGACCTACAATACACTCTTCGCTCTTCATTTTTTAGAATGATATACGACAAGTCATCTCATTTTCCTGCTGAATTGGTTCATAAGTCTGAGTGGGCAATAAAGAAGATCATTTAGAGCAGTCGCTTAGGGAAGTTATGTAGAGACCTTGACCTAAATGAATTAGTTGAAATCCGCAACCGAGCATATAACAACAGTTTGATCTATAAAGATAAAGTTAAGAAGTGACATGATGTGCATATAAGATGCAAGAACTTTGTCCCAAGACAAAAGGTATAGTTTTTTAATGCAAAGTTAAAGATTTTCCATGTAAAACTTAAATCAAAGTGGACATGTCCTTTTATAGTAAAGGAAGTGCATGGAAATGGCAATGTAGTGATTTCAGAGCTTTCAGAGAATGCACCTTCCTTTGAGGTTAACGGGCAATTACGTAAGCATTTTGTAGAATCCAAGGAAAGGTTAACTCTTGTTGAAATGATAGACTTCATGCCTAGTGACTCAATTTCAGATTTCTCAGAAAAGGCATGATTCATCAATATAGATTCACATCACAAGATTCAACATCAGCAGATACGTATTCTTTCTGACTTCATTATTGTAGATTTACTGTGACTCTTATTCTTCTTCCTTCCTACACTTAGGCTAGTTTCATCCTAAGTATAGGGGGATCTGTTTATACATTCTTCATTATTTATTCTTGTGCTTATTCTTTGGTCTCTTCTTTGTGATTACCTCTTCTTCTTAGGTTTCCCAAAACTTAAGTATAGGGGGGTCCATCCTGTTGTATTCATTCTAATTCAGACTTTCTCATTCCCACACTTTTATTATCATGATCATCAGTTCTAGTATTCTTTTATATTTAGTCCAGCTACGAGGACATGGCAAAAGCCAAGTATAGAGAGGCCTGCCATATATACTACATATATACCTTAGCTATAGCTCCTATTTTTTTATTTTTTTTCAAACTTTTCGAGGCTAGATGTATCGTATTACATTTTTGGAACTGATTTTTTTGTAAAAATATTTTGAAAATGATTTTGAAAATTATATATATATATATATATATATTTGACATTGTTTTTAAATGTTTTACATGGTTTGTAAAAATACAACTTGACATGCTTTTAAAAGTCATCTGTAAAATATATCAAAAACCTATATTTATGTGAATTTTTTTTAAAAAAGTTTTAAAAATTCTTTTCAAAAGCTAAGGGTGTGTGGGTGATGAATCCACGATTCATTATCTTTATTTTTATTTTAGCTTCATTTCCTTATTCAAATGCCTGTAAATACCTACTAATTTCATGAAATTACCATTTTGCATGCATTTGTTAAATATGCATTTTTAACAATTTTTATATTCAAGATAAAAGAATAAAGAAGAAAACAAAAACGAAAGAAAAATAAAGGATGTATTTAAGAAATAAATGCAAATTGACCCAAACCCCAAGAGAAGGTTAAGACTTGACCTAATCGACCATGAATAAAGTAGGGGAAGATAGAGTCTTTAGTTTAAAAATCCAAAAATAGTTTGTAAATATTTTCCCTATATATTTGTACAAAACTTACACTATTTTATTCATACATAAATTGACGTCAAATTAAATATTTTTCGAAACAAAAATTGTAAATAAAAATGTTTTGTAAATTAAAAATAATTGCAAAATAAAATAATGTACATATTACAAATAATAACACTCAGAAAAAGCCGTAAAGTGACAAATGAAAGATCAATTCCGGCTCCATAAGAAATCAAAACGAATCAAATTCACTTCCATGATATTCTGAATTAAATTATCTTTCAAATGGCTTTAGTTTCATAATTTTTGGAGTTACAGTTGGAAAGTTGATTTTCTGTGGTGGTTTGTGTAATTTTACAACTTACTTATTGTATATATTTATTCATATTTATTTATTTATACATAATGTACATAATTATAAATAGTATCTTCATTATTGAGAATAAAAAATAATAAAATAATAAAACTAAAAAAATATTTTTTAAAAAATAATTTCTTATTTGTACATATGTATATTATACTATATGTATATAATACTTGTATACAACTAATTTCCTTACAAAAAATAAATATCTAACATTAATTAATTTAATTAATCTAATTACAAAATTTTGGATTTAGTTATTTACTCATTTAATCCTTCATTTATTAGATTTGAAAACATACCTTGTATATAAAGATATTATTCTATACCTTAAATAACCACAATTAAGGTAGCTAATTAATTTTTGTAAATTAATTATTTTTTTAATTTCGAATTTTGTTTTTAAATAACTAATTAATTTAATTTATTTATTTAACTAATAAAAACATTCCTTATTTGTATATACTTTCATTTTTTATTTTTCTTCTCTTTTTATTTGGCTCCTCCTCCCTCATTTGTTCTTGATCAATCTTTGGTGGAGAGGAGCCCGATCTCCGAGAGCAATTTTATCAAAGAAGGGTACCCGACCTTCAAACCGTCCGGTGACAGCGAGTCGGCCCTCCTCGAGACCATCACAGCGTATCCGATCCCGATGTGAGATCCAAATTATTTTCCTTTGTCATGTTAGATTTAATTTTTACGTCGATGTCATGATTAATCTTTAGACCTTAATTTCTAAAAAAATCATATTTACAATCCAATCCGATAGTGATTTCACACCTCATCTTCTCGATCTCTATACATTCTCGTTCTATCTCCCACAACCTTTCACATCTGACCACGCACGATGGTCGAATCCTTGGATCTATCTCCCGCTTCGCTAAGATCTGCAACCGTCCACACACCGTATTTTGTTTATAAATAAAATAAATAAATAAATAAAATAAAAAATGCATAGTTGTTTTTATCTTTAACATTTGTTTTGCAGGGAAATTTAAAAAATATAAAAATATAAAAATATAAAAATAATTTCTCTATCTACAGTTTCCGTTTAAAAAATAAAAAAAGAGTTTCTATTATTTCTGTTTACATTAAAAAATAAAAAAAATCGCAGCAGGCTACCGGGTCATCATCCCCTGTCGCCCTGCTCCTGGACTCCACCTGCCTCGTGTGGCCTGTCGTCTCCTGCCCAGTGGCCTCCTCCAGGAGGTGCCCAGTCGCGCTGCAATCGTCTGCCTTGTCGCCGTACGAGCGCCTCCCTTGCTCCATCGCCCAGCGCGAGCAGGACGACAACCACCATTAACACTGCCTGGCGGAGTTCCATTGCTCCCTCGTGAGCCCCATCATCCTCACACCACCAACGTTCAGCGCGACTGCGCCGCCCGTCCGCGCCGACCACCAAAGTGCCTCAGCTCACCGCTGCGTGCGTTGGAGGGAAGCTCCAGAAGCGGCAACGACCCCCTTTTGCCTCTATTGAATAAGAAACGAAGAAAGGAACCCTAGGGGCGTATTTTAAAATAAAAAATTAGGTAAATTGCAGGAACGCCCTTCAAGGTTTTTGATATTGTAATAAAGTCCCTCCAAAGCAAGTCACGTGCGTCACAGCCCCCTCCTGGATAAATTACGGCCCTTTTCCTGCTTTTCTATTCATGTTATGTCTTAATATAAAAACTTTGAATAATTGCATTTAAGTCCCTGTATTCCAGACTTCCATTTGTAGACTTTTGTCATTGAAATAAATGTTTTTATTGATCTGAAAATTTGACAAACAATTGTGTATGATCCTGCTATGTCCTTGATCATTGTATAAAATTTCATCGCATCTCATCATCATTTGATATTTTTTTAAAAAAATAAAAAACGATGTCTTTTTTCTTCTCGAACTTAAAAAATAAAAAAAATTTGAAAATTTGTCTAAAAAATCCAAAAAATATTGTAGATGTATTTTATTCCCCTTTAATTTCTATCGAAATTTCACGCAATAAGCATATATAAAACTCTTAAAAATTACAAAGCACTGAAAATCTTGAAAAAAATCATATAAAATTGTAGAAAATCCAAAATATCTAATTTCAGTCTTTGTTTGTATATATTTAATTGTATTTTAGCAGCAAATACGAGAAATTGGACCCGTATGTGTAAAAATAAGTCCCACGAGTTTTGGGCACTTAAAATATTTTTAAGTTGCAAATTATTCTAGGTTGTGCACTTTTTACCTTGTTTGACACTGTTGATTTTTATAAAGTCACAAAAACATCAGAAAAATTTGAAAAAACTTACAAAAATATTTTAAAACTTGTAAAACCCAAAAATATATTTTCTATAATTTTCTGAGCATTTTTAAATATTTTGAAAAAATACAAAAGAGTATGGTGTGTGTATTCTTGTTCCCTTGTGCATATTGTACCTCATCTGGAAATTTTAAAAAATGAAAAATAAGAAAAAAATCACTAAAAAATTTATCTTTGAAATTTGACTACTAAGTTTTTCAACCGTGCTCCTTGTGTTCGACCCTTGCCGCTATACCAGGTAAATTAAATAGTAAACACTGCTTACATTTCATTGCTTGATTGATTTCTCTTAAGTGGTTTATAAATGTTTTTCTCGTTGACCGAATCGATTGGTTAAGAACAATGACCATTGCATATTTAATACATCTTAACCCTATCGATTTCTGTGTCCTGGTGCCGTTGCCGAGGAGCAAGGCTAAGTAGTCATTTTTCAGTTTTGCTTGTCTCCCTATATTATAATCGTTTTCTGACCATCTCTTATTTGCTTTTTGTGCGAGGAACTGCTCAGAGGATGACTTGGAATTTCTTTTTAGAGGACCCGCACATGAGGTGGAGTACAGAAGAGAAGAAGACAATTATTTTATTTGAGAGAACATTTGGATTATATTGTAATAACATAGACACTTGAACTCTAGTTGGACTTGGACATTATTCGGGGTATGTTTCGCCAAGTGCCAGTGCACTTGGGGTCCTCACCGTTGTTTTGTGTTTTCTTGATTTCATCGCCTTACTTTGTATTTGATTCTCGCAAATTTGGCCCCTAGACCTAGGATTTTGATTGTTATGACGTAATTAGCTAAGGTCAAACACCTAATTGCTTACCTATACCTATAGAACGTAATTGGACCTTACTAAAAAATAAATTGAAAAAGTTAGCCTAGTTGGATTTGAGACTACATGCCGTGAGGAGTCACATACAACGCTAACAGGACCTATTGTGGCAAGCACCAAGTGACTCCCAAGATCGGACTGCGGACTCAATTTGATTAGCTAGCTATTGTTCTTCACGATCAATAGAAGTTGCTCGTCTAAGGCCAATTTCCTCGTGCATCATATAATTAATTTCCTTTCAGTATTTAATTTTATGTGCGGATCATATCACATGTAGAGTGCCGGAGCAAGGTACACATTTTCTATCTCTACATGCATCATTGTATTTCATCGCACATTGGCTATTCCGATTTCCTCCCTTAATTTTACTCACATAATTCAAACAGGAAATTGGACATTTGTTAGGCATTATTTTTGAAAAAAATCCAAAAAAGAGAAAATCAAAAATTAAAAAAATTGGGACTGCTAATTAAACTTGACTCTTAAAAATAAACATAACTGATTCATCTTTATTTTGGGAGAGCAATCCCCTCATTTTTGCGCTTTTAATTGCTCGCGTACATACTAAGGAGTAGTGCCCAAATCCCATTAAGCCTCCTAAGTGTTTGTAAAACTTTTGTCTGATCAGTAAACACTAAAATTGAAAATATAAAGACCGAAATCTCACGGTCAGATTTGTGTTGAGTTGGTAAACTGAGGGTTTGCTTTGTGTTTGGATGTCTTTGGTGTGAGTTGGTTATGTTTATCTTCCCTAGATCATTAGCAGTTATGTTATGTCTCTTTCACTCTCTCTACTATCCAACCCGTCCTCCCTTCATTTCCATCTTGTCATGATGGGCCATACTCCATGTCAGTCGAATTTTGCGACTTCTTCATTTCATTCCCATCATTTTTGCCCACTCTCTTGGGAGGTCGGAACTCCGACCGACATCCCATCTTCTCCCTCTCCATTCCCACCTTCTTATTCGCGACATTTTGTGCTTGATGCCCTTCGAGACCAGATTGACCAGATACGATACCCCACCAATTTTATTGCTAAGATGAGAGTGCATTCAATAGGTGATCACATGGAGTAGTTGCGAACTTTAGATGACTTCTATCGTAGGATGATGGATGAGCAACCAAATCAGGAAGCGCAACGCAGTTCGCTTCTACATTGAGTCCCTTCATTCTGGATTTAGAATCCATTAATCTACTACCGATGTTTTCAAAGGGAGTGCATGAGGAACCTTATATTCATATATCTGAGTTTGAGGATACTAGATATCACTTATGAGTAACTGATGCTGATGACCTGCCCTTTCTCACTTCATACTAGAGCTTTGAGATGGCATAGAGAGTTGGGGAGGAAGATTGCTACATGGGGCGACCTTCGGATGTTGTTCTTGCAGATATTTTACCTCCATCGTAGAGCAAGATTGATGCGGTCTTGTATTCGAGATTTTTCAGTTGACTCCTAGGAGCCATTGAGAGATTTGTGGCTGAGGTTACTTGATCTTTTGAGGCGATTTTCTGATCATATATTTTCGGTGACTGACCTTGTCCAGATCGCCATGAGGGGGATGACTGCCGAACAGATTGCATTAGTCATTACCTCTTGTGGTGATCACACCACAGTCTCGACCTGGATTTATTTGAGACCATCTCGGGAGCACTTTGAGAAATTCCATATTCATGAGATGCTTTATTCGGGACAACACGAGGGAGGTATGACACTAGTTGAGTGTGTGGCACTTCATGCCGATTCAGACAGCACACACCAGTCAAAGGATATGGATGCTACTACAATTCATATGATGGACGTGTTGACCACCACTGTGATTCCCAGAGCTGGACATTGGTCGAGTTCCTATTGCCATTACATCTAGATTATGAGCCAGTCTCTTACTTTCACGTTGAAGATTCTTGGATTCTAGATCTTCTAGTATCCCAAGAAAAAGAGGAGGATCCCGCATTTCAGCCGTCCTTTGAGTCATTTCAGTGTCCATGTCCAGCTGATTCAATGTCTATTTTCAAGAGATCTTCTCAGATTCAGATACACACTTGGATCCATGTCAACATAGAGAGCTTGATAAGGTACACCATTTTGATTTTACAGACCTAGATAGTCCCATCTTTGAGCTGTGTGTCCTCCCATTTGATGAGGTCGATATATTTTTGAAGGACCTAATATCTGACAACATAGATCCCTACTTAGATTTTGAGTCCTCTTTCCCCACTGATGATTTTGCATTACTCCGTGAGGGTTATCTGCGGGAGGATGTCGTATACATTGTGTACTCGATTTCACTTTTTGAGAGTGTATCCGATCTGTTGGATCACGAGATCGAGTTTTCTGATATTTCTAATCATGAGTTTGAGTTTTCTCTCCTCGATGACCCTTGCGAAGATGACTAGATCTTTGAGGTATTCAATGCTTTTACTGATTTCTCTATATTACATGTATTGGCTATCAGCCTTTTTAGTTAGTCTCCTAATCTTGATCTTCCTTATCTATTCAAGACGGTGATTGACGTGGAAAATTCCCTGACAGATCATTCCTTCTCCACGTTTGATTTTCTTTGGCTCCATCCATTCACTCCATTCAGGACTTAAGCCGATGACTTCTTTTGTGCTATTGGATCATGATTTAATATTCCCATATCTTTACCTACTAGCAGACACCCACCTGATTGTTTACTTAGGTGTCATAATTTACAATGTTGACCTCGTTGTTGTTCTCCCATCGATATTGCGATGACAGTACAATATTCGCCTCACAGATACCATCCTGAACCTTGATACAGTGTTATACTAGCCTTTGCGCCCAGTTAGGGGCATAAACTCTAGCGCTTGTTGAGAGGCACCTCAACATCATTCACAGTTGTGTAAATCAATTCTATCCATATCATTCATTCTTTTTGTCTAAACACCCCATCTTCATCATGATTATGCCATACTTAGGATGTACTTTACCCAAATGCATGAATCGTCACTACTCCTACCATCTCCAAGCATCTCTTTCCTACTTCCCTTTCTCATTGTATATTTCCCAACCCCATCGGTTCTCATACTCACTCCTGTTGGGGATTGATGTCCACCTATATATATTCATCCATTTCTCCTCTTGACCTCGACCACCCAGATTTTGATCTTGTTCTATACTTAGGCTGACCATAGCCTAAGTATAGGGGGGTGATCGACTTCTACACTTTTTTTCATTTTACTCTCCTACGCTTAACATGAGTATGTATTTTTCTCGCTTCTTATTCTATGAGGACATAGCACCTGCAATACTACATATATACTTCACCCATAGCTCATACTTTCATGTATTTTTGTATATATTATGCAATAATTATGGGGGGTAAAATTGGTTAAAAAGCTTTTTGTAAAATACATGTATAATTGTACAATATGTATATTGTATAATCTAAAAAATTGTGTATAATGTGTATAAATTTGTAAAATGATTGTAAATAACACTTTTGTAAATTTGTGTAAAATATGAGGTATACCAGAAACTTTAAAAAAAATAAATAAAAGACTTTTTATTTACTCTTGCATATCATCATTACATTCAAAAAATGTGTCTTGCACTTCATTCATATGCATTTCATGTCATTTGCATCTCATTTGCATATCTTGCATATTCAAAATGGAAAGTTAGTGGGTTCTGAACCAAGTTATTAATAGAAGTCGAGGATGGATTTGATTTGACCTTAATCTATCTAATTTCAGAGGAATCCTATAGAAATTGGAGTTAATATTTTTCGTGTCGAGCGACTTAATTCTTTGAGTTTACAAGATTATGTTCACATGTCTGAAGGATATGGTGAGATCCTTAAGCATGTCACGGAAGCGTGAGGATCGCATCATATGTGATTAAGAGCAACTAGTTGCACTAGTTGCTCGAGACATCGGAATTTAAAAATTTTTATGTGATGAAACCACATGATCCAAGAACGTTCTTGAATAGTTTCATCTAAGCCACATCAAGTTTAAAGGAATACCTCTTGAAGCGTGGTTGCAATCGAGTCTCTACGAAAAAAGACCTCCTGTCTCAAGTCTGTTCTTTGGAGGAGACGCTTGCGAGCACGGGGATGAACCGCGTGATCCTCGCAGTCCAAGATGTTGAATCCAAGCGTGGGAACTCCTCATCTTGTCGCACGAGATCAAACATCTTCTTTGTGAGTAAAGCACAATAAAGAAGATGTAGAATCGAGAGTCGTCGAAGCGGTGGCACAACGGCGAAGCGACGACGAATACTCCTTCTCTAGGGTTTGGTGGACGACCACCAATGGAGAGAGAGGGAGTGGGCATGTGAATGAGTGGGAGAGAGGAGAGAGCTTGTTGTTGGATTAATTATTATCCCTATAAAGCATGGGGTGCCTCTCTTTATATAGGGTTTTGGGAATCCATGGATCACAATCCATGGGAAACACAAAATCAATGAATGAGATTGATTTGTGGTTCTATCTATGGTCAAGATATTGTTGGTAAAAACACAACAACAATTAATTAAATTTAGATTAAATATATTTGATAAATCAAAATATAATTCAATCCTAAAGTAAATCAAGCAAACATGGACATTCATGTGTGGAGATTTGATCACACCAAGATAATTGGTGGGACAGCTACCAATTTCCTCGTAGGAGATGGTAGTTGTCCACCATATCTCATGGTGGATGAAATCTCATGCAATCTCACAAGATTGCATCAATCCTTGAAAATCTTCAAGATTTTTACAACAACTTTTATTGTAAATTATTCTACAAAAATAATTAATAAATATTTTGAGAATATTGCAATCTTGCCATTAGAAATTTGTGAATCACATTTACAACCCAAAATAAAAAGTGATTTACATTTCCAGTTAATTATCCAATGTAAATCCAATTCACACCAATAATTAATCAAAAAATATAAATCTTAATAAGCTCTCTCTAATACATTATCAATCACATTTATAATATATTATGAATAATTGGATATCTTTATCCACATTATTCCTATCCATTATAATAAAAACACAGCTAAATATATTGGATAATCATTCACATGCATCCCAATAATGTGAATCAAATTTACATCATTCGAGATAATTAAATCACATTTAATTATCCATTTCTCAATGCATATATATATAATTCAACTATGGAATTATTCGTGAACCCTTTCAAGAATAATGTGCTTTCTCCGCAGATACTTGGAGATAAGGACAGGGTGATTTTATTGTTCCACGTATAGTGACTTGTATATTGAGATCACATCTCAAATCTAGATCTCGGGCCTCCCATAGATGCTTGATTAAATCAAGACCGCAAATCTAATCTTCTCATTACATCTGAATCACATTCATATCAATGTCCAACATTTGGACCAAGATCAGATTACTTCTCTACTGAGAGAAGTCACTAAAATCCATACCCGTTTCATCACTCCCTAGAAGTGGAAGCATCATGGTTATACAATCGTTTATGATCACATTACCCTCAGGTATTTCCAATACATGTACGTCCTGCATACTGGAAGACTCAGAATAAACCCGAAGTATAAGATCTATTTTACACTGGCTACTTCAGAGTTTTATCAGTAAGTTTCTCATTTGATCATTGGGAGTTGGTATCGATCATATACTTTCCAAAAGCATATATCATACCTAGGTCTTGATCATATACTTTCCAAAAGTATATATCAAACCTACAAATTAAGTCAAGCTTCCAAAACAAGACGACCATACACAAAATTTGATTCTTCTCAATATCTCATGAGTGATCTCATGTATTCTGGTTCAGTAAATGAACATGTATGGTCCCTTTGAGAGATTGTATTACTCATATGCCCTTGCATACACACCAATGTGCCGGTGTATAGACCTTGATTAGGTCATTGATGAAAGGGAATTCGTCGAGGTCGTGTCTTTCCACAAGGCGGATCGACAGCCGCTGAGTTGACCTCAGACAGAATCCCAAATCATTCAACAATTAACCCACAATGAAATATACGCAATTAGATCAAGAATGTGGAGTTAAAATTTATTATAACTCTACATGTAAATGTGTATAGGTGTAAGCACAAGTAGAGGTCGAACACTGGGAGGCGAATGGTTGAGTGTGAAATTGGTTGCGCAGTTATTCAATTCTTGATTCATGTCCAATTTTTTATTATTTTTGTGTGGGTTTTTAATTTTATATTTTTTTATTTTTTGTTTTATGATTTCTATTTTGTTTTTACATTATATCATTTTTATATTTTCTTTTCATATTTTGAATTATATAATATAGATATATATATATATATATATATATATATATATAAAGACATGTATAAGAGGAGAGAAAAAGAAGTAACATAGTATATAGATGTATATATATACTCAAAATGTATTACATATAATATTTTTTTATATTTTTATATTTTTTTGTTATTTTTTTTGGAATTTTTCTAATTTTTATGTATTTTTAATTCAAAAATGTCCCTCATATGGAACTAATTAAATAGGCCGAAACTAATTTGGGTTTTTTTTAAATATAAAATAAGTCCAAAAATAACCAAAATTATTTTTTAATATGTAAATAATAATATATAGATAATTATAAAATAAGAAAACATATTTTTGGTGTTTTTCAAGGGTTTTTATATTTTTTAGGATTTTGGAGCTTCTTGAAATTTTTATATTTTTTTTCTTATTTTTAGTTTTTTTTCATTTTCTGGACTCAATTTATATATATGTATACCATATATAATATTTTTGGAATTTTTCAAAAACATTTTATATGTTTTTTGTATTTTATAAATTAAACAGTGCAAAAAGGTTCCTTTTTCATTTTTAATAATTAGGATAAATGTAAAAAAATGTAAAATAAAATATGGGCGTGAAAGAACACTACATGAAGCATCTATCCTAATTTTTCTGAATTTTTAGGAGCAGCATAGGTATTTTTATTAAATAGATAAAAGACATAAAAATTACACAGCCTGGCAGGGGCATTTTTGCAAATAAAATAACTACCAGGGGCATCAGTGCAAAAATCACTACAGAAATAAACCTTTATTTTCATTTTTGGAACTAATTTACAATTTTACAAAAGTCGTAAGGGCTTCAATGCAAAAATCACGCGCCTCATGTGGGACTGCACGTGAGGCGGAAGGACCTAAATGTAAATACATGAAACTGCAGGGGTCCTTTAGCAAAATCTACAATTTATTTACAACGTTAAAATTTATTTACAATATTAAAATTTAAATACAAAAAGTGCAGGGTATGAGTTTGCAATTTACCCCCAAAAGGCGCTGGATGGACGGTTGGATCCTCTTCACTTAGACACGTGTCGCATCCCCGCCGCTTGATGACGCTTCGCGAATCAATGGTGGTGATCAGATCGGCCAGGCCAATCGGACGGTAAAGGCATGCCATGATCCTACGGCTGAGCTTCCAACTGGGAGAATCGGTCAATCGGACGGCGCAGGGGTGACCTGGAAGAACTCGGAAGAAGGTCGCTTGAGACGACCTTTGATCAGTCAATGCGTGCTCCTCCGGGCAGCTTTCTCGCCGCAAAATGTCTCTAAATCTTCTCGATGCTACCCCGCACCAGCTGATGGCTTGGTTGAGGCACCTGGAGCTTCCCAGAGCTCAAGCGAGGTCGATGAAGGGGGCGGGCTCCAGGTACCTGTTCTTCATTTGAATCGAGCCTAGACGAGTCTCCTGGCGCCCCCGGGACCTGCAAAATAACTCGCAACACAAAAAGAGGACTCCGGGAGCCGTTTTGGTGGTGGAATGGACGATGGTGGTTTCAGGCGGAGATCTCCGGCGATGGGTGGAAGAGGGAGATCAGATCTCCAGATCTAATGAGGATCTGGGTAGGTGAAGGTGCTTGGGGTGAAGGGAAACGAAGGGGTATGGAAATGGAGGCGAGAGGGCGGCGGAACACAAGTTGATCACAATGAACAGTTCGCCGGAGCGGAGCTCCGGCGAACTACGAATCGACCATTCTATGCTACAATTAAGGGCTAATGATTAATCTAAAGACGAAAATGAAATACTAAAACTAAAACCTATCTAAAACAAGCAAAAGCGCAGCTCTTATAACTGGGGGCCTCTAGGGAGCAACACGGATGCCGGAGCTCCGCCGCGACAAAATTGATCCCTCCTCCGGTTGATTCACGTTGCTGAAACGCTCCCCCTGTCACGAGGAACCTCCCAGGAACGGATTCGAGGCTTTTGGGTGGATGTAAATTGGCCAAAATGGCAAAGGAGGAAGAAGCACTTATTTATAGACATCCCTGGAGACCTTTATTGTCCGGTAAAAATCAAAGGATCTGATGATTGTACAAGCAATCCAAATAGGTGGTGTGAATGTACAATGAACAGAGAACAAATCTTGTGAAGGAATTGAGTGCAATCAAAGGATGAGACACCCATGAAAAAGGGAGGAAAAGCGGGGAAAAGATGGTTCTGACGGGAGTCAGAAGCGCAGGGGGAGTTGACCGGAGGTCAACATTCCCTGGCTTCTGATTGGTCCACGCCAGCTCGATTATTGACTCATTAATTTAACCCCATAAATGATATCATTAGACTTTTCTTATAAAATAAGAAATGTGTATTAATTAATGTAGTGTTTATTTATGATTTTTATTTATTTTTTTTGATGCATTTTATTATGGATTTATTTTAATAATGTATTTATAAGTGTATTTACATGTATTTTGTATAATTTATTTTTACTTTGTATATTTTATTTTATTAATTAATTTTCTTATTTTATATATTTATAAATTATTTTTATGAGTATAAATATATTTTTGTTTAATTTTTATGAGTTTATTTACATTTTTAAATAAATAGGTATATGTAATATGTAAGTATACTTATAGGTATTTTACCTATATTTTATTCATTTAACGAATTTTATTAGGTTTTATTGTGGATTTGTATTTTTAATAAATTATAGGTAATATTTACAAGATTGTAAAAATTTGAAAGAATAAAATAATTAAAGAATGTATTCCCCTTTATTTATATACATATAGAACATAGGTATTTCATCTATGTTTTGGCATAGTTTTATTTTATTCTCCTTTTTATTTTAGTTTTAATTCTAATTTTAATGTACACATAGGTTTTAAATAATGTTTTCAAAATTATAAAAATATGAATTTGTAGAAATAATAAGCAATGAATAAATTGAATATTTTAATCGATATTATGTATAATAGGGGCCCAAAACCTAACTTTCACAGATAAACTCCAAAATTTCTGAAACCAATTTTATTAAATAGTTCTTGGAAAGGTATATACAATTAAAGGTGAGTTTGGTGGTTTTGAGTTTTTATTTCCAAGATATGGGTCTGTGAAGTTGAGATTCTGGCTTTTTATTCTGTGTATAAAATTTACACTGTATATTATTTTTACACAAACTCAATTTTGTATTTTTATTTACATTATTATCTACAACTTTCATGTGCAAAATATTTTTATTTTATGAATAAATAATTAGATACAAAATAGGTGTCAAAAATGCATAAATGAATGAATTAATAAATGAGGTATTTATTGTATTATTGGCCCTTATCTCCCCTTACTTTATTCTTTGTCGACCAATTCCATTTTGGACTTTGTCTCGAGGTTAGGGTCACAAAATATTTGCAATATTTTATTCCCTTTTCTTTTCTTCTCTTTATTTTGTAATTTTGGCATTAAAAACCTTATTCAATAAATACAATAAATAATGAATGCTATTATGTACAAATTGAGGTTATTTTCATGCATTTGCTGGGGTTTTTAAGGCCAAAATGATAGAATAAAGAATGATGAATCGAGATTCATCATCCCCCTATACTTGCCTTTGCTAGTCCCTAGCAAATACTTATGCAATAAGTACAAAAAGAATAAAGAATAAGTAGAAAAGAAAAAGCAAAAATAAAGAATAAAGAATAAATTGAATAGATCATGATTATTAAACTCATTTGTACAAAATCAAAGTTTGGAGCACAGGTTAGACCTTGGTGTGAAAATGTGTGTGGAACCTGGTTGGGAACCAAATTTAAAACACAACAGCCTTCGATAGTCACAGAACTCGGTTCAACTCACCTCAATAGCCTGGTCAGAACTAGCCTACTTCATACGCAAACCCTTATGACTATGAAGCTGACTTGTACAGTGTAAGTGATAGTGGCTCTCCCCAATTGAAATGACAAAGGAACTGACTTCTCCAGAATGACAACCCAATATTCCCCAATCCAGCCCTCTACCGTCGAGGAGCGGGGTATTCCCTTCTAAGTTCAAGTAGCATCCAACTCAAGAGGAGGAGGTGGAGAAAAGAATGGACGGTAGCCAGTGTCGCTACCTATCCTGGGATGCAAGACTAGTGTAGTCAAGTCATCCAGCTGCAGGCTCACATTGTATAACTTTGATGCTCAAGCTTGCTTATTTTCTATACAACATATATACATACTCCGGTAGGCACTTTTATTATTATTTTTTATTTACAAGCCTGTCCACTTTTTTGGAGTTTTTTTTTTCTTTCAACATATTATTTACAGCAGCATTTACATAAGGACTTTTTCCTCTTGAGCTAGAAGACTATCCCTCTTTTGAAGCTTTATTGCAACCCACACTCTCCTGTCATTCGACTTCATTGAAACTGGACCAGGTTGGGGTGCACTTCCCTCCCTAGAAGAGGACGAATGTTTCCACCAGTGTGCGTCTCAGACTGGCAAATCCAACCCCCTCACCACTCCAACTGAGTTGAGCCAAGTAAAAGGTGCAAGTGTCCAAGTTAGGTCACGGTCGACAAGAGTCATGCATGTGTCTCGAAAAGTTCTAGTTAGTCCACTGAGGTGACTTGAACCCAGCCCTGATTTATCAAAGAATTAAGTCTGAATAGACCTGAAGTACCTTAAACCTAGTTCCCATAAGGTTCCAGTGCAGTTAGATGCAGTAAGGTCCAACCAAGCTCCAATCTTCGACTTTATTGGACTAGTTCAATCATCAAGCTCAATAAAGGAATATGAATGCTATGCAGATGCTATTTACAAATATGCACAGAATAATGCAATTTTTTCAAAGAATTTGAAAACAAAGAGAAAATTTTCAAAGAATTTTTCAAAGAGAATGTTAGGGCTGAAAATATGTACATCTATTTACACGGGCGTACTGCTTCATAAGACTTAAAGAATTTATAGGTTTTAACAAAGTAATTTATTTAGGTGTATATACAATTGATAAATAATTTTGTGTATTGTATTTATAATTTATGATGCTTTTATTCCTCAAATTTATTTGAAAATCATTTTGAAAACTATAGTACAAAATAATTTTTGCAAATATTTACAATCATTTGAAAGCCTTTTTGCAAAGATTTTGCAAACACCATATATACATTTTTCAAAATATTTTTACAAAATGTTTTCAAAACCATTTGCAAATAGATTTTCAAATCCTTTATTTCACACAAATTTAAGAATTTTGCAATCAAAATATTTTTACAAAGGTTGAAAATATTTCACAAAAATTTTTCCAAACAGTTCACACCATTCTTCAAATCATTTTGCAAAACTATTTTAACCTGATTTATTAATCAGTATATACAAAAAGAATCTGAGGAATAAGAAGCATTATTAATTAATTTCAATGAATTATATCATATTTGTAGCCATATTTATTAATAATTATACGAAAGTACAAGTTATGGCTAAAGTATATGCAGAGTATATACGACCCCCTATACTTAGCTTGAGCTATGTCCTCATAGATCAAAGAGAAAAAGAAAAGACATAACTCGTACTGAGTATAGAAAAGTCTAAAGAATAAAGGAATAAGAGATTAACGAATAAACGAATGTGAAGTGGACCATCCCCCCTATACTTAGGATTAAATAATCCTAAGTATAGCAGACTGTACACAAAGCAGGGAGGGTCAAGGGTGGGAATAAACAGAGCAATGAATGAATCAGATGTGCAGCCCCCCTATACTTAGGACAAAGTACGTCCTAAGTATAGAAAACTGACACAAAGGGGCGACACTTTTTATGTAGATAAAGAAATATTAAAAGGAAAAGAAGAAAAGAAGAAAAGAAAGATAAAGATATATATATGAGAAGATCATGGAGAATATACGCATCACTCCCCCTATAATTAGGGTGAGATATCCCTAAGTATAGGCAACGACAGGAGTGACGAAACTGAACGACGAAAGAACAACGCGGTGTGTACCCCCCTATACTTAGGACAAAGTACGTCCTAAGTATATACACAAAGATATGGCGATGGATCTAGGGCACACATAACATGCGGGAGAACAGAATATACAACACATATATACAAGTGGTGAAGAACTGGTGAAGTTCAGGATGGTATCTGACAAGTGAATACATTACTTGCGTCATTGTCTCCCTGTGAGAACGGGGACGCAGTCAGAAGGTGAACATACACCTGGATATGCAGTAAGGTGGGTGTCGGCTACCAGGGACAAACAGATCAGAAAGTAAAGATATCAAGTGCGGTAGCATGAAGCAGTCAATTGGCTCATAGGGTCAGCATGAGGGAACAGAGCCGATACTATAAGACCGGGAGGAAGAAGGAACAGTACAGAGTCCTCCGGTCAATCAGAGTCTCAATAAGATATGGAAAGGTAAAGGACAAGAGACATCGGGGTATTCGGTGGTCATAAGGTCGGAAGATCACATGAGACACACTGAATAACGCAAGTCATTGCTCCACCCTGCGAGGGTCGTCAAGGTGAGCGGACTCAAAGGAGCAGGGGATCATACCCTAATCAGAAGACTTGGTCTCGTGATCTGCAGATCGGATACACAATTAGAGAGGGGACCAAGTACACAACGCAGAAGACTCAGCTTCGTGCTCCAACAGACAGGAGACACCAGAAATGAAACCAAATACCTAGAAATTGATGTACCCTCCTGCAGATAACCCTCGGGGAGTAGTGCATGCTAATCGTTGAATAATCAGAAGAAGACTCGACCTTGCGAGGGTCGTCAAGGCGAGCGGACGCAAAGGCATCAGCGATCCATCAGACGGATCGTCAGTATCAGTCTCGGTAGTCGACAAATCGGCTACCAACAGAAGAGACCGGAGAATCAAGAAAGTGTGGCAGCATCTCGCAGATAACCCTCGGAGAACGTACTGCCAACTAGGGATGGAAATAGCAGATATCAGGAGCTCAACCTTGCGAGGACCGTCAAGGCGAGCAGACTCAAAGGAGTCTAATCAAATGGGTCCCATTATCTGCAAATCGGATAGGCAACTCAGGATGGGACCAAAACCATATATATCAAATGACTTGATTTCGTGCTCCGCAGATCGGAGACACGGTCAGCAAGGGAAACCGAGCGTAAAGAGAGCGTCGCATTCGCCTGCAGATAGTCCTCGGGGAGGAATGCAATCTAGGCAAGGAATAATCAGAATGTGTCTCTACCTTGCGAGGGTCATCAAGGAGAGAGGGAGGCTGGATCCATCAGACCGATCCACAGAAAATGTGGCCTTGGTAAACGACAGTCCGTCTACCAACAGAGAAGATCAATCAGATCGGACATATGTCGTAGACTCCCGCAAAACCCTTGGGGAGCGTACGAGCTAGTCAAGGAATAATAAGAAAAGAGCTCATCCTTGCGCGGACCGTCAAGGCAAGCGACCTCAAAGAAGTCTCGGCAAGTCGGTCTCATGCCCCAACAGATCGGGCACACAATCAGAATTGGAGACCGAGCACACAAATCAGATGAATCGGCTCCGTGCTCCAACAGACAGGAGACACCGGAAATGAGTCAAGTCGATCGTAAAGAAAGTGTCACATCCTTCCGCAGATAGTCCTCGGGAAGTGATGTGAGCTATATAGTGAATAATCAGAGTACATCTCATCCTTGTGAGGGTCGTCAAGGAGAGAGGGAGGCTCAAAGGAGCCAGATCCATCAAACGAATCCACAGAAAATGTGGCCTCGGTAAACGGCAGACCGTCTACCCGCAGAAGAGACCAAGAGAGCTAAAATGTGTCATAGCTTCTCGCAGATAACCCTCGGAAAGCTATGAACTAGGCAGTGAATAATTGTAGTATCAAGGCTCGTCCTTGCGAGGACCGTCAAGGAGAGAAATCAGACAGCTGGCCTTGGGTACGGACAGGTCGGGTACACAATCACAGGGTGAGGCCAATCGAGCATATTGTCTGACTCGGTTCCGAGTCCCATCACAATGGCGACCAAAGCAGTGTATGAAACCATAGTCCTAGAAATTGTCGCATCCTCTCGCAGATAGTCCTCGGGGAGTAATGCAAGCTAAATCAATGTAGATCAAGGGAATGCCGGCAAGTCCTCTCAGGTCCTCAAAAGCATTCAATCAGTCAATCATCCGGAGGGCATAAGATCAAGAGAAGGGAGCAAATAATCAGATCAATCACAAAACATCCCTCGGGTCAGTCAAATATGCTGAGATAGCACAATAGATAATCAGGAATCCTCAAAGTGCCGTAGGTGGATAATGTAATCAGGAGATCGAGGATGGATCAATCACGAAGATGAGAGATCATGTGGGTTCTACACACCTTTGTCTCGAAGTTAAAACCATAATAGTCAATTAAGAATCCTCAAAAATGGAGATGGGTAAGAACCTCAGAAGGAATAAATCAATGACGGCTCATGAAATCATCATCATATCATCAAAGTACGTCGCATCCTCAATCCGGTGTGCTTGATCAAAAAATCCTCAATAATGCGTCACACCTATGATCATGCATAAAAAAATCCTCAATACGCTCGTATGCACGTATCCAAAGTCAAATCCACCAAAAATAGTATATCCATCTCAACATCCTCAATATCATGGGCCCGACTTACACAAATAATCAAGGTAAGTCAAATTCCTCAATGCGGGCCTCATTGATGTGCACATCATTCCCGGGTAATGGAAAAGTGATACGGGGGACACAAGGAAGGTGGATAAGAAGGGTAACACAATGGATTGGAGAAGCTGATTGAGCGTACGCGCCAATATCACGAGTGGTAGAAGAGTGATACAGAGGGGACGAGGAGGGTGGGCGAGAAGATCGGGACATAGACAAAATTGGGTGTTCCACACAAGGCGAGAACACCGTCAAAATGGTGGTCCGAAAAGCATGCTCTCTTCGAACCTTAGAAGATGGGGATGGCACGGTGGATACGAAGAAGGTGGTGAAGAAGAGGGAAACGAAGGACTTGGCGAAGAAATGATTGAGCTCAAGCGCCAATATCACGACTTGATGCAGATGGGGAGATATATATATAAGAGAGGTAGAGAGACTCAAAGATGAAAAATGCATGACTCATACGGACGGGATCGATGACTCTAATAATGAATGAAAACACAATGGACTCCAAGTCACAATCAATACGCAAGGCAAACCCCCAATTCATCTGACGGTCTCTTATACCAATTCCCGAGGTAGATGGGGGAAATTGGTTACGCAGTTATTCAATTCTTGGTTCATGTCCAAAATTTTTGTGGGTTTTTAATTTTATATTTTTTAATTTTATTTTTTGTTTTATGATTTTTATTTTGTTTTTACATTATATGTTTTTTATATATTTTCTTTTCATATTTTGAATTATATAATATAGATATATATATATAAAGACATGTATAAGAGGAGAGAGAAAGAAGTAACATAATATATAGATGTATATATATACTCAAAATGTATTAGATATAATATTTTTTATATTTTTATATATTTGTGTTATTTTTTCAAGAATTTTTCTAATTTTTATGTATTTTTAATTCAAAAATGTCCCTCAAATGGAACTAATTAAATAAGATGAAACTAATTTGGGTTTTTTTAAAAATACAAAGTAAGTCCAAAAATTACCCAAATTAATTTTTAATATGTAAATAATAATATATAGATAATTATAAAATAAGAAAACATATTTTTGGTGTTTTTCAAGGTTTTTTATATTTTTTTAGGATTTTGGAGCTTCTTGAAATTTTTATATTTTTCTTTTTCCGATTTTTAGGTTTTTTTTCATTTTCTAGACTCAATTTATATATATGTATACCATATATAATATTTTTGGAATTTTTCAAAACATTTTATATTTTTTTTGTATTTTATAAATTAAACAGTGCAAAAAGGGCTCCTTTTTCATTTTTAATAATTAGGATAAATGCAAAAAAATGTAAAATAAAGTATGGATGTGAAAGAACACTACATGAAGCATCTATCCTAATTTTTCTGAATTTTTAGGAGCAGCATAGGTAATTTTAGTAAATAGATAAAAGACATAAAAATTACACAGCCTGGCAGGGGCATTTTTGCAAATAAAATAACTATCAGTGGCATCAGTGCAAAAATCACTACAGAAATAAACCTTTAATTTCATTTTTGGAACTAATTTACAATTTTACAAAAGTCGCCAGGGCTTCAATGCAAAAATCACGCGCCTCACATGGGACTGCACGTGAGGCGCGGAAGGACCTAAATGTAAATACATGAAACTGCAGGGGTCCTTTAGCAAAATCTTAAATTTATTTACAACGTTAAAATTTATTTACAATATTAAAATTTAAATACAAAAAGTGTGGGGTATGGGTTTGCAATTTACCCCTAAAAGGCGATGGATGGACGGTTGGATCCTCTTCACTTAGACACGTGTCGCATCCCCGCCGCTTGATGACGTTTCGCGGATCAATGGTGGTGATCAGATCGGTCGGGCCGATCGGACGGTAAAGGCATGCCATGATCCTACGGCTGAGCTTCCAACTGGGAGAATCGGTCAATCGGACGGCGTAGGGGTGACCTGGAAGAACTCGGAAGAAGGTCGCTTGAGGCGACCTTTGATCAGTCAATGCGTGCTCCTCCGGGCAGCTTCCTCGCCGCAAAACATCTCTAAATCTTCCCGATGCTACCCCGCACCCGCTGATGGCTTTGTTGAGGCACCTGGAGCTTCCCTGAGCTCAGGCGAGGTCGATGAAGGGGGCGGGCTCCAGGTACCTGTTCTTCGTTTGAATCGAGCCAAGACGAGTCTCCTGGCACCCTGGGACCTGCAAAAGAACTCGCAACACAAAAAGAGGACTCCGGGAGCCGTTTTGGTGGCGGAATGGACGATGGTGGCTTCGGGCGGAGATCTCCGACGATGGGTGGAAGAGGGAGATCAGATCTCCAGATCTGATGAGGATCTGGGTGGGCGAAGGTGCTTGGGGCGAAGGGAAACGAAGGGGTATGGAAATGGAGGAGAGAGGGCAGTCGGAACATAGGTGGATCACAATGAACAGTTCGCCGGAACGGAGCTCCGGCGAACTACGAATCGACCATTCTACACTACAATTAAGGGCTAATGATTAATCTAAAGACGAAAATGAAATACTAAAACTAAAACCTATCTAAAACAAGCAAAAGCGTAGCTCTTATACCTGGGGGCCTCCAGGGAGCAGGACGGACGCCGGAGCTCCGCCGCGACAAAATTGATCCCTCCTCCGGCTGATTCACGTTGCTGAAACGCTCCCCCTATCACAAGGAACCTCCCAGGAACAGATTCGAGGCTTTTGGATGGATGTAAATTGGCCAAAATGGCAAAGGAGGAAGAAGCACTTATTTATAGACATCCCTGGAGACCTTGATTGTTCGGTAAAAATCGAAGGATTTGATGACTGTACAAGAAATCCAAATAGGTAGCGTGAATGTACAATGAACAGAGAACAAATCTTGTGAATGAATCGAGTGCAATCGAAGGATGGGACACCCATTAAAAAGGGAGGAAAAGAGGGGAAAAGATGGTTCTGACGGGAGTCAGAAGCGCAGGGGGAGTTGACCAGAGGTCAACATTCCCTGGCTTCTGATTGGTCCACGTCAGCTCGATTATTGACTCATTAATTTAACCCCATAAAAGATTTTATTAGACTTTTATTATAAAATGAGAAATGTGTATTAATTAATGTAGTATTTATTTATGATTTTTATTTATTTTTTTGATGCATTTTATTATGGGTTTATTTTAATAATGTATTTATAAGTGTATTTTCATGTATTTTATATAATTTATTTTTACTTTGTATATTTTATTTTATTAATTAATTTTCTTATTTTATATATTTATAAATTATTTTTGTGAGTATAAATATATTTTTATTTAATTTTTATTAGTTTATTTACATTTTTAAATAAATAGGTATATGTAATACGTAAGTATACTTATAGGTATTTTACCTCTATTTTATTCATTTAACAAATTTTATTAGGTTTTATTTTGGAATTGTATTTTTAATACATTATAGGTAATATTTACAAGATTGCAAAAATATGAAATAATAAAATAATTAAAGAATGTATTCCCCTTTATTTATATACATATAGAACATAGGTATTTCATCTATGTTTTGGCATAGTTTTATTTTATTCTCCTTTTTATTTTAGGTTTAATTCTAATTTTAATGTACACATAGGTTATAAATAATTTTTTTAAATTTATAAAAATATGAATTTGTAAAAATAATAAGCAATGAATAAATTGAATATTTTAATCGGTATTATGTGCAATAGGGGCCCAAAACCTAACTTTCACAGATAAACTCCAAAAATTCTGAAACTAATTTTATTAAATAGTTCTTGGAAAGCTATATACAATTAAAGTAAGTTTGGTGGTTTTTGAGTTTTTATTTGCAAGGTATGGGTCTGTGAAGTTGAGATTCTGGCTTTTTATTCTGTGTATAAAATGTACATTGTATATTATTTTTAGACAAACTCAATTTTGTATATTTATTTACATTATTATCTACAACTTTCATGTGCAAAATATTTTTATTTGATGAATAAATAATTAGATACAAAATAGGTGTCAAAAAATGCATAAATGAATGAATAAATAAATGAGCTATTTATTGTATTATCGGCCCTTATCTCCCCCTACTTTATTCTTTGTGGACCAATTCCATTCTGGACTTGGTCTCGGAGTTAGGGTCACAAAATGTTTGCAATATTTTATTCCTTTTTCTTTTCTTCTCTTTATTCTATAATTTTGGCATTAAAATCCTTATTCAATAAATACAATAAATAATGAATGCTATTATGTACAAATTGAGGTTATTTTCATGCATTTGCTGGGGTTTTTAAGGCCAAAATGATAGAATAAAGAATGATGAATCGAGATTCATCAGTCATCAACCTATTGGTCTGCCAAATGTACATACTTAGACATATAGTAACACATCTGTCTCCGGTCAGAGGATGCGTGCCTATATCATGACAATATACAACATAGGACTTTGGTTATCTCGATCTCGTTAAGTCAACTCTTTGACCTAACTTATCTAACACCTCTGAATCTCTATTCCTATGTAGAGGACCTGCATCAAGAGGTCGGTTAGATATCAGCCTTCAGAGAGAGGATTGCCATCTCCTCCTCAGGCTGGAGATCATCTCTTAATAATCATTTGACGATGCGTGATAAGCCCTCAATCTAACTCTTTAGATATTCATCCAAGCACCAGCCTCTATGATTCAGTAATTGAATCAACAGCTGTATGATTACTAAGATGGCCATGGTACATAACCCAAATTGTACTAAGGGACCTATTATGCAAATTAGTTATTCTTCATTTCAGATCAGGGAATGAAATTCGCAATAACATTTATTGCATAATGGCTCATCGTGGGCCGTATGTCCAACAATATCCCACTAGCCCAAAGATCCACTGGCTAATCTTTAAATCCACACTCATGTGACAATCATAGGATATTTAGAAAAATAGCTTGGCAAGCTGATCATTTACTATGTTCCCAAAAGACTATGCCAAGTCCTTTTAAGGCACTTGCATATCTCCTAGTAATAGTGCTCGCATTCAATGCGAATGTTGCATCTTATGCAACCAATACTCAATCTTGTTAAAGCAATTATAGTGTCCTTAACACTATTGCTCAATAATTATTACAACAAGTATTCCCATAATCCTTATCAGAATACCTTTATTCCTAGAGATCTCTATCTCCTAGGGTGTCTGCAATTAGGACCTTTTAGATCACTATCTATAAAGTCGTAAGCTTTTGAAGATAAGACTTTGAGATCACTATCTCTAAGTTTCATCATCCTTGAAGATATTGTCATTACTACAACCAAGTGTTATCTCCATAGTTGTATTAGTAACAGTTTACTACTCTCATTGCATGGTAGACATCTTGCATTCGTACACATCTAGCATACACTCGGCTTCTCGCAAGTGACGCACACGGGCGAGCAGTTCTAGCATTAACTTAATCAACTCTTTGAGGTGTTATCCCTTTAGATAGGTCAGTATCATATCTTAAGTGACAGAAACTTTTCTTGAAATTTTCCAGAAAATGGAATATGTCCAAGGTGTGCTACTAATGTGATAGTTCCAATACCCTCTTCTCTTTGCTTCTGAACACTTTCAGAATTCAGATCTAAGAGATATCCTTGAGATTATATCTCAAGTTATGGAACAATCGGATTATAAAACACTTATTATTTTCCTTATATCATTTTAAATGATTAGGATATCATCTACATTTAGCATACTGAACACAATTGCACTCCAACTAAGCTTCACATGGTTCATCAAGATTTTATCTGAAATCATAACATTTATAATTTCATCAAATCTTATGTTCCAACTACAAGAAGCTTATTTGAGTCCATAGATGGAATTCCTTTAGCTTGCACACCTTGCTTTCCCCAATCATGAAGCCCCAGGGCTACTTCATGTGAATATCCTTTGGGAGTTATTCATAGAGGAATGCAATCTTGACTTCCATCATGAAGATGTAAAAGTCAAGTTATGTAGCCATAGTTAACAATATTCTGATGGATTTAAGCAAGGTCACTGAAGAGCAAGTCCAACCGCAAGCAATATCTTCACTTTCGATGTGTAGCAATATCCTTGAGGGTCCATATACCACACTTGTATATGAAGTCCACTTCCCTTTCTCATTGTATATTTCCCAACCCCATCGGTTCTCATACTCACTCCTGTTGGGGATTGATGTCCACCTGTATATATATATATATATATATATATATATATATATATATATTCATTCGTTTCTCCTCTTGACCTCGACCACCCTGATTTTGATATTCTTCTGTACTTAGGCTGACCATAGCCTAAGTATAGGGGTCATCAACTTCTATACTTTTTTTCTTTTCACTCTCCTACGCTTAGCATGAACTATGTATTTTTCTCGCTTCTTATTCTATGAGGACATAGCACCTGTAATACTACATATATACTTTACCCATAGCTCATACTTTCAGGTATTTTTGTATATATTATGCAATAATTATGGAGGGTAAAATTGGTTAAAAAGCTTTTTTGCAAAATACATGTATAATTGTGCAATATGTATATTGTATAAGCTAAAAAAATGTATAATATGTATAAATTTGTAAAATTATTGTAAATAATGCTTTTGTAAAATTTGTGTAAAATATGAGGTATACTTGAAATTTAAAAAAATAAATAAAAGACTTTTTATTTACTCTTACATATTATCATTACATTCAAAAAAATGTGTCCTGCACTTCATTCATATGCATTTCATGTCATTTGCATCTCATTTGCATATCTTGAATATTCAAAATGGAAAGTTAGTGGGTTCTGAACCAAGTTATTAATAGAAGTCGAGTATGGATTTGATTTGACCTTAATCTACCTAATTTCATAGGAATCTTATAGAAACTGGAGTTAAGATTTTTCGGGTCGAGCGACTTAATTCTTTGAGTTTAAAAGACTATGTTCACATGTCTGAAGGATATGGTGAGATCCTTAAGCGTGTCACGGAAGCGTGAGGATCGCATCATATGCGATCGAGAGCGACTAGTCACACTAGTTGCTCGAGGCAGCGGAATTTAAAAATTTTCATGTGATGAAACAACATGATCCAAGAACGCTTCTTGAATCGTTTCATCTAAACCACATCAAGTATAAAGGAATACCTCTTGAAGCGTGGTTTCGAGTCTCTACGAAAAAAGACCTCATGTCTCAAGTCTATTCTTTGGACGAGACGCTTGCGAGCACGGGGATGAACCGCGTGATCCTCGCAATCCAAGATGTTGAATCCAAGCGTGGGGACTCCTCATCTCGCCGCACGAGATCAAACGTCTTCTTCGTGAGTAAAGCACAACAAAGAAGATGGAGAATCAAGAGTCATCGAAGAGGTGGCACAACAACGAAGCGATGACGAATACTCCTTCTCTAGGGTTTGGTGGACGACCACCAATGGAGAGTGAGGGAGTGGGCATGTGAATGATTGGGAGAGAGGAGAGAGATTGTGGTTGGATTAATTATTAACCCTATAAAGCATGGGGTGCCTCTCTTTATATAGGATTTTAGGAGTCCATGGATCACAATCCATGCGAAACATAAAATCAATGGATGAGATTGATTTGTGTGTCTTTCTATGGTCAAGATATAGTTGGTAAAAACACAACAACAATTAATTTAATTTATATTAAATATATTTGATAAATCAAAATGTAATTCAATCCTAAATTAAATCAAGAAAACATGGAGATTCATATATGGAGATTCATCACACCAAGATAATTGGTGGGACAGCTACCAATTTCCTTATAGGAGATGGTAGTCGTCCACCATATCTCATGGTGGATGAAATCTCATGCAATCTCATGAGATTGCATCAATCCTTTAAAATCTCCAAGATTTTTACAACAACTTTTATTGTAAATTATTCTACAAAATAATTCATAATTATTTTGAGAGTAATGTAATCTTGCCGATGGAAATTTGTGAATCACATTCACAACCCAAAATAAAAAAGTGATTTATATTTTCAATTAATTATCCAATGTGAATCCAATTCACACCAATAATTAATCAACAAATATAAATCATAATAAGCTCTCTCTAATACATTGTAAATCACATTTATAATATATTATGAATAAATGGATATCGATAGCCACATTATTACTGTCCATAATAATTAAATTACAATTAATTATATTGGATAATCATTCACATGCATCCCAATAATGTGAATCAAATTTGCATCATTCAAGATAATTAAATCACATTTAATTATCCACTTCTCAATACTTAGATATAATTCAACAATGGAATTATTCGTGAACCCTTTCAAGAATAATGTGCTTTTTCCTCAGATACTTGGTGATAAGGACAGGGCGATGTATTGTTCCACATATAGTGACTTGGATATTGAGATCGCATCTCAAATCCAGATCTCGGGCCTCTCATAGGTGCTTGATTAAATCAAGACCGCAAATCTAATCTTCTCATTGCATCCGAATCACATTCAGATCAATGTCCAACATGTGGACCAAGATCAGATTACTTCTCTATTGAGAGGAGTCACTAAAATCCATACACATTTCATCACTCCCTAGAAATGGAAGCGTCATGGTTATACAATCGTTTATGATCACATTACGCTCGAAAATTCCCAATACATGTACATCCTGCTTACTGGAAGACTCTGAATAAACCCGAAGTATAAGATCTATTTTCCATTGTCTACTTCAGGGTTTTATCGGTAAATTTCTCATTTGATCTTTAGGAGTTGGTATCAATCATATACTTTCCAAAAGCATATATCATACCTAGGTCTTGATCATATGCTTTCCAAAAGTATATATCAAACCTACAAATTCAGTCAAGCTTCCAAAACAAGACGACTGTGCACGGAACTTGATTCGTCCCAATATCTCATGAGTGAGCTCATGTCTTCCGGTTCAGTTAATGAACCTGTATGATCCCTTTGAGAGATTGTATTACTCATATGCCCGTGCATGCACACCAGCGTGCTGGTGTATAGATCTTGATTACGTCATCAACCTATTGGTCTGCCAAATGTACATAATTAGACAAATAGTAACACATCTGTCTCCTGTCAGAGGATGCGTGCCTATATCATGACAACATACAACATAGGACTTTGGTTATCTCGATCTCGTTAAGTCAACTCTTTGACCTAACTTTTCTAACACCTCTGAATCTCTATTCCTATGTAGAGGACCTGCATCAAGAGGTCGGTTAGATATCAACCTTCAGAGAGGATTGCCATCTCCTCCTCAGGCTGGAGATCATCTCTTAATAATCATTTTATGATGCTTGATAAGTCCTCAATCTAACTCTTTAGATATTCATCCAAGCACCAGCCTCTATGATTCACTAATTGAATCAACAGCTGTATGATTATTAAGATGGACATGGTACATAACCCAAATTGTAATAAGGGACCTATTATGCAAATTAGTTATTCTTCATTTCAGATCAGGGAATGAAACTCGCAATAAAATTTATTGCATAATGGCTTGCCATGGGCTCACATGTCCAACAATCTCCCACTCGCCCAAAGAGCCATTGGCTAATCTTTAAACCATCTCTCATGTGACAATCATAGGATATTTAGAAAAATAGCTTTGCAAGCTTATCATTTACTCTGTTCCCAAAAGATTATGCCAAGTCCTTTTAAGGCACTTGCATATCTCCTAGTACTAGTGCCCTCATCCAATGCGAATGTTGCATCTTATGGAACCAATACTCAATCTTGTTAAAGCAATTATTGTGTCCTTGACACTATTGCTCAATAATTATTACAACAAGTATTACCATAATCCTTATCAGAATACCTTTATTCCTGGAGATCTCTATCTCCTAAGGTATCTGCAATTAAGACCTTTTAGATCACTATCTATAAAGTCTTAAGCTCTTGAAGATAAGACTTTGATATCACTATCTCTAAGTTTCATCCTCTTTGAAGATATTGTCATTACTAAAACCAAGTGTTTTATCTCCATAGTTGGATTAGTAACAATTTACTACTCTCACTGCATGGTAGACCTCTAGCATTTGTACACATCTAGCATACACTCGGCTTCTCGCAACTAACGAACACGGGCAAGCAGTTCTGGCATTCACTTAATCAACTCTTTGAGGTGTTATCCCTTTAGATAGGTCAGTATCATATCTTAAGTGATGGAAGATTTTCTTGGAATTTTCCAGAAAATGGAATATGTCCAAGGTGTACTACTAATGTGATAGTCCTAATACCCTCTTTTATTTGCTTCTGAACACTTTCAAAATTAAGAGACAAGAGGTATCCTTGATATTATATCTCAAGTTATGGAACAACCGGATTATAAAACACTTATTATATTCCTTATATCATTTTAAATGATTAGGATATCGTCTACATTTAGCATACTGAACACAATGGCACTCCAACTAAGCTTCACATGGTTCATCAAGATTTTATCTGAAATCATAACATTTATAATTTCATAAAATCCTATGTTCCAACTACAAGAAGCTCATTTGAGTCCATAGATGGAATTCCTTTAGCATGCACACCTTGCTTTCCCCAATCATGAAGCCCTGGGGCTACTTCATGTGAATATCCTTAGGGAGGTATTCATAGAGGAATGCAATCTTGACTTCCATCATGAAGATGTAAAAGTCAAGTTGTGTAGCTATAGTTAGCAATATTCTGATGGTTTTAAGCATGGTCATTGAAGAGCAAGTCTCACCGCAAGCAATATCTTCTCTTTCGGTGTGTAGCTCATGGCTACTAACCGTGCTTTGAAGGTCTCTACCTTCTCATCAAGTTCCCTCTTTCTCTTGAAGATCCATTTACACCTTTATGGGTCTTACCCATATAGGAAGATCCTCGAGGGTCCATATACCACACTTATATATGAAGTCCACTTTAGACTTTTATTGCTAAAATCCATCTTTCCATGTCGTGATCCTCAGGAGTTTCATCACACGAAGTCTGATCATGGCCGGTCTAACTGACACATGGAATCCATCCTCAAACTCATTTGAAGAGGTATTAGTGTTTCATCTTTAATTATCCTTTTAGTTTCCGATTTCAGGAGCCTCAGTATCATCTTAAGATTGAATGAGATTCTTTACTTCATTTTCATCTTGATTCTCAAGAGAGTCATCTTCTACGAATCACATTCTCAGATATGAAATATTTTAAGAATCTCAAGGTCATAAAGTAGGTATCCAATACCATCCTTTATTTTCCTAATGAAGTAGCACACTCTGGTGGTGCTCAATTCTAGCTTACATGCATGGGACCTTATTAAGGATATATATTGTAGTCTCTACTACATATATACCTAAAAACTAAGAGGAAATTATACTAAAATTCATCATTGATCAAATCATGTCACACATGATTCAATTGTATCTCTCCATAACTCTATTGAGTTTAGGTTTATCAGGAGGAATGAGATAGGAATGATATTCCTTTCTCCATAAGGTATTCCACGGATTCATCTAATAGGTACTTTCTACCTAGGTTAGATCAAATTCATTGTATCTTCCTTCAAACTTTGGTTTTAAACCAAAATTGTGAAATCTTTGAACATTTCAAAGGTTTCTTAGATGAAGAGAAGAAATCTCGTATCATACATAATCATCAATAGATATCACATATCCGTAATGTTTACTATGATATAGATGATTCACATACATTAATATGTATGAGATCCTGAATACCTTGACATCTTACACCATCTCAATGAAGGGTGTATTGGACATTTTTACTTTTGAATACAATATTCACAAGTATGTAAGACTTGAACTTATAGATAATCTAAAAAGTCATTTCTTACAAGTCTATTGATCTCATCAACAGACATATGTCCAAGGCTTGATGCCATATCATTGTAGAATGATCTTCATCCTCCTATTGATATTTTAAGGTTTTAAATTTTCAGTATTATAAATGTTAATGAACCATTCATTAATTTTCTAATTAACTAGAGTCCACTAGATGTTAGATTACTATCTGAAATATATCCATCATAACTCTTTATGATAGGTTTATTCCAGAATTCATGTTTATCTCCAACATTTAGAAATAAACTGTGAGTGTTTTAATATCTAGGTCATAGAGACATTCTCTTAGACTAAGGGCTCTCTCACTGAAATTATGTAGTCTATCAATTCAATAGAATTTATTGCAACAATTGCATCAATATCCATGTGGATGACTATCAAACCTTAAGATCGAATTTTTTCAGTCTTCTAAAACATATGCAACACATTGCGGGTGTTGTTAGAAGATTGAGATACAAATATTATACTTTATCTTATTCAATAAGAAAGTCAATTTCAATGATTATGTAGATGTAGATTATTTCGATGCACTATCCCAGTCCTTCTCTAAGGATTCTAGATAGACTTGATAGTCAATCTATTAACACATCGGCTTATTGCAGTATAGACATTCATCCAACTCTTTGGATGTCATATGGAAGTCATAGAAGCAAATTCAACTTTTTGACTTTCCTTCCCCACTTGGGTCTGACCCATGCTTCCACTGTGCTCGCTTCATCTATAAGCAACTATTGCTTAAGACTAAGGATCTCTTATGTTGAACTCAAAAGAATTTAATGTAAGAGTATTTCAACATTTATACATGCTTTATTTACTTCATACAATATGAATATTATGAAGCTTCATGAACTACTAGAGTATAGATAGTAGAATGATGACACTCATCGTATCTACATACATCTTAACTCTTAAAATTCTTGGTTCAGGTAGGTACTCAAACATTTTGAATACATCATCTCTTTCAGAGCTACCATTCTGCATGATGCAGAGAACCATGTCACTCATGATTAAATGTCAAGAGCACATATGTATACCAAAAACATCTTCTTAGATTTTATAAGGATTATTTGAAAATTATGATCATCATTGACATGTCACTTCCAAAGTACATTTGATGATATCAAGACTACAGAGACATACAAACCCCAGGGTTGTAGTCCTATTATCTATTAAATTGTCATTCCTCATTTTATGAGGAAACTTGCACATTGCAACCACATACAATATGTGTCTAATTACAAGTACAATATCTTGATCATGGATCCAATTCATGATATTTTACTGGTTATTATTGACTATTGTATTGAGTGGGTTTAATGAAGGATTATCTGAAATAAGAAATTTGCATAAGTGTATGTATATATATACATATTTTACTTTGATTTAGGAATTTTTATATCAAAGTTGTCTTATCTTGTCAACACTGAAAGTTTATTCCCTTAATCACTTTCAATGTAAGAGATATACTTACCATTATATCTCAAGCAAGATTTGGGTTTTCCTTCCTTATCTTTGTCACATCCCAATAATATGAGAACTTGTAACTCCGATAAAAGTAAGCGGGAATACATTCCGCCTTACAAGTCCAACTTACATTTCCCAATTCGTTCTTTAACACCCAAACGCACCACCCGTAAGGTGATGTTGACCCGTCATTAATTAAACCAACCATTAACAGGATTAGTACTCGCTATGCGCAATCCATTATCGCCCCAATAATATAAGGACTCGATATTGGATTCACTACGCATACGGCCTTACTTTTTCAAGAAGCAAAGATCCTGATCCAGATGTGCTTGTATACATGAGCTGTCACTTCGGATAGGCATCTCCTGCATACAATCCCTGGCGACAGAACCTTCGCCTTGATGGGAGACCATGGATGTCACTTATGCGATCCTCCATATCACGTTCAAATTCTAATCAATCATTATGAATCATATTTATTATGATTAATTCTTCCAAGGGAAATAAAAAGTCTATTAAAATAGAGGGTTCAATTTTGATTAGATTCCAATTAATCTAATCATATTAAATTAATGATCCAATTAATATCCAACAAACATCCATTTATTGTTACTTGAAATATGGTATTATCTAAAATACGTATTATTTCAAATTTTAATAATTAGAAAAATACATCATGATCTCTCAAGCATTATACGTTCCCTACCCGTCGTTATGGCCGGTACCAATAGGAGTGGGACAGACCGCACACGGTGCAACCTGCTACCCCAACGCTCCCTGACTAGACACCTTATCTGCCTCGAGAAAAGATAATGCCAAGTCAATCACTTTGTACTTGAGATGATAATCGGTTTTTCAACCAAAGTTATACCATATAATAATAATCAAAACAGTTTTGATTAACATTAAGGAAATTTGCTAAACAAATTCCCAATCCTATTCAACCAACTATGTTTGTTGGAAAGTAGATCATGTAGATCAAGTGACCAATTTGTGATCTAGATCACATCTAATCAATTATTGGTTGGGGCAATGTCATTTAAGGAAATAATTATCATAAAATATTTCACAAATATTTATCCATAATTATTTCAGGAAATTAAATAATTTAATTTCACTAATTGTTTAAATGACAATCACAAGATTCTTGATTAGGAAAGTGATTTCCAGCAGTGACCCTCACTTACTAAAATTATCATATCTCAATCTATTTAAATCCAAATCAAGCAAAACAAGTTTCTAAAGTTTTCTAATTTGATTTACAATAGAACCTATATGGTTTGCACATATCTCTAGGCATTTCCGAACCGCAATTAACTCCTTAATTACGTTAAGATCCGCATTCCCCGAAATAGTGGATACATGTTCACTAAAATGATCATAGCTCGAGCAAACGGATTCGAAATCATGCAAACTCAGATCCTACATTTTTCTTATTTATTGGGAAGCAAAATACAATTATTATTTTCGTGTTTAAATAATTTAAAAAGGACCTAAAATAATCACTAAACAGAGATGTGAAAATGAAATGCGATAAAACTTTCGCAAACCCTAACGAACCCAAGCTGTCCTAGGTTAATGGATTGCGTCCAAAACCTTCGACCTAAGGCTCTGATACCACTTGAAGGATATGGTGAGATACTTAAGTGCATTACGGAAGTATGAGGATCGTATCGTATGCAATCAGGAGTGATTAGTCACACTAGTTGCTCGAGGCAGCAGAATTTAATATTTTTTATATGATGAAACTACATGATCCAAGAACGCTTCTTGAATCGTTTCAACTAAACCACATCAAAGTATAAAGGAATACCTATTGAACCGTGATTGCAATTGAGTCTCTACGAAAAAAAGACCTCCTGTCTCAAGTCCGATCTTTGGAGGAGACGCTTGCGAGCGCGAGGATGAATCGTGTAATCCTCGTAATCCAAGATGTTGAATCCAAGCGTGGGAACTCTTGATCTCGTCGCACGAGATCAAACATCTTCTTCGTGAGTAAATCACAACGAAGAAGATAGAGAATCGAGAGTCGTCGAAGTGGTGGCACGACGGCGAAGCGACGATGAATACTTCTTCTCTAGGGTTTGGTGGATGGCCACCAATGGAGAGAGAGGGAGTGGGCATGTGAATGATTGGGAGAGAGGAGAGGGCGTGTTGTTGGATTTATTATTAACCACAGAGAGCATGGGGTGCCTCTCTTTATATAGGATTTTGGGAGCCCATGGATCATAATCCATGGGACACACAAAATCAATGGATGAGATTGATCTGTGCTTCTTTCAATGGTGAAGTTGTTGGTGGTAAAAGCACAACAACAATTAATTTAATTTAGATTAAATATATTTTATAAATTTAAATATAATTCGATCCTAAATTAAATCAAGCAAACATGGAGATTCATGTATTGAGATTTCATCACACCAAGATACTTGGTGGGACGGCTACTAATTTCCGTATAGGAGATGGTAGCCGTCCACCATATCTCATGGTGGATGAAATCTCATGAGATTGCATCAATCCTTGAAAATCTCAACGATTTTTACAACAATTTTTCTTGTACATTATTCTACAAAAACAATTCATAATTATTTTGAGAATATAGCAATCTTGTAATTGGAAATTTGTGAATCACATTCACAATCCAAAATAAAAAGTGATTTACAATTTCAATTAATCATCTAATGTGAATCCAATTCACATCAATATTTAATCAACAAATATAAATCATAATAAGGTCTCTCTAGTACATTATAAATCACATTTATAATGTATTATGAATAAATGGATATCGCTATCCACATTACTCCTATCCATAACAATTAAATCACATTTAATTATATTAGACAATCATTCACATGCATCCCAATAATGTGAATCACACATAAGTCAAGATAATTAAATCATATTTAATTATCCATTTCTTAATGCTTACACATAATTTAACTATAAAATTAGTCTTGAACCCTTTTAAGAATAATGCGCTTACTCGGCAGATACTTGGAGATAAGGACATGGAGATTGTATTGTTCCACATATAATGACTTGGATATTGAGATCACATCTCAAATCCAGATCTCGGGCCTCCCATAGATGCATTATTAAATCAAGACCGTAAATATAATCTTCTCATTGCATCTCAATCACATTCATACCATTGTCCAACATTTGGACCAAGATCAGATTACTTCTCTATTGAGAGGAGTCACTAAAATACGTACCCATTTCATTACTCCCTAGGAATGGAAGGATCTATGTTATTCTTTATGATCACATCACCCTCAGGTATTCCCAATACATGTACATCTTGCATACTGGAAGAGTTAGAATAAACTCGAAGTATAAGATCTATTTTACACTGTCTACTTCAGAGTTTTATCAATAAGTTTCCCATATGATCATTGGGAGTTGGTATCGATCGTATATTTTCCAAAAGCATATATCATACCTAGGTCTTGATCATATACTTTCCAAAAGTATATATCAAACCTACAAATTTAGTCAAGCTTCCAAAGTGAGATGATCGTGCACGAAATTTGATTCTTCCCAATATCTCATGAGTGAACTTATGTCTTCCGGTTCAGTAAATGAACCCGTATGATCCCTTTGAGATATTGTATTACTCATATCTCATATGCCCTTGCATGCACACCAGCGCGCTGGTGTATAGACCTTGATTAGGTCATCAACCTATTGGTCTGCCAAATGTATATACTTAGACATATAGTAACACATCTGTCTCCGGTCAGAGGATGAGTATCTATATCGTGATAGCATACGACATAAGACTGTGGTTATCTCGATCTCGTTAAGTCAACTCTTTGACCTAACTTATCTAACACCTCTGAATCTTTATTCCTATGCAGAGGACTTGCATCAAGAGGTCGGTTAGATATCAGCCTTCAAAGAGAGGATTGCCATCTCCTCCTTAGGTTGGAGATCATCTCTTAATAATCATTTGACGGTGCTTGATAAGCCCCCAATCTAACTCTTTAGATATTCATCTAAGCACCAACCTCTATGATTCAATAATTGGATCAACAGCTGTATGATTACTAAGATGGCCATGGTACATAACCCTGATTATACTAAGGGGCCTATTATGCAAATTAGTTATTCTTCATTTCAAATTGGGGAATGTAATTCACAATAACATTTATTGCATAATGGCTCGATGTGGGCTTGCATGTACTATAATGTCATCTTGATTAGTCTAAGTAGAATATTTCATGCACATGCATGATTCTTTTAGATAGTGACCTCACTTGGATAAGCACCATGCAATAGCTCTTCATTGATGAGGTGGTGAGGAGGTAGAATTATTTGGTTTGGAGTAGCACATGGGTGGAAACATCCATCCTACTCTAGGGAGGGTAATGCATCTCAACCTAGTCTGGTGGCATCGATGTCTAACGAAGGGAAAGTGTGGTTTATAATAAAGCTTCAAAAGAGGGATAGACTACTGGCTCAAGAAGAAAAAACTCCTTATGTACATTTTGCACCTTTGTATATATGTCAAAAAAAGGGAAAAAAGGAAAGAGCTCCAAAAAAGGGGGACATGTCTGCCGGAGTGTGTATATTTGTGTAGCCAAATAAACAAGGCAAATGCTTCAAAGTCTAGTACCATGGTGATAAATCCCAGATTTATCAGCTTAATCTACAATATTTATCTCTCTTGCTTAAGTAAAACAACAAGATTCATTGACTAACTAATACTAATTACTAATTATTGTGTGGTAAATAATTAACACTATTTCATATATATTATTATAAACCTATTATGGTGTAATATTTTATGTATTTATTTCTTATTAAAAATCAAATAAAAATTAGATTAATATTTATAAATAAAATAATTTAAAATAAAATAAAACCCAAAAATAAGCAAAATAAAACTTAAATAAAATTGTTTTATATGGTTTTTATTCATTTTTAATTTTTATCTATGTGTATATGACCTCTGATCTTTTTGACTTCTACATAAAGTTGTAGATTTCATCGAGATATACAGCTTTCATGTTTACGACTTTTCTTGATTCTCCCTCTAACTATTTCTTTTTTATTTTACTTTGATTTATTTATTTTCTTCAATTCTGATTGGACCACGGTGCCTTATGATTGCACCACGTGGCCCGTTCATTTCACTCCACACGTATCCACTCCCGGTCGTCAGATCTTCATGCATCTTCATTCATCCTTCTGTTGGCGCCTCATTTTGGACCATTTGATCATCTTGATCAAGTGGATCCAGGCCATCTAACACCTCCCAAATCCTGAGCATCTAATATGATGTTCAGACAGTTGGGGCTTCATCCCCAACCTCCAGCAACCACTTCCCATCCCTGCAAATTGTTTGACCGACCTCCTTCTCCTAATTATCCCAATCACCCCTGTTTGCTTTCTAACCAACTTCCATCGCCAAATTCTTCTCTTATCATCCCTAACTCTTGCCAACCTCTCCTTTCATCTTAACCCTAACCACCCCATCATTAGTGATGGTTGAAACTTATGCCATAACATCCGGCAACCACCACATGAGTTTTACCTTCAAATACCTCACTGTCGCTGCACGCGGCGGTTGTCCACCTTTACACGAGTTGAGGCACAACGTCCCTCCAACTACCAGTTATAGAGGGAGGTGTGATCGATGATGCGACAATGGTATTCTAGCCCTCCGGTGACATCCTTGGCCTCCTGGCCAAGCCATGGTCATCTTTGTCCATTTAAGCTTCTCGTATTTGTCGCACGAGTCAAGCAAAGACCCAAGGGTAAGTCTACCCTCAATCACAGCTGGAGACTTGACTGAATTGGTCAATATCTACGGATATGTGACTACACTAGTCGCAATCCATTCTCTTCTCTAACCCCTCTTCTTGAGTTGGTTGCACTTAAACTTATAAGGGAATACCCCGCTCCTTGAGGAAAGAGTTGCTAGACTGGGGAACTAGAGCTACCTTGTTAGAGGAGGTTGTTTATTTATCATTTCTGATGTGGAGAGCTATATTTCACTTACACTGAACAAGTAAGATTCATAGTCATCAGAATTTGCGTATGAGGATTTATTTTGGACTGGCTGTTGAGGCGACCTGAATAGAAACTTGGGGAACTTAAAGGTTGTTAGGTCTTAAATTCAATTCCCAATAAGGTTCTGTCACATTATTAATTCAAAGGTTGAGTCGAGCTCTAGTTTCACCTTTTGTTCATGTCCTTGGTATGGAACCCAAAATCATTTCACTTTTGCATTCCATTTTATTTGCTCAGGGACAAATAAGGTTTAAGTATAGGGAGTTGATGAATATGTGATTCATCACTCTAAAAGTTGAAAATAAAGCACCGATCTTGAGTAAATAGCTACATTCTCCATTTATTTTTCATTATTCTCATTCAAGCATTTATAATTAATGTCTACATTTTAGCAAGCATATTTGCATTAAATAAAAAGCCAAATTCACTTGTAAATATCACATGTATATTCACCTTATTTCTCCTATTTTTATCTATTTTTATCTACATTGGAATTTAATACAATCAACTCTATAGTGTACACAATATTAACATTAATAAATGAAAAATGTCAAAAAAAATACTAGCTTGTAAAATTGATCAATAAAACCCTAACCCTAGTATGAGACTAAGAACCTTAAAATGGGATTATCTCTCTCATACAGTCTTCTATGGATCCCTACTCATTTTTGAATTAATGTACGTTCAATTACCTTTAAAACAATATAAATTCAAAAGAATCAGAGTACATATGTGAAACTTGAGTTTTGACCCCCTCCTTATATATTGTATATATGTCCTTGGTTTCTATTTTATTTTATATTTATATTTCTTAATTATTAAAAAATCCGAAAAAATTGATTAAGTTGTAAGTATTTCTTTTATATTTTCTCTAATTTTATTTTGACTTTTAACTTATTGAAAAAAGGATAAAAAATACAAAAGATAAAAAACTAGTATGTTACATCATAAGATACCACCCAAAAAATACTTTTTGTACAGATGATTTATTTTGATTTTCGATCTTTTACAAAAGTTTTAAAGATCATCGAGATAAGAAACTTTCATGTGGGCCACTTTTTTTTTACCCCATTTGTTATTTCTTTTTTATTTTTATTTACGTTTAATTTTTAAATTTTCTAGGAGAAACACGCGGCGGCCAGGGACGCAGCTGGCGCAAAATGCAGGGCATTGATGGCATTTGCGGGTTGGCAGAGCTGCTTGGCAGTGTTGACTTCAGCTCATGAATCACTGTTTGAAGAATTAACCTGCAAAGAAGATGACCACGTCAAGCTTCAAGTTCGACTGTTGGATTAGGGGGAGGAAATGATGATGGTGGCCTGACGGTCGTTGTTGCTCGATCAAAGTGAGATGGTATTGCGAGGGAGTATAGACTCGAATTGAAGCTCTGCTTCTTGCATGTGAATGATGGACAATGAGCAAGCTCCTTGGAAGGTCAAAGGCAACAATGGTCGTTGGTCGATAATGGATGTGTTGGCAATGAAAGAAAGGAGATGGTTTTGGATTTGAAGAAGGAAGAAGGGGGTAGCAGATGTGTGGAGAACGTGTAGCAGAGGAAAATGAGGATGAAGAGAGGAAGAGAAAGAAGATGTATACTTGAAGGATTCCTGGAGGTCGTGGTCGAAGGACCTTAACTAGTTCTCACCTCTAGTCGTCGACGCCAAACAACGAAGCTTCTACGGAGCATGAAGTAGCTCCATTACGTGGTATCTCAGCCACGGATTGCACTGAAGGTTGTGTCAGATTCATCGTCTCTCAATTGGAGTGGTCCTCACGCTATCACCATGGACCTTCAAGAAGCTGTAGCTCACCCCTCTCCCTGATGGTGAATGGCTTGCGATGAGGGCGACTGTTGGGATTTTAAGGGAAGTTGGCGAAGGACTCGAATGAGAGAACGTGGAAGGTGCATGGGACATGGGGCTCATGTAGGAGTGGTTGCAGACAAGGAGAGAGAAAGGCAAGGGTGGGGGAGAAGTAAAGGAGCAGGCTTGGTTTGTTGTGGGTCGCACGAGCGGTGGTTGTAGGAGCATTAGCAGTTGCATTGGTCTGGCGGTAGATTGTGGATGGGGAGGAAAGATATAGGAATGTGATGTGGTCAGGATCCCGCCGTGAAGCACGGGTAACGGTTGCACACCGTCGCGAAGGGCGGAGGAGGTGCGCAAGGTGCGGGCAGAAGTGAAGGGGGAAAAGGAGATGGTGAGTACACTTGGCGTGCGGGGAGCGTGGCCACGTGGTAGGAATAAAGATTAAAAATTAAAATAATAATTAAATAATAATTAAATAATAAATAATAAATAAAGATAAAATAAATAAGTAAATAATAATAAAATAAAATAATAAATAAATGTAAATAAATATAAATAAATATAAATAAAATGAAACTGTGAAAGTAAAATGGGGCGACACGTGGTGGCTCCAAGAGAAGCTATATGTCGCTCCTAGAAAATCATAAAATAAATGTAAAGAAAAATATAAAAGAAATAGCATAAGGGTCAATCAAAAAGTGGTCAACTTGAAAGTTTCTCGTCTCAATGAGATATATAACTTTGTGAAAGATCCGAAACCAAAATAAATCAATTGTACAAAAAGAATTTTTGGGTGGTATCTTAAAGGTATAAAATACCACATTTTGTCCTTTACGGATTTTTGACATTTTAAAGATAAAAATTAAAATAAAATTAGAGAAAATATGAAACAAAATTTTACACCTTAATATATTTTTTGGAATATTTTAATAAGTAAGAAAATATAAAGAATATAGGGACATATGTACAAGCCCAAGTTTCACATACATACTCCAATTCTTTTGAATTGGGTCTTGTTTTGAAGGTTATTGAACATACATAAATTCAAAAATGAGTAGCGATCCATAGGCGACTGCACGAGAGAGATATTCATGTTTTAAGGTTCTTAGTCTCAAATTACGATTAGGGTTTTATTGGTCAATTTTATAAGTTAGTATTTTATTGATATTTTTCCTATATTGATATTAGTAGTATACACTACCGAATTTATTTTATTCAATTATGAGTCAGAGAAAATTAGATAAAAATTCTAAATGCATGAATGAGAGTAATGTAAATAAATGGAAAAATACAGCTAATCACTCAACAACAAAGCTCTATTTTCGACTTTTAGATGATGAATCACATATTCATCACCCTCTCTCTCCCCTTTCCCTATGGTCATCCCCTACCCTAAGGCCGTCCAACCCATGGCCAGGTTGTCCCCTTTGTGTTCGCCCTTCTTTTATGCTACATGATCGCTTATATTGATAATGTATGGATGATCTTCTTCAGTGCCCCCTGCTCTTGAAGAAGGCAGAGAATTTTGTTTGGCAAAATTAGGAACTGTCTTTCTTAAATAATCTTGCTGCATGGAGGGATGCACATAGCTCATCCTCATGCCCACAAGTGCTACCTTCATCGGATCAGACTCACAAAAAAATCATGTGTTCTCAACTCTCGAAAACAACCACGCACATATATTCTAGTTAAAATAGTTTAAACAAAAGGTGTTACAACAAGAGGTCACTTCCACTGGAGACTTGAGGATGACAATCATGCTTCAAAAGTATGTCCTTTACTTGTAAGATCCAGATGGAACGTGTTGGGAATAATTCTCAATACGTGTGGTTCTATCAAATTTTTTAAAATTTTCTTCTACTATCATAACTTGTACGAGGAGGTCTTTTCATTGGATTTAATTCGATACTCATGGTTTCATGATGCACGAGGATGAAAACTCCTTCAAAATGGTATAAAAGCCAGGTTAGAGGACTTTTATATGATCCTTTATCTTAGGAATATAAGGTGCTGGATATCAGATTGTGTAGAAAATTTATTTTTCGTGTTTGTAAGATTCTGAATTGAATTAGTATGCATTTGATGTTGCTATTATTTTCCCATGTTATGAACATTTTTAAGACTCTAAATGATGTTTATAATGTCTAAATATAATCCCAAAGGCCAGTCCAATATTTGGTGGCGATTGGGCAAAGATTCAGATTCAAAAAGTGCCCACGGTTTTATTTTTGCATGAGTTTCATTAATGAAAATTATAGTTTTTTAGTTATTCGATATTTTTCATTAAACACGTTGAAAACAATAAATAAATGTCATCAAAAACCCACCAAATAACATGATTTTATTTCACGTAATTCTGATTCCGATGATCTAAAATATTAGATATCTAATCGGTTATGGTTGGAGGATGATAAGATCATCTTGATTGATTTTTTTACTTATGATTATCATTCAAAATTAATCATAAAATTATAATATATACCATTATTAAATCATAAATTAAATATCTCAAGGAATATTTGAGTTTTCTAGCTGCAATTGTTGTAATTAGATAATTTGAATAACCATACAACTGCAATTGTTTTGAATAACCATTTCATGGTAAGACAAAAATTAAACTGCAATTGTTGTAATTAGATAATTTGGATGCAAAATACTTAATTTCTTGATATATTGGACATTTGTAAAAACCAAATGGTTTTAATTCCAATTTTTTGTGAGAGATTATTAAATGGGAAATGCATGGTTGAAAGATTGATAAAACCATTGTTACAAATTGATCTAATTGTGTTGTTCTGAATTGGAATGGAGGTGTCTAGATCAGGATACAGAATGGTTAATTAATTAACACCTTACAATGCAAAGAAATAATCCTTCTCAAATACATGTGTGTTTGGTAGGATCAAATTCAAGGAAGGATAGCTTATGTAAGTCAAAGCATACTTTAAAAACTAAAATAGGAAAAAGATGTACTTGTGAAAGCATATACTATATAATAAAATATATCAAGTAAGAATTGTTTATTGGTTTAATTAGGTTACTATTGATTTAATATGATTAAGATAATATGATTGTATTATTACAATCTACTATCGATAATAAATATTAAAAAGGATGGGGTTTCCTTAATATAACGCTCACGAGAATTTAATTCGAAATGGTCAATACTCAATTTGAACAAAGATGTAGACATCCGTATGAAGACATACATGGTATCACAGTTTCACATACGAACTCCTCTTCTTTTGAATTTGATCTTGTTTTGAAGATAATTGAATGTGCATTAATCGAAAAGTGAGTAGGGGCCCATAAGAGACTGCATGAGAGATATATTCACATTTTAAGGGTTTTTTGTCTCAAACTAGGGTTTGGGATTTATTGGGAAATTTTACAAGTTAATAATTTTTTGGTAATTTCCATTTATTAATGTTAGTAATATATACACTATAAAGTTGAAATTCAATTCCAGGTTAGTTAAAAATAAATAAAAATAGAAGAAAATATTATAATAAATGTGATATTTATAAGGGAATCTGAGCTTATTATTTGATGCAGATATGAATACTAAAATACAAATATTATCTACAACTACCTGAATGATAATAATTCAAATAACTGATGAACTACAACAAATTACTTGGGAATGAAGCTTTATTTTCAACTTTTAGAGTGATGAATCGCAAATTCATCAAAGAGAGTGTAGGCCACTGCTCTACCCTTAATTGGAATGCCTCCAACTCGCTCTACGCGTGGAATGGCCTCACCTGCTCTATCTACTCCTCCATGTCTCCCTCTCTGCCCTCAACAACCTCTCCACCTCAACATAGGCGACATCATCGCCTCACCTATATCATAAGAACTCTCTACTAGTGTGAGTGTTGGCATCATCATCAGATGAGTCATCGCCATGTTGATCCTAAAATGAGGACCGTCCATGGGAATACTTTGGGGGATGAGGAGAATGTGGGAGAGGATTCTTGAGGAGGAAGTCATCATGGGAAACAATGAGAGAGACATATGTCTGGTGGGAGACATGTGTTCGAAGGAAGACAAGTGGATCACTATAGAGAGCACATATTATTCTTCAGAAATTGCCTTCTTTGGAGTGGAGTAGTGGCAAGATTCAGAGGAGAACAAAAAAAGAGTAAAGGAGTCTAGTGGGCCTATCCATGTGGCATGTTGCAAGAGAAAGCTAGGAGAAACTAACTTTAGATAGAGTAATAGATACTTATGATGAAGGATATGGGATGATCCTCGAGCGTGTCACGGAAGCATGTGGATCGCATCGTATGCGATGGGGAGCGACTAGTCGTGCTAGTTGCTCCAGGCAGCGGAACTTAAAATTTTTTAAATGATGAAACCACATGATCCAAGAACACTTCTTGGATCATTTCATCTAAACCACAAATAGGTATTAGGGTTACCTCTTGAAGCGTGGTTTCGATCGAGACTCTAAACCAAGAGACCTCCTGTCTCAAGTCTGATCCAACGGAGGAGACGCTTGCGAGCACGTTGATGAGACGCGTACTCCTCGCAATCCATGTTGATGATCCAAGCAGCGGATCTCCTGATCTCGTCACACAAGATCCAACATCTTCTTCACGAGCGAGGTGCACTGAAGGACGTGGAGATCCATGAGTAGATGATCAGGCAGCATAACGACGATGCTGCGACGATGACGACTCTCTCTTGGGATCCATGGTAGACGGCCACATTGGGAGAGAGGGAGAGAACCTTTGGCGTGTAGAGAGAGATCAAGATGATGGATTGAGTGTCTCTTGAAGATCAAGGGTGCCTCTTCTTATATAGTGTTTTGGGATCCATGGATCTCAATCCATGGACAACGCAAAATCAATGGATGAGATTGATTTGTGTTTCTTTCAATGCCATGATTTTATTGTGAAAATACAAAAACAATTAATTTAATATAATTTAATATATATATATATCGATAAATCAATATATTTAAATTCAAATTAAATCAATTAATTATCATTGAAAATAATGTGGAGGTAAACCACATCCCCATAAAAGGGGGGACGTCCACTCATGAGATCTCACTATCTCATGAGATCTCATTACCTCATGATATCTCCAAGATTTACAAAAAAAATTGTTGTAAATTATTTCACAAAAATAATTCACAATTATCTTGTGAAATATTGCAAATGCCATTGGAAAATATGAATCACATTCACATCTCAAAATAAAATGTAAATTATATTTTCAATTAATCATCCAATGTGAATCTAATTCACATCAATAATTAATTAACAAATATAAATCACAATATACTCTCTCTAATATATTATAAATCACATTTATAATATACTTGGTTAATATGGATAGTATTATCCACATTATTCATATCCATGATAATTAAATCATATTTAATCATCTTGAATCTCTATTCTCATGTACCCAAAAGATATGAATCGCATTCACATTATTCACAACTTTGATAATTAGATCACATTTAATTATCTTAGATAGCTCTTCTTATATGGATAAATAATACGAATGAAAATCATATTATATTTTACGATTAAATTACATTTAATCATCCATATCTCAATGCTTAGATATATATAAATCAACAATGGAATCATTCTTGAACTCCTTCAAGGATAATGCGCTTTCTCCGTGGATACTTGGAGATAAGGATAGGGCGATTGTATTGTTCCACGTATAGTGACTTGGATATCGAGATCGCATCTCAAATCCAGATCTTGCAAACCTCCCATAGATTCTTGATTAAATCAAGACCACAAATCTAATCTTCTCATTGCATCTGAATCACATTCAGATCAATGTCCAATATTTGGATCAAGATCATATCACTTCTCTACTGAGAGGAGTCACTAAAATCTAGACCCGTTTCATCACTCCCTAGGAATGGAAGCGTCATGGTTATACACTCGTTTATGACCACATCACCCTCAGGTATTCATAATACCTGTACATCATGCATACTGGAAGACCTATGATTTAACCTGAAGTTTTAGATCTCTTTTAGACTCTCTGTCAGGGTTTTATCATTAAGTTTCTCATTCGATCATTGGGAGTCGGTATCGATCATGTACTTTACAAAAGCATGTATCATACCTAGGTATTGATCATACACTTTCCAAAAGCATATATCAAGCCTACAAATTCATTCAACCTTCCAAAGAGAGATGACCGTGCACGAATTTGATTCTTCCCAATATCTCATGAGTGATCTCATGTCTTCCGGTTCAGTAAATGAACATGTATGATCCCTTTGAGAGATCGTATTACTTAATACCCTTATATGCACACCAACTCACGGGTATATAGACCTTGATTAGGCCATCAACCTATCGGTCTACCAAATGTACATACTCAGACATGTAGTAATACATCTGTCTTCGATCAGAGGATGCGTGCCTATACCGTGACAGTATACGACATAGATCTTTGGTTATCTTGATCTTGTTAAGTTAACTCTTTGACCTAACTAATTTGACACCTCCAAATCGCTATTCCTCTGCAGAGGACCTGCATCAAGAGGTCGGTTAGATATCAGCCTTTATAGATAAGGATTGCCATCTCCTACTCATGCTGGATATCACATCTTAAAAATTATTTGACGGTGCTTGATGAGTCCTCAATCTAACTCATTAGATATTCATCCAAGCACCAGCCTCTATGATTCAATAATTGAATCAATAGTTGTATGATCATTAAGATGGCCATGGTACATAACCCTAATTCTACTAAGGGACCTATTATGCAAATTAGTTATTCTTCATTTTAGATCAGGGAATAATATTTGCAATAACATTTATTGCATAATGGATCATCGTGGGCTCGCATGTCCAACAATCTCCCACTAGCCCAAAGAGCCATTAATGGGCTAATCATTTAAACCCGTACTCATGTGATAATCATAGGCTATTTAGAAAAATAGCTAGGTAAGTTGGCCAGTCACTCTGTTCCTAAGAGAATACGCTAAGTCCTTTTACGGCACTTGCATATCCCTAGTAACAGTGCTCGCATCCAAATGCGAATGTTGCATATTATGCAACCAATACTCAATTTTTTGTCAGTTATAATGTCCTTAACACTATAGCTTAATAGTTATTATAACTAGTATTTCCATAATCCTTATCAAAATACCCTTATTCCCGCAGATCTCTATCTCCTAAGGTATCTGCAGTTAAGACCTTTTAGATCACTATCTATAAAGTCTTAGTTACTTGAAGATAAGACTTAAAGATCACTATCTCAAAAGTCTTGTCATCTTTGAAAATTTTGTTATTACTGCAACTAAGTGTTTTATCTCCATAGTAGGATTAGTAACTACTTACTACTCCCACTGCATAATAGACATCTGGCATTTGTACACATCTAGCATACCCTCGGCTTCTCGTAATTGATGCACAAGGGCAAGCAGTTCTAGCATTCACTTCCTCAACTCCTTGAGGTGCTATATTTTTAGATAGGTCAGTACCATATCTTAAGGAAAAGAAGCCTTTCTTGGAATTTTCCAGAAAAATGGAACATATCCAAGGTGTACTACTAATGTGACGGTCCCAATACCCTCTTCTCTTTGCTTCTGAACATCTTCAGAACTAAGATCTAAGAGGTATCCTTGAGATCATATCTCAAGGTATGGAATAGTTAGTCTATAAAACACTTATTATTATCCTTATATCATTCCAAATGAGCAGGATATCATCTACATTTAGCACGATGAACACAATGTCACTCCCACTAAGCTTCACATGGTTCATCAAGATTCTATTTGAAATCATAACATTTATAATTTTATCAATCTTATGTTCCAACTACAAGAAGCTTATTTGAGTCCATAGATGGAGTTATTCAATTTGCACACCTTGCTTTCCTCAACCATGAAGCCCTGGGGCTACTACGTATGAATATCCTCTGAGAGGTATTCATAGAGGAATGCAATCTTGACTTCCATCTCGAAGATGTCGAAGTCAAGTTGTGCAGATATAGTTAGCAATATTCTGATGGGTTTAAGCATGGTCACTAAAGAAGAAGTCTCATCGCAAGCAATGTCTTCTCTTCGTGTGTATCTTGTGGATACTATCCATGCTTTGAAGGTCTTTACCTTCTCACCAGGTTCCCTCTTTCTCTTGAAGATCCATTTACATCTTAACGGGTCTTACCCTTATAGGTGGATCCTCAAGGGTTCATATACAACACTTGTATATGAAGTCTACATTTAGACTTTACTGCTAACATCCATCTCTCCATGTCATGATCTTCAGAAGCTTCATCATATAAAGTCAGATCATTGTCAGACTTATGTGGCACATGGAATTCATCTTCAAACTCATTTGAAGAGGTATTTGTGTTTCATCTTTAGTTGTCCTTTTAGTTTTCGAGTTAAGAAGCCTCATTATCTTTTCAAGATTCAATGAATTCCTTCACTTCATTTTTATCTTGATTCTCAAGAAAGTCATCATCTTAGAATCATATTCTTAGAGATGAAGTTCTTTAAGAATCTCAAGGTCATAAAGTAGGCATCCAATACCATTCTTTATTTTCCTAATGAAGTAGCACTCTCTTGTTCTAGATTCCAGCTTACTTGCATGGAACCTTATTAAGGATATATATTGTTGTCTCGACTACATATATACCTTGGAAACTAAGAGATAACTATGCTAAGATTAATCCCTTATCAAATCATGTCACATATGATCTAATTGTATCTCCCTACAACTTCACTGAGTTTAGGTGCATTAGGAAAAGTGAGATAGGAATGATATCCCTATCTCCATAAGGTGTTCCTTGAATTTATCCAATAGGTACTTGCTACCTAGGTTAGATCAAATTTATTTCATCTTCCTTCAAACTTTGGTTCTAAATCAAAACTGTGAAATCTTTGAACATTTCAAAGGTTTCTAAGGTGAAAGGAAGGAATCTCATATCACAAATAATCATCGAATGATATCACATATCATCAATGTTTATTATGATACAAATGATCCGCATACATCAATATGTATAAGATATTGAATACCTTGGCATCTTACACAATTCTCAGAGAAGAGTGTATTGGACAATTTCTACCTTTGAATACAATATTCACAAGTATGTAAGTTCTGAACATTTAGACAATTTAAAGTTCAATATCTCACTAGTCTATCGATCTTATCAATAGACATGTGTCCAAGACTCGATGCCAGATCATTGTCAAATGACCTTCATCCTCCTATTGATCTGTTAAGGTTTAATTTTCAGTATTAGAAATGTTAATAAAACTTTCATTAATATTCTAATTTAGTAGAGTACACTATCATAACTCTTTATGATAGGTCTATTCCAGAATACATGTTCATCTCCAACAATGAACGTATTCTAATATCTAGGTCATAGAGACATTCTCTAAGATCAAGGGCTCTCCCACTGAAAATATGAAGTCTATCTATCCTATGGAGATTGTTGCACAATTGTATCGATTTCCATATTGATGAATATTAATCCTTAAGATCAAATTTACTAATCTTCTACAACATATGCAACAATTACAAGTGTCATTAGAAGAATGAGATACAATTATTAGACTTTAATATTATCTTATAAGAAAGTTAATTTCAATGATTAAATGTAGATTATTTCCATGCACTATCCAAGTCCTTCTCTAAGGATCTTAGATAGTCCAGATAGCCATATTATCAATACATCGGTTTATTGTAGTATTGGTATTCATCCAATTCTTTGGATGTCATATGGAAGTCACAGAAGTTTAGTCAACTCTTTGACTCTCCTTCTTACTTGGTTCATAACCATGCTTCCACTGCGCTCCCATTGTCTGTAAATATCCATAGCTTAAGACAAAGGTTCTCTTATGTTGAACTCAAAAGATTTCAGTGTACGAGTATTTCAACATATATACATGCTTCATTTAATTCATACAATATGAATATTATGAAGATTCGTGAATGACTTGAGTATAGACAGTAGAGTGATGACATTCATCATATCTACATCCATCTAAACTCTTCAATACTTTGGTCCAGGCATGTATTCAAACATTTTGAATACATCATCTCTTTGTAGAGTTGTCGTTCTGCATAATGCAATGAACCATGTCATTCATAATTAAATGTTGAGAGCACATATGTATGCCAAAACATCTTCTTTGATTTTATAAGGATTAATTTGACAAACATCATCGACATGTCACTTTTAAAGTACACTCGATGAGGGATTAAGACTATAGAGACACCCAAACCCTGAGGTAATGTCCTATTGTCTTATTTAATTGTCAATCCTCATTTTGATGAGGAAACTTGCATGTTGCAACCACATACATTATGTGTCTAATTTCTAGGATAATATCTTGATCATGAATTCAGTTCATGATATTATACTGGTTATTACTGAGTATAGCTTTGAGTGGGTTTAATGATGATTATTTGAAATAAGAAATTTGTATAAATATACATACATATACATATATACATATTTACTTTGAATTAGGAATTTTTGTATCAAAGTTGTCTTGCCTTGTCAACATTGAAAGTTCATTCCCTTAATCACTTTCAATGTAAGAGATATTCTTACCATTATATCTCTAGCAAGATCTGGGATCTTCGCATTCCAATAATATGAGAAACTACAACTCAAATAAAAAAAGAAGGGGAACTCATTCCGCCATGCAAGTCCAACTTGCATTTCCCAATTCAGTCTTTAACACCCGATCCCACCACCCCTAAGGTGATGTTGACCCGTTGTTAATTGAACCAACCGTCAACAGGAATGGAACTCGCTATGCGTAATCCATTATCACCCCAATAATATGAGGAACCGATACTAGGGTCACTGCGCATACGGCCTTACTCTTTTGAGAAGCAAAGAGCCCGATCCAGATGCACTTGCATAGAGGAGCTGTCACTTTGGACATGCATCTCCTACATACAATCCCTGACGATGGAACCCTTAGCCTTGACGGGAGACCATGGATGGTCACTTATGTGATCGTCCACCTCATATTAAAATTTAATTAATTATCATGAATCGCATTCATATAATTAGTTCTTCAAAGGGAAATATAACTTTGTTTATAATAGGGTGTTTTAATTTGATATAATCAATTTAATCATATTAAAATCATTATCAAACCAATCTTAATCAGCAAACTTGATAATTACTTGAATAGAAGGTATAATCTCAAAGTATGTATTATTCGAATTTTAATAATTAGAAAAATATACCTTGATTTCTCCGGCATTATTAATTAACCGCGAGATACGAAGGTCTAAATGTCTCACACAAGGCGGAGACAAAGTCGCTGCGGTGACCCTCGGTAAATCCCTATTAAATAAACAATTAACCCACGAATAATATCAGGCAATGGAAATCAAAGTGTGGAGTTAAAATTTATTATAACTCTACAAAATATGTGTATAGTGCAAGTATGTGTAGAGTGTCGAACTCAAGGAGCAAGCAGGATAGAACAAGAAAAATGCACAAAAATGTGGTTGTGAATATTTGTCTAAATGTGCTAATTTTTGTGGGTTTTTAAATTTTATATTGTTTTTTATTTTCTTTTTCTTTCAATAAAGATATATATGTGGATAAGGAATATATATGTGACACTAGAGATAAGAGAGGGATAAAATTAGGGAAAAATGTCAGAATACATGAAATGGAATGTTTTTGGGCTTTTTATATTTTTCTGATGTTTTTGTGATTTTTCTAGGTCTTTTCCTAATTTTTTGGTATTTTTAAAGGCAAAAATACTAGTAAACAGAAAATAAAGTTGCTGGCTGAGATGAAAGTGAGGATGAAAAATATCAAAAGTGTCCGAAATTCCCAAAATTAATTTTATAATACAACTAATAAAATTAGGAAAATACAGAAACTGAAATTACATTTTTACAATTTTTATAGAATTTTTAAGATTTTTGTAAAGATTTTAGGGGTTTTGTAATTTTTAGGAGTTTTCTTTTGAAATTTTTAATGATTTTTGGACTAACACTAAAAGAAGATAAAACGCGCAAAATGTAATTTTTTTGGAATTTTTCAAAGCTTGTAATAATTTTTATGGATTTTCTAATGCAAACAGTGATGAAAATGCATGTTTTTGATTTTTAATAAATATGAAAATGCAATAAAAATGCAAATTAAAAATATGGCGTTAAACTACAATGGAACAAGAGCCTATGATATTTTTTTGGTAATTTTTTCGAGTTAAAATGATGCAAAACAAATGCAAAGATCCAAGCAAAAATACAATACTTACAAGGGCATAAACGTAAATACACAAAGTCCAAGGGCCTACTTGCAATTTTTCCAAAGTTATATAACGTTAAATAAAATTTTATGGATAAAAATAAATACCCAAACCCCAGAGGGGGTTCGCTGCAAAATGTCCAACTCACACGCACTGGGCACGTGACCTGACAGGGGTATTTTTGCAATTTTACAAAGTTCTAAGGGCTCAGATGCAATTTTACCAAAATATTACAACATAATTAAAAGGTTCATGAACCAAATCGAAATAGACAAACCCCCAGGGGGATCCTCGCAAAATGCCCACCTCCTCACGTGCACGGGTCACGTGAGGTGACATGGACTGGACCTAAATGCAAATATGGAAATTACGGGGATCTGGATGCAAATATTACAAATATATTTAAACTACTGATGAATCCACATTTCATCATCTTTATTCTATCATTTTGGCACCAAAAACCCTAGCAAATGCCTGTAAATAGCATTAAAATCATCATCTTAGCATTCATGCATGTGCATCTAAACAGTGTATAAATTACTGTAATTAAGGCCAAAATTATAGAATAAATAAAGAAAAGAAAAAGAATAAAATATTGTAAATATTTTATGACCCGAAACCCCGAGACCTAGGCATCTTGATGAATAGGTCGACAAGGAATAAAGTAGGGGGAGATAAGGTCAGAAATACAGATAATACACCTATACCTTTTATTCATTCTTTATTCATTTTGGGACCTATTTTTGGTTCCACTTTTTATACATCAAATAAAGAAACTTTGTACATGAAAGTTGTAGATAATTTAATAAAGAAAAATACAAAATTAATTTTACAGAAAAATAATGTACAAATAAAAAGTTATGGTCTGAATAAAAATCCAGAATGCCAACTTCCCAGACCCGTATCTCACAAATAAAGAACTCCAAATGCAGCGTACTCACCTTTAATTGTATATAGAAGAAAATAAGCTATTTAATGGCGGTGGTTTCGCATTTGGCGGAGCTACGGTTTGAAAGTTGAATTTTGGACCCCTATTGTATACTTGTACTGAATAAAATATTCAATTTATTCTTTATTCATTATTTATTCATTTTTATATTTTTATAATTTTGTAAATATTACTTATACTATATATTTGCATTAAAATTGAAATAAAATGCAAAGAAAAATAAAAATAAAAATTCTTGTACAAAGACTACATAGGTATTATACATCCACTTATACCTCTATAAAATGCATTTGTATTTTATTAAATATACAAAACATATCAGAAAAATAAAATAAAAATATATATGTGTATATAAAAGTATTTTATAATTTTAGAAAATAAAAACCAAAATAAAATAAATTAAAAATACCTAAATAAAAATAAAATACTTAAATATATAGATATAGATACCTATAGGGGTATAAATGCAAACTTGTAAAAATAAGTCTCATAAAAATAAATAAAAATCACCATAAAATAATTTATAAAAAAATAAACATTTTTTTTATAACCGAAATTTAAATAAATCATTTTCTATTTTTTTATTGAATTTCTAAGCATTTTTGCCAAGGTTTTTTCTGGTTGGTCCACGTGGACCAACCAGAGCTCTTCCTTGGTTGACCTCGGTCAACTCTCTGACCGAGGTCTGGCTATTGTCAGACTGCATTTTCCTTGGACTTCGCGGATTTTTCCAGGCCAAATCTTCCACCGATTGGCCTCGGTCTCTTCTGCAAAGTTGTTGCCCTACCATCCAGCTATCACGCCTAGCCATTGGTTGGGCGTTTGAATCGTTGTGCCGCCCGTGATCTTGCCTCGAAAGTCGCCCGTCCACCATATTTCAAAAACGACCCCACTCCTTCCCTTCTCTCTTTGAACCGGATTTGGGTACCCAAAAACTTCCAGGTGTGGGTCGAGGGCAAGTTCTCGTGACAGGGGAATCCTCCCCCATCTCAGTCGAGGTGCGGCGACCCCAAACGCCGCGTTCCAAGCACCTCCGGTGGCTGCGCCGCCGTGAAGTTTTCCCTCGCCCTTTTTGGGCTCGAGGCTGGTTTACATTATCTTTTTCTTGCATTTGTTAGCTTTGCAGTAGCTGTAGGTTCAACCCCCATATCTCGTTTCGCCTCCTATCCATCGAGCCACCTGATCGCCACCTCGCCGGAGCCCTTTGAACTCCGGTGACCATTATCCACTCCATACCCCGCTGTTTACTCGCCAATAAAGGCCAAGTTATCTGCCATTTGCGCTGTCGTTCTCTATCCTTCTTCGCAGGACTTGAAGGAGGCGTCTGAGCCTCATGAGCATCTTCGCCGAGCTACCTGGAGCAGTCCCTGTACACCCACGTCGTGGCGGCGCACCGGCGTCTCTCCCTCCATTTTGACACCGTCACGAGCTAGACGGACGTCCCAGGAAGCTTCCCAGGCATTTTGGAGCATCAACTCGCGGCGGGGGAGCCTGATCTGGACCTGGGAAACTCGCCTCGCGGCGGGTTCATCCCTGTTCTTCGTCGACTCCTCCAAGCCGTTCGATCAGCCTCGTTCTTCCAGGAGCACAGCAGCCGTCGGATACGGAGGGCCCAGGACCGTCCATCTCCTTTCGATCATCTAATCCGAGCCCTCAATCGCGAAGCGGCATCGCAGCACAGGCGCGCGACACGTGTGTAAGTCAAGTCAGATCCACCGTCCGCTCGCGCCTAAGTTGGGTATTTTGCACTATAAACCCAACTTGTTTTTGTATTTTATAATAGAAACTCAAACTTTCATCTGTCGTTGATTTCTTTTTGTAACATTTACTTTAAGGCCCCCAAACTTTCACGTATTTACAAGAAGGTCCTCGGCCACATCATCTCACGTGCCCGTGCGCGTGAGGTGCGTGGCCATTTTGCGAAGGGACCCCTGGGGGTTTAGTTATTCTGGTTTAGTCCTAGAACTTTTGTATTTAGCGTTAAATATTTGGGATATTTGCATTGCACCCCGGACCTTCCTGGAATTTATTATTTGGTCCCTGCCAGGCGCGTGTATCGCACGTGCGTGGCTTGGACATTTTGGGCTCAGGCCCTCCAGGGATTTGTAATTTGTTGTTAATCTAGTAAATGCAAGTTTTAGTGTAAACTTTTGTGGAAAATTGCATGTATGCCCCTGGATGTTTGAGATATTGCACAGACACCCCTGCCAGTACTGTTTGATGTTTGGATGTTTGCTCTAATTATTTGACCTATCATTTTAACTCCAAAATTTCTCAAATTTTGAACTTAAGTTTCTGGACATGTGTACCTTAACGCCACATATTTAGTTTTTGATTTTATTTTACTTTCATATTTATTAAAAATCAAAAACTTGCTCTTGTGCACTGTCTAGCTTAGAAAATGCCAAAAAAATATCAAAATACCTCTAAAAATTCCAAAAAAAATTACCTAGTGTCTATTTTATCTTATCTTAGTGTCAGTCCAAAAACCACTAAAAATCTCAGAAGAAAAACCTAAAAAAATTCGAAAAGACTCAAAAACTCAAAAAAATATATAAAATAGTAGAAAACTCCAAAAATCAAAAACTCAGTTTCTGTTTGTTCCTTATTTTGTCCTTTTTATTTGAAAAATAGTGTGAAAATTTTGAGCTACTGGTTGCCATTTTTAAATCTCATTTTATTCACAGCCAGCCCTTATTTGCACTGTTTTACTTTATTTCAGTATTTAAAAATACCAAAAACACCTTGAAAATTTTCCAAAAATCACAAAAACAGTAAAAAACCCTAAAAAGACTAAAAACAATTTGTTTCTGAATTTTTGGTAATTTTTACTTAGTTTTATAAATATTCTATCTTGTCTTTTATTCCATTGTCTTTAAATTCCAATATTGAAAAAGAAAAAGAAAAATATAAAATAATAAAATTATAAAAATCAGAAAATTAAAAATCAAAATACAAAACAAAAAAAATAAAATAAAAAAAATAAAAATTAAAAACCCACAAAAATTGTAGTTGCTTGCCTGCTTAGTGTGGACACTTTACACACACACACGTGTGCTTACATTTGCTTGGACTACCCTGCTTGCTCCCTGTGTTCGAACTCTCTGCATACTTGTCACTATACACCATTTGTGCAGAGTTAAAAATAAATTTTAACTCCACATTATTTCTAATTTATTGATCTTTAGTGTGGGTTAATTGTTGATTAATTTCGAATTTCATTGAGAGCCGCCACAGCGACGGTTGTCTCCGCCTTGTGTGAGACACCAATTTAGACTCTCTTGATTTTCTTGATTATTAAATGGCGCCGTTGCCGGGGAGCAACAACGAGTAGTTCACATTTTGTTTGATTGTGTGATTGTTTACCATAGCATTATTTTCCATCTCTTACATTTTTGATATATCTTGTTGAGCTATCTGACCATCTCTTTTCTTGTCTTCTTGCGAGGGACCGCGGAGCAAGGCGGATTGCTTAGGTGATCCGGTGCATCCTTGGGAAGCGGAGCCGGCCTTCTTAGGTCACGTCGGCAGGAGAGAGCACGAGTGAGGGAGAGTGATTAGATTAGCTTACATTTATTTTTGTGAGAGAGAGACTATTAATTTGTAATAATACAGGTACACTTGGACTCTTGGACATTCGGGCCCAATTCCCAAGTGTTTGTTCACTTGGGGGCTCACCGCTGCTTTCCATCGGTTTTCATCGCCTTTTCTTACTTTGTTTTTCGGTTTTGTTTTCCTTACTTGTGTGATTGAGCCCTTAGATTTAGGATTGCTTGCGATAGACTAAGGCCAAACACCTAATATCTTTGCATATACCTATAGCCGCGTTTGGACTTAGTCAAAGTTTAAACAGTCTGTTCATTTATCTCTTAACCCGTGTGCCGTGAGCGAGCCCCATCAAGCGCTACTCCTGAACTCGAGTGTGTCCGAGAAGAGGAGGGGTAAGCCAAGACCGGACTCTTAGGTTAAAGATAAGTGGCTGATTTGTGGTTCTTCACGATAATAGCAATTTCTGAACTTAGGGCGATTTCATCGGCTTGCATTTGCATATAGATAGGTTTCAATTCTGCTGAGCATCCTTGCATGTAGAGTGCTGGAGGCAAGGTGAGCATTTACGCTTTAGCATCCATCATTATTTGCCGCTTGCATTGCTTTTCCGACTCTCCCTCTGATTTTGCCAACCTAGGTGCTCAAAGGAATTGATTCCCCGTTAGGATCGTACATTTTCATTAAAAATCCAAAAAAAAGTGGTAACCAATAAAATTGGGACTGCTAATATTACTCGACCCTAAAATCGACCAAAAAGAAAAATCTTGTATTGGGGCGAGTAATCCCCTCATTGTCTTCGTTTTACATTGCTCGCGCACACACTAAGGTTAGTGCCCAAATCCCATTGAGCCCCTAAGTGTTTGAGCAACTTCTTGACTTTTTCACCTAACTCTAAAACAGACAAGATAAAAAGACCGCATTTGTGGTCTTCACCGAGTTGAGTAGGTGAATTGAGGGTTTGGTTGTTTCATTTTTGCTTGTGATTGTTTTGTGTGCATTCTAGATCATCCTCTGCGCATTTGCGCCTTTTTCTTCACTCTCTTGACTTGACCTTCGTGCTCCCCGAATCACTTCCTCTTGTTTTCGAGATGGATCCCTGGAGTGCATTTTATCCGGACTTTGCGGACCCTTCACTCGCTCCAGCCGGTCCACCTCCCTTTTGTCAGGAGGATCCTCCTCCTACTTTTTCGGACTTTTGTACATATCCGCCTCAGCCACAGTATCAAACTTCGGACTTCTGCCCACATCCATCCCCACATGTATATTATCCGCCTCTACCTTCACATCCACCCGAGTCTGACCTGTTGGAGTCACCTCCCACGACCTCCATGAGTGTTGTCATGAACCTAATGCTAGATCACATCAATTTGATGAAGGAAAATCTTGACACTTTGAGAGAATATCGGACTAGTGCTCTTTTCATTGAGGATACAACTTTGCTTGTGAGGAATCACGGGAGCTTGCAATCGCCAAAAATACAAAAAAATGAGAAAAAATTAAAAATCCAAAAAGATTTCGGGAGACACTTGGTTGATCAAGATTTTGAGGAGAGAGTCCACTTGCCAGAACCCTTGACCCCACATACATTCACACCTAGTCCCACCCTTGACCCTGAGGATGCCGCTGTACAGACTGCTCTTGGCATGCCTCATGTATATACTGATTCCGACTTCCTCCCTTGTATGGAGGAAGTCCAAAAATTCAAAAAATTGTTGACTGAACCCGAAGTGGTGGCCACTATTCATGAGATCATCCGTGCCCCACTTCAGCAGGCCATGACCCAATTATCTGCTCCTCTTCCCAAGAAGAGAAAGCGGAGGAGCAGATCTGAGCGTCACATTCTGACCATGGCCACTGCCCTCGCCATCACACACCGTCCCATTCCCAAGAAGAAGAACACAGCTACACCTTTCATCACTTGCACCATCTCTGACCATACTTGTGATCGCACTCTCTTAGACGGCGGTGCATCTATTAGCATATTACCCTTCTCGTTGGTACAGTCTCTTCACTTAGGGCCTCTCAAGAAGACCAGGATGACCGTTCAGTTTGCTGATGGATCAATCAAGAGGCCGAAGGGTATCCTTGAAAACGCCGTCATTTCTATTCAGGGCACGAGCCACCATGTTGATTTTGTCGTGTTGCCCATGGAGAACTCCACAGGGGAGCCATCTCCAATCATCCTGGGACGACCATTTCTCGCCTCTGCGAGGGTCGTTATTGACTATGGATCAGGAGAGATTCGCTTCCGTCCTATTGACGAGAGCGAAGTGTTGATCACCACACCCACAGTTGACCAGAGACCTGCACCTGATGCACCTTCACCGATTATAGCTGACTCTGAGGCATGTGACCTACCTGATGCTACTAGAGATGCTTCCTTAGCGATCCCTGATGAGACCCGACGGATCCCCCAAAAGGGGAGGAAGTCGGAAAGCATGGACCTCACTAATCCTCCTCCTGGTGTGTGGCGATGTGTTGATGAAATGAGTATCTACGTGATTGAACCATTTGAGCAGGGGGCAGATACCAAAATAATTGAGGATGTGTATGATGTTGCCCATTACTTTGAGAGACCTCATAAGGCAACAAATGACTTGAGTAAGACTAGACAGGACGACCTGTTTTGACTACTTCCACTAATAAATCCGTTCCTGGCCCTTCCCAAGTGAAGATGATTGAGGTCGGTTATGATGCTGCCATTTATTTTGATAAATTCAGACCTCTTGTTGAAGACAAGGATTCAGGTGAGACTTTTGAGGACGATCTGAGTTCGTTTACATCCACAGATGATTTCGTTCCTTTTGATTTTGACCTGGACGAGGACTCGCAGGATGACTCCGATTACACTTCTTCCGAGGATGATGAGTTTGTCCCATTTCACTTCGATATCGGCGAGACTTCCAAGGCCGGACCTAGTCGTACTTCTTCCACTCACCCGTCTGTGCCTTCACACCATAGGATCACCAAGGGAGAACCCAGCCATACCGCTTCCATTGATCAGTTCGTCCCTTTCCATTTTGATTCCACTGAGGGCCTTCACCGTGTCGACCCTGATCGGCCTCGTCCACTATGGACCCCGATGTCGACATACACCATATCAGATCTATCCCTCAGCGGTCTCGCAAGAAGGTCAGCTTTCCACCTTCTTGATCATGTGTATATCCATCTTTGTTGTATATTCCCTTGTGTACCTCGATTCTTTCTTCCGTATTGCTCGACCACCCATTCTCGTGTTTGCCTTGCTTAGGACGTACTTTGTCCTAAGTATAGGGGGGTGGACGAGCCGAGTGTTCCTTCTTCGTTCTGTGTCATCGCTCCTGTTGTTGTCTATACTTAGGGCTTCTTTTACCCTAATTATAGGGGGAGGCGGTGTGTACATTCTCATGATCTCATCTCTTTTTCTTTTCTTCTTTTCTTCTTTTCCTATTCTATCTTCTTCATCTATCAAAAAGGTGCCATCCTAGTAGACAGTTTTCCATACTTAGGACATACTTTGTCCTAGTATAGGGGGGTGTGCACCCCGAGTATTTCCATTCTTTGATCCTCTCCATTGTCTCCTCTTCTTGTCTATACTTAGGGATATCTTACCCTAAGTATAGGGGGAGACAATCTGAGTACGATCTGTTCATTCCCACCCTTGACCCTCCCTACTTTGTGTACAGTCTGCTATACTTAGGATTATTTGATCCTAAGTATAGGGGGGACGGTCAACTTCTCATTCATTCATTCATTCCGTTAGTTATTCCTTCATTCTTTAGACTTGCCTATACTTAGTACGAGTTATGTCTTCTCTTTTCTCTCTGATCTATGAGGACATAGCTCAAGCTAAGTATAGGGGGGTCGTATATACTACGTATATACTTTAGCCATAACTCGTACTTTCATATTTTCTTAAAAATATGGCTAATAATTCATTAAAATTCATTACAAATTCTTTACTAAAAAGGTGTAATTATTCCTCAAATTCTTTTTGTATTTACTGATTAGTAAATCAGGTGAAAATGTTTTTTTGCAAAATGTTTGAAAAATAGTTTGAAAATCTTTGTGAACATCTATTGAAAACTATTTTGAAAATATTTTGTTACATGTTTTCAAACCTGTTGTAAAAAGTGTGGTTTGTAAAATTTATTTTCTTTGTGTGAAATAAAATGTTTGGAAAATGATTTGCAAATGGTTTGAAAAATGGTTGCAAAAATATTTGAAAAACCTATATATATACTGTTTTGAAAAGCCTTTGCAAAATGATTTTCAAATGTGTGTACATGTTTTGTAAAAATTATTTTGGACTATAGTTTTCAAAAATTGTGTGAAAAGCTTGTGTCGAATAAGTTTGAGGAATACTAACATCACACCAAAATCCACTACCTATATATATATGTATAAAATTGATCACTTACCCTTGTAAATTCTTAAAATCCACTTCTTGTACATATAAGAAGCACTCCCGTGTACATATTTTCACCTAGTTTTTAGCCAAAACCTTTTTGTTTTCAAAAATTCCCAAAAACATTTGCAAAAATTAAAATCCAAAAACATCTGAAAAATCTTTTTGAAAAAATACAAAAAATGCATCTGCATGCATCATCATTATCTTTTCAAAATCCATAAAAAGTTCAAAATCTTTGAAAATTGCATCACAAAAATATTTTCTGCGTAGCATTGCATAGCATTCGCATTTTTCGGATTGAGTTTGATAACTGAACAAGTCTAAGTAAAATCCGGAGATTGGAGCTTGATTGGACCTTAAAATCTACCTAATAACAGGAACCTTATAGGAACTGAGTTTGAGGTACTTCAGGTCTAGTTGACTTAATTCTTTGAGGATCACGGGACTTGGTTCAATGGATTCTTGACTGCCTAAGTAGAGTATTTCGGAGCACACGCACGACTCTTGTTGATAATGACCTAACTTGGACACCTGCACCTTTCACATAGCTCTCCACGGATGAGGTAGTGAGGAGGCAGCTTCCTTTAGCTTGGGGTAGCATATGAGGGTAGTACTTCTAGGCGGAACCTCTCTTCTTCTTATAGTGAAGGAAGTGCACCTCAACTTGGTCTAGTGGTGATGAAGGCTAAAGACAGAAGCCGTGGGTTGCAATAAAGCTTCAAAAGAGGGATAGTCTACTGGCTCAAGAGGAAAATTTCTTGTATATATGCTGCACCATGTAGATATGCTGTACAGATGCAATTAAAAAAAAGAGAGAAGAGAAAGAACTCCAAAAAAGTGGTGGGTCGGATTGAAAATTTAATAACCCCACCGGAGTGTATATAGTCCAATAAAGCAAAAGCTTATGATATCCATGTCATATCTCATGAAGCTTGCAGCGGGAGACTTAGCTACACTGGTTGAGCTCCCAAAATTCTATACTTCTTCCCCCTCTTCTTGAGCCGGTTGCACTTGAACTTAGAAGGGAATACCCCGCTTCTCGAGGAAAGAGTTGCTAGACCGAGGCATTAGAGTTACCAGGTTGAGGGAGGTTGTCTCTTTGTTACTTCTGAGGTGGGGAGCTACATATCACTTACACTGTGCAAGTCAGATTCATAGTCATAAGAGTTTGCGTATGAGTTGAAGTATTTCTGACCTGGCTATTGAGGAGACTTGGACAGAGTTTTGGGATTCTCAAGGACTGTTGGATTTCAAACTTGGTTCTCATTAAGGTTCCGACCGCACTAAAATTCCAAAGGTCCGACTTAAGCTCCAAACTTTGATTTTGCGAAGACAAGTTCAATAATTAAACTTAATCTAATTTTCTTCTTTTTCTTTTCTTTCTTTTTCTTTTTGCACTTATTGCACAAGTGTTTGCTAGGGACTAGCAAAGGTAAAGTATAGGGGGATGATGAAGCCACGTTTCATCATCTTTATTCTATCATTTTGGCACCAAAAACCCTAGCAAATGCATGTAAATACCCTTAAATGGAGCATCTTAGCATTCATGCATGTGCATTCAATTAGTGTATAAAATACTGTAATTAAGGCCAAAATTATAGAATAAATAAAGAAAAGAAAAAGAATAAAATATTGTAAATATTTTATGACCCCAAAACCCCCGAGACCTAGGCATCTTGATGAATAGGTCGACAAGGAATAAAGTAGGGGGAGATAAGGTCAAAAACACAGTCAAAATACCTATTCATTCTATTCATTTCTTATTCATTTTGGGACCTATTTTTGGTTCCACTTTTTATACATCAAATAAAGAAACTTTGTACATGAAAGTTGTATATAATTTAATAAAGAAAAATACAAAATTAATTTTACAGAAAAATAATGTACAAATAAAAAGTTATGGTCTGAATAAAAATCCAGAATGCCAACTTCCCAGACCCGTATCTCACAAATAAAAAACTCCAAATGCAGCGTACTCACCTTTAATTGTATATAGAAGAAAATAAGCTATTTAATGGCGGTGGTTTCGCATTTGGCGGAGCTACGGTTTGAAAGTTGAATTTTGGACCCCTATTGTATACTTGTACTGAATAAAATATTCAATTTATTCTTTATTCATTATTTATTCATTTTTATATTTTTATAATTTTGTAAATATTACTTATACTATATATGTGCATTAAAATTGAAATAAAATGCAAAGAAAAATAAAAATAAAAATTCTTGTACAAAGACTACATAGGTATTATACATCCACTTATACCTCTATAAAATGCATTTGTATTTTATTAAATATACAAAACATATCAGAAAAATAAAATAAAAATATATATGTGTATATAAAAGTATTTTATAATTTTAGAAAATAAAAACCAAAATAAAATAAATTAAAAATACCTAAATAAAAATAAAATACTTAAATATATAGATATAGATACCTATAGGGGTATAAATGCAAACTTGTAAAAATAAGTCTCATAAAAATAAATAAAAATCACCATAAAATAATTTATAAACAAATAAACATTTTTTTATAACCGAAATTTAAATAAATCATTTTCTATTTTTTATTGAATTTCTAAGCATTTTTGCCAAGGTTTTTTCTGGTTGGTCCACGTGGACCAACCAGAGCTCTTCCTTGGTTGACCTCGGTCAACTCTCTGACCGAGGTTTGGCTATTGTCAGACTGCATTTTCCTTGGACTTCGCGGATTTTTCCAGGCCAAATCTTCCACCGATTGGCCTCGGTCTCTTCTGCAAAGTTGTTGCCCTACCATCCAGCTATCACGCCTAGCCATTGGTTGGGCGTTTGAATCGTTGTGCCGCCCGTGATCTTGCCTCGAAAGTCGCCCGTCCACCATATTTCAAAAACGACCCCACTCCTTCCCTTCTCTCTTTGAACCGGATTTGGGTACCCAAAAACTTCCAGGTGTGGGTCGAGGGCAAGTTCTCGTGACAGGGGAATCCTCCCCCATCTCAGTCGAGGTGCGGCGACCCCAAACGCCGCGTTCCAAGCACCTCCGGTGGCTGCGCCGCCGTGAGGTTTTCCCTCGCACTTTCTGGGCTCGAGGCTGGTTTACATTATCTTTTTCTTGCATTTGTTAGCTTTGCAGTAGCTGTAGGTTCAACCCCCATATCTCGTTTCGCCTCCTATCCATCGAGCCACCTGATCGCCACCTCGCCGGAGCCCTTTGAACTCCGGTGACCATTATCCACTCCATACCCCGCTGTTTACTCGCCAATAAAGGCCAAGTTATCTGCCATTTGCGCTGTCGTTCTCTATCCTTCTTCGCAGGACTTGAAGGAGGCGTCTGAGCCTCAGGAGCATCTTCGCCGAGCTACCTGGAGCAGTCCCTGTACACCCACGTCGTGGCGGCGCACCGGCGTCTCTCCCTCCATTTTGACACCGTCACGAGTTAGACGGACGTCCCAGGAAGCTTCCCAGGCATTTTGGAGCATCAACTCGCGGCGGGGGAGCCTGATCTGGACCTGGGAAACTCGCCTCGCGGCGAATTCATCCCTGTTCTTCGTCGACTCCTCCAAGCCGTTCGATCAGCCTCGTTCTTCCAGGAGCACAGCAGCCGTCGGATACGGAGGGCCCAGGACCGTCCATCTCCTTTCGATCATCTAATCCGAGCCCTCGATCGCGAAGCGGCATCGCAGCACAGGCGCGCGACACGTGTATAAGTCAAGTCAGATCCACCGTCCGCTCGCGCCTAAGTTGGGTATTTTGCACTATAAACCCAACTTGTTTTTGTATTTTATAATAGAAACTCAAACTTTCATCTTCCGTTGATTTCTTTTTGTAACATTTACTTTAAGGCCCCCAAACTTTCACGTATTTACAAGAAGGTCCTCGGCCACGTCATCTCACGTGCCCGTGCGCGTGAGGTGCGTGGCCATTTTGCGAAAGGACCCCTGGGGTTTAGTTATTCTGGTTTAGTCCTAGAACTTTTGTATTTAGCGTTAAATATTTGGGATATTTGCATTGCACCCCCGGACCTTTCTGGAATTTATTATTTGGTCCCTGCCAGGCGCGTGTATCGCACGTGCGTGGCTTGGACATTTTGCGCGAAGGCCCCTTCGGTTTTTGTAATTTGTTTTTAGTCCAGTGAATGCAAATTTTAGTGTAATATTTTGTGGAAAATTGCATGTATACCCCTGGATGTTTGAGATATGGCACATACACCCCTGCCAGTACTGTTTGATGTTTGGATGTTTGCTCTAATTATTTGACCTATCATTTTAACTCCAAAATTTCTCAAATTTTGAACTTAAGTTTCTGGACATGTGTACCTTAACGCCACATATTTAGTTTTTGATTTTATTTTACTTTCATATTTATTAAAAATCAAAAACTTGCTCTTGTGCACTGTCTAGCTTAGAAAATGCCAAAAAAATAGTAAAACACCTCCAAAAATTCCAAAAAAATTACCTAGTGTCTATTTTATCCTATTTTAGTGTCAGTCCAAAAACCACTAAAAATCTCAAAAGAAAAACTTAAAAAAAATTCGAAAAGACTCAAAAACTTCCAAAAAATTCTAAAAATCAAGGAAAATCCAAAAATAGCAAACTCGGTTCCTGCTTGTTCTTTATTCTGTTCTCTTCATTTGAAAAATAGTGTGAAAAATTTTGGTTGCTGTTTGCTATTTTTAAATCCCATTTTACTCACGGCCAGCACATATTTCACTGTTTTGCCTTGTTTTGCTATTCAAAAAAATATCAAAAACACCTTGAAAAATCCCCAAAAATCACAAAAACAGTAGAAAACCACAAAAATACCAAAAAGATTTTATTGCTGAATTTTTGATAATTTCTACTTAGTTTTATAAATATTTTACCTTGCCTTTTATTCCATTGTCTTTGAATTCCAATATTGAAAAAGAAAAAGAAAAATATAAAATATAAAATATAAAAATCAGAAAATTAAAAACCAAAATACAAAATTAAAAACAAAAAAAAAATTTAAAAATTAAAAACCCACAAAAACACCTTTGCTTGCTTGCTTAGTGTAGACACTTCACATAAACATTCACTTGTGCACAATTGTTTGAATTACCCTGTTTGCTCCCTGTGTTCGAACTCTCTGCATACTTGTCACTATACACCATTTGTGCAGAGTTAAAAATAAATTTTAACTCCACACTTGTTTTTCATTGTTGATTAATCACATTTTAGTTCTAATTTAGTTCTAATTTATTGATACTTGATTGTGGGTTCATTGTTGATTAATCACATTTTATTGTGGGTCGCCACAGCGACGTATTTAGACCCTCGATAATCTGCGATTATCAAATGGCGCCGTTGCCGGGGAGCAACAACGAGTAGTTCACATTTTGTTTGATTGTGTGATTGTTTACCATAGCATTATTTTCCATCTCTTACATTTTTGATATATCTTGTTGAGCTATCTGACCATCTCTTTTCTTGTCTTCTTGCGAGGGACCGCGGAGCAAGGCGGATTGCTTAGGTGATCCGGTGCATCCTTGGGAAGCGGAGCCGGCCTTCTTAGGTCACGTCGGCAGGAGAGAGCACGAGTGAGGGAGAGTGATTAGATTAGCTTACATTTATTTTTGTGAGAGAGAGACTATTAATTTGTAATAATACAGGTACACTTGGACTCTTGGACATTCGGGCCCAATTCCCAAGTGTTTGTTCACTTGGGGGCTCACCGCTGCTTTCCATCGGTTTTCATCGCCTTTTCTTACTTTGTTTTTCGGTTTTGTTTTCCTTACTTTGTGTGATTGAGCCCTTAGATTTAGGATTGCTTGCGATAGACTAAGGCCAAACACCTAATATCTTTGCATATACCTATAGCCGCGTTTGGACTTAGTCAAAGTTTAAACAGTCTGTTCATTTATCTCTTAACCCGTGTGCCGTGAGCGAGCCCCATCAAGCGCTACTCCTGAACTCGAGTGTGTCGAGAAGAGGAGGGGTAAGCCAAGACCGGACTCTTAGGTTAAAGATAAGTGGCTGATTTGTGGTTCTTCACGATAATAGCAATTTCTGAACTTAGGGCGATTTCATCGGCTTGCATTTGCATATAGATAGGTTTCAATTCTGCTGAGCATCCTTGCATGTAGAGTGCTGGAGGCAAGGTGAGCATTTACGCTTTAGCATCCATCATTATTTGCCGCTTGCATTGCTTTTCCGACTCTCCCTCTGATTTTGCCAACCTAGGTGCTCAAAGGAATTGATTCCCCGTTAGGATCGTACATTTTCATTAAAAATCCAAAAAAAAGTGGTAACCAATAAAATTGGGACTGCTAATATTACTCGACCCTAAAATCGACCAAAAAGAAAAATCTTGTATTGGGGCGAGTAATCCCCTCATTGTCTTCGTTTTACATTGCTCGCGCACACACTAAGGTTAGTGCCCAAATCCCATTGAGCCCCTAAGTGTTTGAGCAACTTCTTGACTTTTTCACCTAACTCTAAAACAGACAAGATAAAAAGACCGCATTTGTGGTCTTCACCGAGTTGAGTAGGTGAATTGAGGGTTTGGTTGTTTCATTTTTGCTTGTGATTGTTTTGTGTGCATTCTAGATCATCCTCTGCGCATTTGCGCCTTTTTCTTCACTCTCTTGACTTGACCTTCGTGCTCCCCCGAATCACTTCCTCTTGTTTTCGAGATGGATCCCTGGAGTGCATTTTATCCGGACTTTGCGGACCCTTCACTCGCTCCAGCCGGTCCACCTCCCTTTTGTCAGGAGGATCCTCCTCCTACTTTTTCGGACTTTTGTACATATCCGCCTCAGCCACAGTATCAGACTTCGGACTTCTGCCCACATCCATCCCCACATGTATATTATCCGCCTCTACCTTCACATCCACCCGAGTCTGACCTGTTGGAGTCACCTCCCACGACCTCCATGAGTGTTGTCATGAACCTAATGCTAGATCACATCAATTTGATGAAGGAAAATCTTGACACTTTGAGAGAATATCGGACTAGTGCTCTTTTCATTGAGGATACAACTTTGCTTGTGAGGAATCACGGGAGCTTGCAATCGCCAAAAATACAAAAAAATGAGAAAAAATTAAAAATCCAAAAAGATTTCGGGAGACACTTGGTTGATCAAGATTTTGAGGAGAGAGTCCACTTGCCAGAACCCTTGACCCCACATACATTCACACCTAGTCCCACCCTTGACCCTGAGGATGCCGCTGTACAGACTGCTCTTGGCATGCCTCATGTATATACTGATTCCGACTTCCTCCCTTGTATGGAGGAAGTCCAAAAATTCAAAAAATTGTTGACTGAACCCGAAGTGGTGGCCACTATTCATGAGATCATCCGTGCCCCACTTCAGCAGGCCATGACCCAATTATCTGCTCCTCTTCCCAAGAAGAGAAAGCGGAGGAGCAGATCTGAGCGTCACATTCTGACCATGGCCACTGCCCTCGCCATCACACATCGTCCCATTCCCAAGAAGAAGAACACAGCTACACCTTTCATCACTTGCACCATCTCTGACCATACTTGTGATCGCACTCTCTTAGACGGCGGTGCATCTATTAGCATATTACCCTTCTCGTTGGTACAGTCTCTTCACTTAGGGCCTCTCAAGAAGACCAGGATGACCGTTCAGTTTGCTGATGGATCAATCAAGAGGCCGAAGGGTATCCTTGAAAACGCCGTCATTTCTATTCAGGGCACGAGCCACCATGTTGATTTTGTCGTGTTGCCCATGGAGAACTCCACAGGGGAGCCATCTCCAATCATCCTGGGACGACCATTTCTCGCCTCTGCGAGGGTCGTTATTGACTATGGATCAGGAGAGATTCGCTTCCGTCCTATTGACGAGAGCGAAGTGTTGATCACCACACCCACAGTTGACCAGAGACCTGCACCTGATGCACCTTCACCGATTATAGCTGACTCTGAGGCATGTGACCTACCTGATGCTACTAGAGATGCTTCCTTAGCGATCCCTGATGAGACCCGACGGATCCCCCAAAAGGGGAGGAAGTCGGAAAGCATGGACCTCACTAATCCTCCTCCTGGTGTGTGGCGATGTGTTGATGAAATCCAGAGTATCTACGTGATTGAACCATTTGAGCAGGGGGCAGATACCAAAATAATTGAGGATGTGTATGATGTTGCCCATTACTTTGAGAGACCTCATAAGGCAACAAATGACTTGAGTAAGACTAGACAGGACGGACCTGTTTTGACTACTTCCACTAATAAATCCGTTCCTGGCCCTTCCCAAGTGAAGATGATTGAGGTCGGTTATGATGCTGCCATTTATTTTGATAAATTCAGACCTCTTGTTGAAGACAAGGATTCAGGTGAGACTTTTGAGGACGATCTGAGTTCGTTTACATCCACAGATGATTTCGTTCCTTTTGATTTTGACCTGGACGAGGACTCGCAGGATGACTCCGATTACACTTCTTCCGAGGATGATGAGTTTGTCCCATTTCACTTCGATATCGGCGAGACTTCCAAGGCCGGACCTAGTCGTACTTCTTCCACTCACCCGTCTGTGCCTTCACACCATAGGATCACCAAGGGAGAACCCAGCCATACCGCTTCCATTGATCAGTTCGTCCCTTTCCATTTTGATTCCACTGAGGGCCTTCACCGTGTCGACCCTGATCGGCCTCCGTCCACTATGGACCCCGATGTCGACATACACCATATCAGATCTATCCCTCAGCGGTCTCGCAAGAAGGTCAGCTTTCCACCTTCTTGATCATGTGTATATCCATCTTTGTTGTATATTCCCTTGTGTACCTCGATTCTTTCTTCCGTATTGCTCGACCACCCATTCTCGTGTTTGCCTTGCTTAGGACGTACTTTGTCCTAAGTATAGGGGGGTGGACGAGCCGAGTGTTCCTTCTTCATTCTGTGTCATCGCTCCTGTTGTTGTCTATACTTAGGGCTTCTTTTACCCTAATTATAGGGGGAGCGGTGTGTACATTCTCATGATCTCATCTCTTTTTCTTTTCTTCTTTTCTTCTTTTCCTATTCTATCTTCTTCATCTATCAAAAAGGTGCCATCCTAGTAGACAGTTTTCCATACTTAGGACATACTTTGTCCTAAGTATAGGGGGGTGTGCACCCCGAGTATTTCCATTCTTTGATCCTCTCCATTGTCTCCTCTTCTTGTCTATACTTAGGGATATCTTACCCTAAGTATAGGGGGAGACAATCTGAGTACGATCTGTTCATTCCCACCCTTGACCCTCCCTACTTTGTGTACAGTCTGCTATACTTAGGATTATTTGATCCTAAGTATAGGGGGGACGGTCAACTTCTCATTCATTCATTCATTCCGTTAGTTATTCCTTCATTCTTTAGACTTGCCTATACTTAGTACGAGTTATGTCTTCTCTTTTCTCTCTGATCTATGAGGACATAGCTCAAGCTAAGTATAGGGGGGTCGTATATACTACGTATATACTTTAGCCATAACTCGTACTTTCATATTTTCTTAAAAATATGGCTAATAATTCATTAAAATTCATTACAAATTCTTTACTAAAAAGGTGTAATTATTCCTCAAATTCTTTTTGTATTTACTGATTAGTAAATCAGGTGAAAATGTTTTTTTTGCAAAATGTTTGAAAAATAGTTTGAAAATCTTTGTGAACATCTATTGAAAACTATTTTGAAAATATTTTGTTACATGTTTTCAACCTGTGTAAAAAGTGTGGTTTGTAAAATTTATTTTCTTTGTGTGAAATAAAATGTTTGGAAAATGATTTGCAAATGGTTTGAAAAATGGTTGCAAAAATATTTGAAAAACCTATATATATACTGTTTTGAAAGCCTTTGCAAAATGATTTTCAAATGTGTGTACATGTTTGTAAAAATTATTTTGGACTATAGTTTTCAAAAATTGTGTGAAAAGCTTGTGTCGAATAAGTTTGAGGAATACTAACATCACACCAAAATCCACTACCTATATATATGTATAAAATTGATCACTTACCCTTGTAAATTCTTAAAATCCACTTCTTGTACATATAAGAAGCACTCCCGTGTACATATTTTCACCTAGTTTTTAGCCAAAACTTTTTGTTTTCAAAAATTCCCAAAAACATTTGCAAAAATTAAAATCCAAAAACATCTGAAAAATCTTTTTGAAAAATACAAAAAATGCATCTGCATGCATCATCATTATCTTTTCAAAAATCCATAAAAAGTTCAAAATCTTTGAAAATTGCATCACAAAAATATTTTCTGCGTAGCATTGCATAGCATTCGCATTTTTCGGATTGAGTTTGATAACTGAACAAGTCTAAGTAAAATCCGGAGATTGGAGCTTGATTGGACCTTAAAATCTACCTAATAACAGGAACCTTATAGGAACTGAGTTTGAGGTACTTCAGGTCTAGTTGACTTAATTCTTTGAGGATCACGGGACTTGGTTCAATGGATTCTTGACTGCCTAAGTAGAGTATTTCGGAGCACACGCACGACTCTTGTTGATAATGACCTAACTTGGACACCTGCACCTTTCACATAGCTCTCCACGGATGAGGTAGTGAGGAGGCAGCTTCCTTTAGCTTGGGGTAGCATATGAGGGTAGTACTTCTAGGCGGAACCTCTCTTCTTCTTATAGTGAAGGAAGTGCACCTCAACTTGGTCTAGTGGTGATGAAGGCTAAAGACAGAAGCCGTGGGTTGCAATAAAGCTTCAAAAGAGGGATAGTCTACTGGCTCAAGAGGAAAATTTCTTGTATATATGCTGCACCATGTAGATATGCTGTACAGATGCAATTAAAAAAAAGAGAGAAGAGAAAGAACTCCAAAAAAGTGGTGGGTCGGATTGAAAATTTAATAACCCCACCGGAGTGTATATAGTCCAATAAAGCAAAAGCTTATGATATCCATGTCATATCTCATGAAGCTTGCAGCGGGAGACTTAGCTACACTGGTTGAGCTCCCAAAATTCTATACTTCTTCCCCCTCTTCTTGAGCCGGTTGCACTTGAACTTAGAAGGGAATACCCCGCTTCTCGAGGAAAGAGTTGCTAGACCGAGGCATTAGAGTTACCAGGTTGAGGGAGGTTGTCTCTTTGTTACTTCTGAGGTGGGGAGCTACATATCACTTACACTGTGCAAGTCAGATTCATAGTCATAAGAGTTTGCGTATGAGTTGAAGTATTTCTGACCTGGCTATTGAGGAGACTTGGACAGAGTTTTGGGATTCTCAAGGACTGTTGGATTTCAAACTTGGTTCTCATTAAGGTTCCGACCGCACTAAAATTCCAAAGGTCCGACTTAAGCTCCAAACTTTGATTTTGCGAAGACAAGTTCAATAATTAAACTTAATCTAATTTTCTTCTTTTTCTTTTCTTTCTTTTTCTTTTTGCACTTATTGCACAAGTGTTTGCTAGGGACTAGCAAAGGTAAAGTATAGGGGGATGATGAAGCCACGTTTCATCATCTTTATTCTATCATTTTGGCACCAAAAACCCTAGCAAATGCATGTAAATACCCTTAAATGGAGCATCTTAGCATTCATGCATGTGCATTCAATTAGTGTATAAAATACTGTAATTAAGGCCAAAATTATAGAATAAATAAAGAAAAGAAAAAGAATAAAATATTGTAAATATTTTATGACCCCAAAACCCCCGAGACCTAGGCATCTTGATGAATAGGTCGACAAGGAATAAAGTAGGGGGAGATAAGGTCAAAAACACAGTCAAAATACCTATTCATTCTATTCATTTCTTATTCATTTTGGGACCTATTTTTGGTTCCACTTTTTATACATCAAATAAAGAAACTTTGTACATGAAAGTTGTATATAATTTAATAAAGAAAAATACAAAATTAATTTTACAGAAAAATAATGTACAAATAAAAAGTTATGGTCTGAATAAAAATCCAGAATGCCAACTTCCCAGACCCGTATCTCACAAATAAAAAACTCCAAATGCAGCGTACTCACCTTTAATTGTATATAGAAGAAAATAAGCTATTTAATGGCGGTGGTTTCGCATTTGGCGGAGCTACGGTTTGAAAGTTGAATTTTGGACCCCTATTGTATACTTGTACTGAATAAAATATTCAATTTATTCTTTATTCATTATTTATTCATTTTTATATTTTTATAATTTTGTAAATATTACTTATACTATATATGTGCATTAAAATTGAAATAAAATGCAAAGAAAAATAAAAATAAAAATTCTTGTACAAAGACTACATAGGTATTATACATCCACTTATACCTCTATAAAATGCATTTGTATTTTATTAAATATACAAAACATATCAGAAAAATAAAATAAAAATATATATGTGTATATAAAAGTATTTTATAATTTTAGAAAATAAAAACCAAAATAAAATAAATTAAAAATACCTAAATAAAAATAAAATACTTAAATATATAGATATAGATACCTATAGGGGTATAAATGCAAACTTGTAAAAATAAGTCTCATAAAAATAAATAAAAATCACCATAAAATAATTTATAAACAAATAAACATTTTTTTATAACCGAAATTTAAATAAATCATTTTCTATTTTTTATTGAATTTCTAAGCATTTTTGCCAAGGTTTTTTCTGGTTGGTCCACGTGGACCAACCAGAGCTCTTCCTTGGTTGACCTCGGTCAACTCTCTGACCGAGGTTTGGCTATTGTCAGACTGCATTTTCCTTGGACTTCGCGGATTTTTCCAGGCCAAATCTTCCACCGATTGGCCTCGGTCTCTTCTGCAAAGTTGTTGCCCTACCATCCAGCTATCACGCCTAGCCATTGGTTGGGCGTTTGAATCGTTGTGCCGCCCGTGATCTTGCCTCGAAAGTCGCCCGTCCACCATATTTCAAAAACGACCCCACTCCTTCCCTTCTCTCTTTGAACCGGATTTGGGTACCCAAAAACTTCCAGGTGTGGGTCGAGGGCAAGTTCTCGTGACAGGGGAATCCTCCCCCATCTCAGTCGAGGTGCGGCGACCCCAAACGCCGCGTTCCAAGCACCTCCGGTGGCTGCGCCGCCGTGAGGTTTTCCCTCGCACTTTCTGGGCTCGAGGCTGGTTTACATTATCTTTTTCTTGCATTTGTTAGCTTTGCAGTAGCTGTAGGTTCAACCCCCATATCTCGTTTCGCCTCCTATCCATCGAGCCACCTGATCGCCACCTCGCCGGAGCCCTTTGAACTCCGGTGACCATTATCCACTCCATACCCCGCTGTTTACTCGCCAATAAAGGCCAAGTTATCTGCCATTTGCGCTGTCGTTCTCTATCCTTCTTCGCAGGACTTGAAGGAGGCGTCTGAGCCTCAGGAGCATCTTCGCCGAGCTACCTGGAGCAGTCCCTGTACACCCACGTCGTGGCGGCGCACCGGCGTCTCTCCCTCCATTTTGACACCGTCACGAGTTAGACGGACGTCCCAGGAAGCTTCCCAGGCATTTTGGAGCATCAACTCGCGGCGGGGGAGCCTGATCTGGACCTGGGAAACTCGCCTCGCGGCGAATTCATCCCTGTTCTTCGTCGACTCCTCCAAGCCGTTCGATCAGCCTCGTTCTTCCAGGAGCACAGCAGCCGTCGGATACGGAGGGCCCAGGACCGTCCATCTCCTTTCGATCATCTAATCCGAGCCCTCGATCGCGAAGCGGCATCGCAGCACAGGCGCGCGACACGTGTATAAGTCAAGTCAGATCCACCGTCCGCTCGCGCCTAAGTTGGGTATTTTGCACTATAAACCCAACTTGTTTTTGTATTTTATAATAGAAACTCAAACTTTCATCTTCCGTTGATTTCTTTTTGTAACATTTACTTTAAGGCCCCCAAACTTTCACGTATTTACAAGAAGGTCCTCAGCCACGTCATCTCACGTGCCCGTGCGCGTGAGGTGCGTGGCCATTTTGCGAAAGGACCCCTGGGGTTTAGTTATTCTGGTTTAGTCCTAGAACTTTTGTATTTAGCGTTAAATATTTGGGATATTTGCATTGCACCCCTGGACCTTTCTGGAATTTATTATTTGGTCCCTGCCAGGCGCGTGTATCGCACGTGCGTGGCTTGGACATTTTGCGCGAAGGCCCCTTCGGTTTTTGTAATTTGTTTTTAGTCCAGTGAATGCAAATTTTAGTGTAATATTTTGTGGAAAATTGCATGTATACCCCTGGATGTTTGAGATATGGCACATACACCCCTGCCAGTACTGTTTGATGTTTGGATGTTTGCTCTAATTATTTGACCTATCATTTTAACTCCAAAATTTCTCAAATTTTGAACTTAAGTTTCTGGACATGTGTACCTTAACGCCACATATTTAGTTTTTGATTTTATTTTACTTTCATATTTATTAAAAATCAAAAACTTGCTCTTGTGCACTGTCTAGCTTAGAAAATGCCAAAAAAATAGTAAAACACCTCCAAAAATTCCAAAAAAATTACCTAGTGTCTATTTTATCCTATTTTAGTGTCAGTCCAAAAACCACTAAAAATCTCAAAAGAAAAACTTAAAAAAAATTCGAAAAGACTCAAAAACTTCCAAAAAATTCTAAAAATCAAGGAAAAATCCAAAAATAGCAAACTCGGTTCCTGCTTGTTCTTTATTCTGTTCTCTTCATTTGAAAAATAGTGTGAAAAATTTTGGTTGCTGTTTGCTATTTTTAAATCCCATTTTACTCACGGCCAGCACATATTTCACTGTTTTGCCTTGTTTTGCTATTCAAAAAATATCAAAAACACCTTGAAAAATCCCCAAAAATCACAAAAATAGTAGAAAACCACAAAAATACCAAAAAGATTTTATTGCTGAATTTTTGATAATTTTTACTTAGTTTTATAAATATTTTACCTTGCCTTTTATTCCACTGTCTTTGAATTCCAATATTGAAAAAGAAAAAGAAAAATATAAAATATAAAATATAAAAATCAGAAAATTAAAAACCAAAATACAAAATTAAAAACAAAAAAAAATTTAAAAATTAAAAACCCACAAAAACACCTTTGCTTGCTTGCTTAGTGTAGACACTTCACATACACATTCACTTGTGCACAATTGTTTGAATTACCCTGTTTGCTCCCTGTGTTCGAACTCTCTGCATACTTGTCACTATACACCATTTGTGCAGAGCTAAAAATAAATTTTAACTCCACATTAGTTCTAATTTATTGATCTTTATTGTGGGTTAATTGTTGATTAAACGCGGATTTTGATTGGTCGACACTTCGACTGAGTTCACGCTTTGTGTTGAACTTAAGACCGTCGAAATTCGAGTTTATCAGGGAGGCGACGATGCCGGGGGGCGGCGTTGGGAGGTGCGGGCATGCAGGAGGGGGGGTGCTCGAGCAGGTGGGCGGCGCAGGCGTGTCGGCGGAGCAGGTGGGCGGCGCGGGTGTGCAGGCGGAGCAGGTGGGCGGCGCGGGCGTGCAGGCGGGGCAGGTGGGCGGCGCGGGCGTGCAGGCGGGGCAGGGGAGGCGCCAGCTTCGAGGAGGAGCAGTGCTCGAGGTTGACTTTGCGAGCGGAGGGGGTTATGGCTGCAAAAATCCTTAATATAAAATAAAGAATTAACGGAATCCGGTCACTTTTGACGAACAAATGGATGAGGGTTAACCACAGGGTCTGCGGGGTAAGGGTTAGTAAGTTTACGGGGTTTAGGGAGAAATATCGATGTTTCAAAGGTCGTAGCGGTAATTGCAAAAGTTTAGAAGGTCTGCCGGTAATTGCAAGTTTACGGGGTTTAAGGCTGATCTTTTACTAATTTAATTACCAACCGCTACGTTAAGGCACAATGCCTATAATCACTCTGTATACTATTCCAAATATCCAATCCTTCTTAAACACAGAAACCTACGCCGCCGCGATGCTCCACCTCCTCCGCCGAAAGCTCCATGCGCATTCACCTCCCCTTCCCTTCCGTTCCCCACCTCTCCTCCCCTCCCCCATCACCCGCTTCCTCTCCTCCTCCCCCGCCGCCGCAGACTCCAACTCCGCTCTAGTCCTCAGCACTCTCCGCAGCCACGGCGTTCCCGACCACCTCTGCGAAACCCTCTTGTCGAAGCAACCGAGACTACGAACCATCAATCCGGAGAAGACCCTCTGCCCCAAGCTCGCCTTCCTCCGCGCCGAGGGCTTCTCCGGTCCCGAGGTCGCCGAGATCCTCCTCCGCAACCCCTCGTTAGTCTACTACAGTCTCGAGCGTTCCCTCGTCCCCTCCATCACCTTACTCAAGTCCATCCTCCCCTCCATGGAGGCCCTCTTCCACATCCTCAAGCACACCGCAAAACCACTCAACCCCCACGTCGTGGCCAACATCAATGTCCTCAAGGTCCACGGCCTCCCCGAAGCCACGATCCTCAAGGTCCTCCTCTTCCGTCCTCGGCTCCTCACGTGTACCCCTGGCAAGCTCGTTGATGCGCTGGAGTACCTCAAGAAGCTGAACATCAGCCGCACCAGCACCAACTTTGTGATCGCCGTCAGCATGTTATCCTACTTGTCGAGGTCCACGTTAAATAGGAAATTGGAGCTGTACAAGGAGCTTGGGTGGACCCAGGAGCAGGTTCTCACGGTGTTCACGCGGAGACCAACCACCTTCAGTGTGTCAGACCAGACCATCAGGAAGAAGGTCAGCTGCTTCAGGGACAAGATGGGTTGGAGCCCAGAGTTCCTATTCACGTACCCGGAGATCATGACGCTGAGCCTGGAGAAGAGGATCCTCCCGCGGTGTGCGGTGCTCAACTTGCTCATGTCCAATGGGCTGCTCAAGAGGAACACCAGATCGCCGAGCAATTTGCTGATCGGGGAGGAGAAGTTCGTGGAGAAATTTGTGAAGAAATACGAGGCGACGGTTCCCGGAGTGGTGAGCGCCTACGAAGGGAAGATTGGATTCAGCGGGTGGGACTGGTTGAAGGATGCAGAGAACCAAGCCGAAGCTACCTAATCCTTGAGCACCACCAACACCAACGTGGACCTTGGCAGTGAAATTCCTGGTTGGTTTTTCGTGCTTCAAGATTTCACATTATTCCTTTTCACATTGTCAAGGGTGTTAGTTCATTGAGAGCTTGCTTCTCAGGAGCATATGCAGAGACTGGATGGTGGTTTGTATCATGTATGATTATTTGTTTCTTTTACCCCTAAAGTTCGATAGTTGTGGCTTAGAAGCATCCGTTCGGCTATCGTTTGATTTCCTCTTATATCTGCCAAATGTATCATTTGATTAATGCACGTCAGTATAAAAAAATGCTTTATCCATAGTGATGTACATGGTAGAAGAAGTGCACTTGTCTACTGTCTTAACTACGACAGTGTCATAGCCTTAAGCCCTTAACTATGGTCAACTTAGCTTCTTTACTGTTAGCAGAGGATCCTGAAATTTCTCATGTACTATGAAGTGTTTCCTATTGGTCTTGCTGCAGGCGCCAATCTGCAGGAATTGCAACAATATGTGCTACTACGAGATCCTCGGAGTCACAAAGAACATGTTGCTGCACGACCTCAAGAAGGCCTACATGAAGGTTGCTGTCAAGAACCACCCTGATAAGGATGGTCATCCAGAGAAGGTTAGTGGGTGTTTTTTGCTGTGTCGATCTCAAGCACTTCCGCTGTATGTTCTATGAGAATTTCGGGATGTGAGTACCTGTTTTTTGGGAGGAAGAAAGGGTATGATGTTGAGAAGATGCCTACCATGTAACTTGTATATATTCACGGTAACTTTCAAAAAAGAATTACAAGGATGGTCTGTTGGTTCTTGTTTTTGTGTCGATTTGAAGCAGGAAGACCTGACCTTGGTTGTTTGTGTGGATCTTCTTATGTGGGTTCATGGATCCACAGATCTCAGTTTGGATCTAGTGAATTTGATAAGGATGGTGGTTATTCATGGAGAAGTTCACAACATATGATCCATGAATTTTACCAGATCCATGCAGGTTTTGTTTAGCGGAGCAATGGATGTGAATGGAAGTTTTAATGATTTGCCTTACTCGGGTTATACATGTGGTTCTAAATGGTGTGGCCCCAATTATCATGATCTTTTTTCTGCACATGGTAGTTCTTATGGTCATGTTTTCTATGTTTCTCATTTAGCAGTCACGCCTGCCTTTGAACTTTCATCAAAGCACCAGACTTGGAGCCATTCTTGCACAACAAACACCATTTGCTTCCTTTCCCATCTGGAGCACCACAATCTCTGTGTTCATTATTGTAAGTGATACTTGTTTATTAGTTACTCTCGTTATTTTAGTTGTTTTCTTTTTTAATGTTTGATCGATTTGAGTGTAGGTTAGGTTTAGCTCTGTCGAATTTTGCAGGTTGGACTGTAGGGTTCAGTCTGAGGTCCCATGTTCTTTGTGCAGTTTGCCTATTCTGAGTCCAGACTGTGGTGGACACGCTAGAAAGATGTGATCTTGATTGTAACCCATGTCATGGAATAGGGAGTCTGCTCATAATCTCATCTTTTTCCAGGGGCTGTGGTGACACACGAAAGTGATTTGGAGTTTTTTTTGGAATATTTACGTCACAACCCCTAAAATCTTGTCTAATTGCACGGTTGCCCCACAACCCATGTAATATTTGAAAACATATCAGAAACTCATGTAATCTTGTCCTGTCTTCCACTGTCAGCCCAACCATTAATATATGTTAGTCAAATTGTTATGTTTAACTGGGAGGACCTAAAAGTAAGAAAATGTGCAAGTCTTTAAAAATATCTTTTGTTTTTTGTGTACCTTCCTCTTCATCTTCCTCCAGCAATCTTTCCCATTCTCCATTGTCAATCTTTCCCTAAAATGCCTAAAATGCCATTGTTAACCCCTCTATCCCAATAATCTCTTCTTATGATCGGCTCAATACATCACGCCACTTTGTTTTCTTGGTAATATCACCAATGTCGTCGATACTTGAGGAAAATACTTACCATGTGCCACTCGTATCATTCTACTTGTCTTCTGATAGTTTCAATGGCCCCACTCCCCATTGTCACTTCGAGGGCAGATCCTCTGTTGTACAACAGAGGTCTGCTGTAAAGTGGAGGCACATCCTAACTGTTGGATCAAGATCGAGCAGTTCACACGAAATCAAGATCTTGATCAAACGGTTCGGACGGACCTCCAGGCCTCCACTTTACAGTAGACCTTTATTGTACAACAGAAGATCCTCGTTGTATCATTTCTACTATAAATTCAACAACACTACACTACCCTTTTTGCCCTTGATGACCCCCTCCACTTATTGATCCCTTCGGGTGAATAATCCCAACCCTCATTGAAATGTCCCTTGTAATTGCAATGATACAACTCCCAATACCGTGATCATTCTCAATTACCTATAATCGTCCTTGACAAATTGGAGGAGCTAGTGCGTTTTGTTTGAGGTGTTGGGAGAAAATGATGTAGATCATGTGATCTACATATTCTTCGCTTCGTGTTCCTCGATGGTAGCTACGACGTTCTTCTCCAGATGTTCATCCGTGGTCGCGGCAACGCTTTTCTCTGCTCATTTAATTACTAGAGCCAATGATAGTGTTGAAGGGGAGTGCAACAACTACCTCTTTACGATTCACTTTCCTTATTTTTTTGTTACGAGAACAAAAAAAAATGTTTGATTGGCATTTAACTGAGTTGAAAAAGGATAAAAGATAGAGAACTGGAGGTCGAAAACCACCTACGACATTAGAATCGATTTCAACTCAAATCATCCATCCAATGAAAATATGATGGTTGATAGTGCATGTTCGTTAGTTTTCTAATAAACCATGTATCTATTGGAAACTTCTTTTGTATGATTCTATAATTTCGTCTATAACCAAAAGGATGTGACAATATTGAAATCGAAAATTCACAAAGAGTAGGAAGTGTGATGCATTGTTTATGCTTCTTTACGATCCAGCATGTTCTCTAAACTAGGACTGGCTATTGAGTCATGGCTCGATGAACCCGACTTGGGTTCAGCTCAATAAGGGCTCGTGAGCCGGGCTCGTTAGGCTATTGAGTCGAGCCTGAGCCAAAATGTTGGGCTCGATAGCTTAACGAGCTGAAGCATGAGCCGAGTCTCTCTCAGCTCGATAACCCAAATAAGGGGCTCGATAAGGAATATATATATATATATATATATATATATATATATATATATATATATATATATATATAATATGGGTAAAATGGGGCTGCCCCCACGGAGTTGGCTACTCCCACCCCTACTTTTCCGTCGTTTTTTTATTTTTTTGGAAAATAAAAATTTGTATATTCATCACTATATCCCTCTCACATTCTATTAAAATTTCGTCAGAAACAGAGACTTCTAAGCCCTCCATCCAGACGTCATTTTTTTAACGGTCGCAGGATTTTTTAAATCGACCATGTTTGGATGGAGGCCGTAGGATTCTCTGTTTCTGACGAAATTTTAATAGAATGTGAGAGGGATATAATGATGAATATATAAATTTTTATTTTTCAAAAAAATAAAAAAATGAGGGAAAATAGGGGTGTGAGTAGCCAAGTTGGCTACTCCCTGGGGGCAGCCCCATTTACCTCATATAATATTTGAGAAAAGGGAGCTTACACCCAGGGGTGTAGGTAACTACCTACACTCGACTCATTTTTTCATAGATTTTTTATTTTTTTTTAAATGAAATCTTGGGGGAATTAGATCACTATGTACCACCGTGGTGTCATTCAAAATTCAATATAATTCAAAGTCTCCTATCATCTTAATAAAGACTATCAAATTTTAACGGTCTCAGAATTACTGAAATTGACCCCTTCTAGATGAATGTGTTAGGAATGTTTGTTTTGCATGAAACTTGAAACACATATTCCTCTCAATATACTAAGAAAATCCCCTTAAGGTTTCATTCAAAAAAACCCAAAAATCATGCAAAAAAAGGTCGGGTGTAGGTAGTTACCTACACCCTGGGCTTAGGCTCCCAGCTCCCATAATATTTATTATAATACAAATAAAATAAAAGTAGCCCTTTGCAATTTTCCCTCCACTAACTTTGCCCCTCCCACGAGTCATGAGTCACAACCCATATCCCAAAATCTCATTCCCGCCCACATATTTATCCCCTGCCCACGCCTTAAAAAAATTAGTAATTTTTTCCTTTTTTGTAAACGATTATAATGTTACAATATATATTATAATTAAGATTTTTTACATAACTTGGATAGTGGCCTACTGGTTAGGAACACTCTCTTGATAGAGTTGGTTATGAGCTTGAACCTATGCAAAACTCTTTTCCACCAAAAAAACCTCATTTTCCTTAACGAGCCTGACTTGGGCTCGAGCCCAAACCATGCTCGATTAGAAGCTCGGACTCGATAAGGGGCTCCACTCGAGCCTTATCGAGCTCGAGCCAGCTCGATAAGGGGCTCGAGCTCATCGATTCCAGCTGGGCTTATTGAGCCCGAGCAAGAGGCTGGGCTTATTGAGCCCGAGCTAAACTATACACACAAACACACACCATTGATTTGCTCATTTTTAGCTCGGAATTTACCATTAATCCACAATTTATCCAACACATAATGACATTTGTTCCCTTGTTTCATGAGAGATGGATTTTTACAACCAAACATTTATTGATAATATATATGGGATTTTTACACCCATAACCCTGAGTAATTTCGCAATAACATTCATAACCCTGCATAATCATGAATTACGCTCATGACCCTAAATAAGTGTGCCGTCTTACGTCCATAACCTTCCGCTACTTGACTTCGCTAACTCAACCAAATATTGAGTTAATCTAACCATTCTAAGATCCAATGATTAGGATTAACTTAAATAAAAAAATTATCCCATCAGACGTCAATCAAATTTTGAGAAGGAACTCCTCGACATCAAGTCTCCAGGAAAAAAATGGGGCTTCTTCGAGCGGGGGGAGGGGGCTTCTGGGCGGTGGCGGGGAGGGGGGCTTCTGGGCGGTGGGTTCGACCAGAGGAGAAAGATTGCAAGGATTGGGTTGCAGTCCGTGCTCGGCGCGCGGGAAGCAGGGGATGAGCCTGGCGGAGGGGGGAAGTTTGCGCGGGGTGTGGGGGGAGGGGGGGGTTGTTCTCTGCATCGTAATATTATCATCCCTCAAAACTGATCGGAAAATATATAATTGGAATACAAATCGCCGGGAAAGACGGAAACATCTCATTCTCATGACGTAACAAACTACATCTTCTCATGCCTTTAGCGAAATCCAAATCAATTGCAATCCGCTAATTAAGTCCCTAATCTCCTTCAAAGTTCCAACCATATATAAGAAGGTGACGTACGCCCAAGAACCTACCCAGGGGGACGGGTACGAGCGCCACTGTAATGGGAGACGGAAGAGATTGGTCGCTCCTTCCGTCCAACATATTATGAGAGATCTTCCGCCTGCTCAACGTAAGAGATTGCTGCCGAATCCGTGCAGTCTGCCGCCGGTGGAGCGATGCATCGGACATATCAATATGGTGGTCGAGCCCGAGGCTTCTGGTCCCTGCTGAGGGGGACACCCACCACGCCACCATCTATCAGGCCGACGAAGTTTTTGTGACTAATTCAACAAGAATAATATCGAGGATGAGGAGACTCCCCTCCATCCAATTCGTTGCCGGCACTTCCCTGGGAGGATGGGTGCTTCACGTGGACGACTACAGAAACCTCCACGGCTTCAACGTCCTCACAGAGGAGCACATCCGCGCCCCTCCCCTCACGGCTTTCAGTGGCCTGCCCGACGTGACACGCGACGCTGAAGGACGTGTCACGGGATACCTGGCCAGGAACGTATGCGACATCGATGAGGATTTGACGCCCTACAAGCCCCGGATCATCCAATCATATTACTCTCGTGCTATCATCCTCTTCCCCGCGTCTGCGCGAGGCTGCCACGTGATCGTCGTCATCCGCGGGCTTTGCGAGGAGCTGTCGTACGCTTGGGAAGGCGACGAGTCCTGGACGGGTGTCACCTCTCCTGATCCCGAATCACCATGACATACCTTCGAAGGCCTCCTACCGTACAACTTACAAGGGCCTCGAGTATGCTGTGCTCCCTTGCGGTTACGGCATGTTTTTGACCCCAATGACCCCTCGGAATCATCCTGCAAACTCCTCGAAGCTCAATTTCAACACGTATCCAGATATGCAACAAGCAGCACGAACCCCTACAGCAATGACCACCTCGTCTAGATCTCCAACGAGCTTTGGTTGGTGCAAGTCGGTGCTCGGTGCATGTCGCTGCTCAGCGTGCGGGGGCAGGGGATGTGCCTGGCGCATGGGGAGGAAGTCGCGTGAGGTGTGGGGTTGGTGGGGCGGGGGACTTCGAGCAGGGGAAGCTCGGCGAGAAGGGGGCAGAGGTGGTCGGTTGTAGAGGTGCTCGGTGGTGGGGAGGGATTGGGGTTTCGCGGAGGACTTGCTCGGGGGGATGGGGGAGGAGGGATGCGCCGACACATGGCTTGGAGGAGGAGGTGGTGCTGGTCAGCAAGGGGAGAGGAGAACGATGGCATATTTTGCAAATAAGAATGGATATGAGGGGCGGTTCTGTACTTTTTAACGGAAACCGTCTAACATAACGGGCATCTCAAACGGAAGATGACACATGGTTATGTCATGTATGAGTTAAGCATTACTCAGGGTTTCTCATGTAATTCGCGATTATGCAAGGTTATGAATGTTATTGCGAACTTACTCAGGGTTATGGGTGTAAAAATCCTTATATATCAATCTATTAAATAAATGTATCCATATCATGAATAACATTCATTTTGCATGTGCACTCATATTTTGAAGACGTGCTTCTTCAATCTACATATTCATAGAATCCATGTTTCTATTTAGGGTTTTTATCACTTGTGCCCCTCCGAGATATCGCAATATCAGTTATGCCCCTATCTTTTTGGTAATATCAGTTATGCCCCTCACTTCTTTCTCCGTTATCACTTGTGCCCTTCCGTCAAATTGACCGTCAAAAAATTGAAATAACCATGATTTATTCAAACCATGATGCGGTTAAGAAGGGTATTATGGTCCGAACAAAATTAGGGGCGGAGGAGGAGCTCGAGGGAGGAGCTCGAGGGCAGACCGCGGCGAGGGAGGGGGCGGGGGAGACGGGGAGCAAGGGCGGCATGGGGGAGCACGGGGCGGCCCAAAGGAGAATGGGGCAGCGTGGGGAGCACGGAGCGACCCAGGGAGCACGGGGCGACGCAGGGAGCAGGGGGCTGCGCGGGGGATCACGGGGCGGCGCGGGGAGCGTGGGACAGCGCGAGGCAGGGGGAGGGGGAGCAGGGGGCGGCGCATGGAGCACGAGGCGGTGCGGGGCAGGGGGAGGGCCCAGGGGGCGGCACGGGGCAGGGGGAGGGGAGCAGGGGGCAGTGGGGGGGAGGGGAGGGGGCGACCCAGGGGAGCACGGGGCGGTGCAGGGGAGGGGAGGGGACGACCTAGGGGAACACGAGGCGACGCATGACAGGGGGAGGGGAGGCCTAGGAGCAGGAAGAGGATGGGGGAATAGGAGGAAGAAAAAGAAGAGGATGAAGGAGAGAGTGTCAAAATGACCACTGAACCTTTTTTTAAATTAATTCTGCTTATGTCCTCAAAGTTAACGTCCGTTTGCACTGTAGATGGACGGCAACTAACCCAAGGGGTACAACTGATAAAACGACAAGAAGTGAGGGGCACAACTGATATCACCAAAAAGATAGGGGCATAACTGATATTGCGATATCTCGGAGGGGCACAAGTGATAAAAAACCTTCTATTTATATTGAAAGTTAAACAAAGAAATAAGATCATGATAATGCCTATCTTTGAATATGTATCCAACAATTTTCCTCCAAAGTAACATATGTATGAATCTTATTTTTATATCTCAAATACTTCTTTATGTAAAATTGCCTTTACAAATTTATTAGGGAAAGTGACACATGCACGAATTTTATGTCCAACATGTCATTTTAGTCATTATAAAAAGAAGAACTTGATTTTTTATAAAATTTGAACTTTATGAAAATCCACAATTTTATGTCTCTTGAATGTGTGATATAGAAGTATTAAAGAGGATCACTCTGATAGGGACCTCTATGAAGTTGTCATACATGTGATATGAATAAAGGATTTCTATCATAAAACAAATGCAATGGATCTCGCTTAACGAGAGCCGCGAATTGGACCTTTCTCGCACTGACTTAAAAATGTGATCTTTACTCTAAAGCTCCTATGGATCTCTCTGTATCGGGGGGTCTCTGACATACATTGTCCACATTAGAACTTTTAGCCCAAATCATAAGTATGGAGACTCTTAACTAAACGATCACATCCCCCTATGTCTCATATCCATTATGGGAGATATAATTGCCAAACAAAAATGCTCTCCCTTTTTTTCCTTTTTTCCCTTCATCAACTTACTCTTTTTTCAGCATCTTTCCCTTTTTTACCACTGAATTTTTTCCTCGCATCTTTCTCTTACTACTTTATTTTACATCTCAATTTTTTTAATTGTCATCTCCCCTTTTCTTTTACCGGACCTTTCCATTTTCTTCCCCCACATCTCCTACCCACTTCTTTTATTTTGTTGAAAAGCTATAACAATCGTTGTTTATTGGATCCCGAAATATATATATATATATATATATATAGAGAGAGAGAGAGAGAGAGAGAGAGAGAGGGGGGGGGGGATGGGGAGGTTGTTCTATGTAACAACCAAGTTGGCTGTCACGGAGCAATTTCCCCGGTTACAAAGAACATCTTCCCTTTTCTGATATATATATATATATATATATAAAGGATCATCATGATCTCAAATAAAATAAAACTGGGCATGCCTTTTGAAATAAAATTAAAGAGGCTTATGACACCGTTCTATGCTTCTTCATTGAACGGGAGATAAAATCTAAACCCGATCCACGTGAAAGTAAATAAAATAGAATATGGAATCAATAACAATGAAAAAACATGAATTTACATGGAACCATCCTCAACACGTGAAACCACTGCAGAAAGCCTTGAAGGGTTGCATCTTCTATTAGAATCCCTCAGTTAGTACAAGGAGTGACAGTCTCTATTTATAGCCCCACCAACTGAACAACTCTCCACACATATAGGCTCAATTAAAAATATCTTAACAATGAGTTTATCACTACCCATCTATGGGGCAACAACAGAATGATAGGAAACTATTTATGTGGTTAGCAGAAGTGTAATATGTCCATGTGTAACGCCTACGACCTTAGTCTGAGCTGTTATAGATGATAGCTTGCTCTCACAACTTGTTGAGATTGAGTCCAACTATGTCGTGATCCTGATTCCGGGTCGTCGAATCCTCCCATATCCGAATTTGATTACTCAGCAATAATTTATTCAGCAATCACAACTAACATTCAGAAACATACTGCAAATAAAATACTTAAAAGAAAGTATTTCAATACTTTTCCATTCACAAAATAAAGTTCACATGATACAATATCCCACTATAACCATTTACATGTACATCAGCTCGAAAGGAAAATACACAAAAATATTACTAACTACCTTAGAAAAACTACTGTGGCTGGTTGGATGACTATGTTAGCTAGCTGGATTATTAAAGTTCTGCGATGGCTCACATACACCTGTTGGGTTTTCCATAAATCATAGGATAATAATTAACGGGTGTTAAGTAACGAAGAAGAGAAAAGTAAATAATTGTGTAATTTTTCAAAAAGTTGTTAGCAGAAAAAGTTTCATTTATTCTCATTAGTTTAAATCCTATTCCTTCTATTCCACATCAGGGATTAGTCCAGGAGAACCCCACCATTCTTGGACTCCAAAGCGGTGGATACTTCGCGATTGGAGATTGTGTTGAGCTAGTGAGCTTATGTTGCAGTACGTCATCTCAATCAATCTTCTAATACTACCCTGACAATTTATCTTTTCTTTTATTAATCACGATCGTAAACCCTCGGCTTGAAAAACAAAGGAGGACACCGTCCTCGAGGACTCGGTTGCTTAAAATATAGCGGCTTTGGAGTTCAAGAATGGTGGAGTTCCCCTGGACTAATCTCTAATGTGGAATATAAGGAATATGACTTAAACTAATGAGAATAAATGAAACTTTTTGTGCTAACAACTTTTTGAAAAATTACACAGTTATTTACTTTTCTCTTCTTCGTTACTTAACACCCGTTAATTGTTATCCTATGATTTATGGAAAACCCAACATGTGGATTTAAAACCTTAGGCTAAACTTTAATCACATAACCTAGCGGCTTTAAATACATGTTATCGTGACCCAGCCGCTATTGAACCACCCTTGCCTCCACATGGCACGACTACATCTTCTGTTATTCAACCCAAATATATTGGCTCATGGTACCACGTGTTGCAAATCATTCATTTCGTACGCACTTATAATAACAGGATAACCGTGTACCACATAGGTAGGGATATTCCAACACGGTTTCCTTCCGAAAACCTAATGATGATCCCAAGAATTCCATATAAGGCGGGAACGCAGTCGCTGCAGTGGCCGATGAAAACCTCGGGTTCAATCAATGATTGACCCACAATATGAATAAAGCAATGAATAACAAAAATGTGGAGTTAAAATTTATTATAACTCTACATGCAAATGTGTATAGGTGTAAGAACGTGTAGAGGTCGAACATTGGGAGCAAACGGGAGAGGAGGCAACATAGATACGTAAAAATTATGTCTTTTACATCTTGTCCATTTATTGTTTTTGTGGGTTTTTTATTTTATATTATTTTTTAATTTATTTTTGGTTTTATAATTTTACCTTTTCTTTTTTATCCTTTTCAATTTTGATATTTCCTTTTTTATTTAAATATTATATAAATATAAATATATGTATAGTATATATGTATATCTATAAATAGAGGAAAGGGAGCCTACTTTGTGAAGTAAGTAACTTACCTACTTCACATTTCATTTTTTACAAATTTTCTTATTTTTTTCAACAATGCTACTGTGGATTTTCATAATTATATCCCTCTAATATGTCATTCAAATTTCGTCAGAAACAGAGATTCCTATGTCCTCCATCCAGATAGTCATTTTTTAACGATCACAGATTTACTATATTTCACATGTTCTGGATGAAGACCGTAGGAGTCTCCATTTCTGATGAAATTTGAATGACATATTAGAGGGATATGATTATGAAAATCTACGGTGGCATTTAAAAAAATAAAAAAAATTTGCAAAAATTGGATGTGAAGTAGGTAAGATTACCTACTTCACAAATAGGCTCCCTTTCCTCATATATATAAATATAATATAAGGTATATATATGTACTATATATGTATACGTATCTAAAAATACTCAAAATATAGCAAATAAATATTTTGTGATTTTTATGTTTTTCTAATATTTTTATTTTTTTATATGATTTTTGATAATTTTTATATATTTTTAAAATCAAAAATATCCCAAATATGGGATTAATAAGTAATCTGAAATTAATTTGGGTTTAAAAATTAGTAAATAAGTCTCAAAATTACCCAAATTAATTTTAATATAATATTATATAGATAACTATAAAACAAAAATACATATTTTTGGTATTTCTGTAGAATTTTTATTTTTTTGTTGGATTTTGGAGCTCTATTATTTTTTTAATTTTCTTTTTTTATTTTTAGGGGTTTTTATTTTCTGAACTCAATAAATAACAAAATATACTATTTATAATTTTTTTGTAATTTTTAAAAAAGTTTTTATATTTTTAGAATTTTATATCTAATCAGGGATTACTTAGGCTCCTTTTAAATTTTAATAAATAGATTAAATGCAAAAAATGCTAAGTGGTAATGTGATGTGTAAGTACAATGCATGGAGCATCTAATCCTATTTTGTTGGATTTTTAGAAGCTCATTAGCTATTTTTAATAATTAGATAAAAGTCACAAAAATACATGTCCAACAGGGGTATTTTTGAAAATAAAATAAGTTCCAAGGGTCTCTGTGCAAAAATATCAGAAACATACAACTGTAATTAAATTTTTAATGATTAAAATACAATTTCAAAAACTGCTAGGGTACTTGTGCAATTTCACCAATCACGTGGAACTGCACGTGATTCAAGCTAGGAGGGACCAGAATATAATTACAAGAAAGTACAGGGGCCTCTCAGCAATTTTTACAAGAATGTTTAACGTGAAACTCAATTTATTGGACTAAATATTAAATACAAAACTTGTAGGTGGTGTACATGCAATTTTTCCACCTCACGTGGGATGACACGTGAGGTGACGCGGAATGGACCTAAGTGCAATTACAAGAAGTTCATGGGTCCATTAACAAAATTTCCACTTCATTTACAATGCTATACTTTATTTACAAGACTAATTACTAAATAAAAAACAGGGATAAGATGTGTAATTTACCCCTTTATGTGCGCCATCCGATAGTTCGGCTCTTTTCACTAATACACATGGCACAATCGCAACGGTGGATGATGGTTCACAGATCAACGGTAGATATTAGATCGCTGGACAACAATCAACGGCTGGGACATGGCGTGATCCGACGATTGCTGCTGCACCTGGACCTCCCTTCTTGATTGGACGGTGGGGAAGATGACTCCAAGAACTGGGGATGAACTCGCCTGGGGTGAGTTTGGATCTGATCGTGCAAGCTCCTCCAACCTCCATTCCCTCCGTCGAGGGTCTCTTCATGTTCCTAGGAGTCTCTAGCATCCAAAGATGCTCTCCATGAGGCACCTGGTGCTCTGGCAAGGTCGGGCGGAGGTAAGGAAAAAGAGGAGCTCCAGGTACCTGGGCTTCTACAAAAATCGACCCAACACGGGTCCTTTGGACTCCATACCTGTAAAAAATAATCGTGCAAGCAAAAAGACAGATCTGGGGTTCTTATTGGTGGTAAAATGAGAGAAGGTGAAGCGGGCGGAGGTCTCCGGCGAGGGTGGTGGAGATGGAGACCTTGATCTCCGGACCCAGTAGAGTTCTGGGTGAAATGAAGGGCCTAGGGCATAGGGAAATGTTAGGGAAAGAAGTGGAGGTGGTTGTGAGGCATCGGGACAGTCGGGAGCATGGTGAGCACGTTTGTCGGATCAGAGCTCTGGCAAACTACGAACAATCGATTTTACACTAATCCTACAGGCCAATGATTAATAAAAATGCATGAATAAACTTCTGGAATCGAAACCTAACTACAGAAAGTAAAAGACGCAGCTCTTACCTGTCGACGAGGGTAGGGAGCAGAGGTCATCGACGTGGCGGTCTTGGGTGCACCTCCCCCCTCCTGGAGCGTCTAAGACCTCAGGGGATCCTCTCCTGTTACAAGAGTATTCGCTTTGGCCGAGATCTAGAGTTCTAAAGTTTTAGGGTGACCAAAGGAGTAAGGAGGAGGAGATGGAGTTATTTATAAATATTTAGGGCACCCTTATTTGACCGGGGAAAATCAATGAAATCGAACTATGTACAATGGATCTACAGGTCAGGCGTGGATGTACAAAGAGTGATGATCATTTTTCATGAAGCACGCGAGGGCGATTGATCGAATGGATCGGGCAGGATAAATGGCGGAAACAGGGGAAAAGAAGGTTATGATGGGTCAGAGTTTCAAATGGGACAGTTAACCACGGTCAACAGTCCGCGCGCCGCCATTGGGCCACGTAGGCCACTTAAAGACAAAACCATAGATTTTAATCGAAAATAATTAATTAAAAATGATAAATGATTTTATTGATTTTTGTGTATAAACTAAAAAAGGTTTATTACTTTATTTAGCATTTCATTATGATTTTTATTTATTTTTGACTTTATTTATTAGTAGTTAATTTTTATTAGTGTATTTATAGGTATATTCATCTATGTTTTACGCATTTTTATTTTTATTTTGCATATTTATTTTATTATTTTATTTTATAAATTTATGACTTATTTTTGTGAATATAAATATATTTTTATTTTATTTTTATGATGTTATCTATACACTTAAGTAAATAAGTAAGTATATTATGTAGGTATATTTATAGGTATTTTACCTTTGTATTATTTACATCTTTTTATTTAATGTATTTTTATGATTTTTATTATAGTTTTGTATTTTAAATAGAATTTGTAAAGTATTTACAATATTAGAAAAATATAAAAGAATGAATAATTAAAGAATATAATCCCCTTTTATTTATATACATATAGAATCATAGGTATTTTGTCTATGCTTTTTCATAGACTTATTTAATTTTCCATTTTCTTTTTGGTTTTATTTCAGTTTTAATATACACATGTGTTATAAATAATATTTACAAAATTATAAATATATGAATTTGTAAAAATACTAAAGAATGAATAAATTGAATATTTTGATCGGTATAATGTACAATAGGGGTCCAAAACCTAACTTTCACAAAGTAACTCCAGAAAATATAAAACCACCACCATTAAATAACTCTTGAAAAGTTATATACAATTAGGTGGTTTTGATATGTTTTGAGTTTTTATTTGAAAGATAGGGTATGTGAAGTTTGATTTTTAGCTTTTTATTTTGTGTATAAAATGCATACAATGTGTTATTTATGTACAAACTCAATTTTGTATTTTTATTCATATTATTATCTACAACCTTTATGTACAAAGTTTCTTTATTTGATGAGTAAATAATGAAGAATAAAATAGGTTTCAAAATGCATAAATAAAGAATAAATAAATGAGGTATTTGTTCTATTTTGGCCCTTATCTCCCCCTACTTTATTATTTGTCAACTAACTCCATTCTGGACTTGGTCTCGGGGTTTAGGGTCATAAAATATTTTCAATATTTTATTCCTTTTTCTTTTCTTCTCTTTATTCTATAATTTTGGCATTAAAAATCTTATTTTATATACAAATAATTCAATAAATAAAGAATGCTTTTATTCACAAATTAATGCTATTTACATGCATTAGCTAGATGTTTTAAGGCTAAAATGATAGAATAAAGGTGATGAAATGGAGATTCATCACCCCCTATACTTGCCTTTGCTAGTCCCTAGCAAACACTTATGCAATAAGTGAAAAGAATAAAGAATAAGACGAAAAGAAAAAGCAAGGATAAAAACTAAAGAATAAATGGAATTGATCTCAATAATTAAACTTATCTGTACAAAATCAATGTTTGGGTCTCAAGTTAGACCTTAATATGACAATGTGTGTGGAACCTGGTCGAGAACCAAATTTAGAACACAACAGCCTTCGAGAGTCGCAGAAATCGGTTTAAATCACCTCAATAGCCAGGTCAGAACTAGCCTACATCATAAGCAAATCCTTATGACTATGAAGTTGACTTGTACAATGTCAGTGATAGTGTCTCTTCTCAACTGAAATGACAAAGAAACCGACTTCTCCGGAATGACAACCCAATGATTCCCCAATCCAACACTCTGTCTTCAAGGAGTGGAGTATTCCCTTCTAAGTTCAAGTGGCGTCCAACTCAAGAGGAGGAGGTGAAGAATCTGGCGGGCTTTTTTACTTTTATTTACGAGCTTGTCCACTTTTTTGGTGTTTTTTTCAACACACTATTTACAACAACATTTACATAAGGACTTTTTTCTCTTGAGTCAGAAGACTATCCCTCTTTTGAAGCTTTATCGCAACCTACACTCTCCTGTCATTCGACTTCATTGTAACTGGACTAGTTCGGGTGCACTTCCCTCCCTAGACGAGGACGAATGTTTCCACCCATGTGCTTCTCAGACTGACAAATCCAACCCCCTCACCACTCCAACTGAGTTGAGCCAAGTGAAAGGTGCAAGTGTTCAAGTTAGGTCACGACTGATAAGAGTCATGCGTGTCTCTCGAAAAGTTCTAGTTAGTCAGTTGAGGTGACTTGAACCCAGCCCTGAGTCTCAAAGAATTAAGTTTGAATAGACTTGGAGTACCTTAAACCTAGTTCCCATAAGGTTCCAGTGCAGTTAGGTGCAGTAAGGTCCAACCAAGCTCCAATCTTCGACTATATTGGACTAGTTCAATCATCAAGCTCAATCAAAAGAATATCAATGCGAATGCTATTTACCAATTATGCAAAGAATGATGCATTTTTTTCAAAAAGAATAGGAAAATACAAAGAATTTTCACACAAAGAATTTTGAAAATAAAAAGAATTTGGGCACACAAGGTATAAAGTATGTATAACTATTTACACGGGCATGCTTATTTTTATTTATTTGCAAGACTTAATTTTTAAAGGTCTCATAGGTTATATATACAATTGGTCATGACTTTCTGGTAGGCTTTATTTTTATTATTTAATTTTTTAGTTTTAATGATGCTTTTATTCCTCAAATCTATTTGAAAATAATTTTGAAAACTATAGTACACAATAATTTTGCAAATATTTGCAATCATTTGAAAGCCATTTTGCAAAGATTTTTCAAACAATATATACATTTTTCAAAGTATTTTTACAAAATATTTTTAAAATCATTTGCAAATCGGTTTTCAAATCCTTTATTTCACACAAAGAAAAGAATTTTGTAATCCAAATGTTTTTACAAAGGTTGAAAACCATTTTACAAAAAGTTTTCCAAATAGTTCACACCATTTTTCAAATCATTTTGCAAAAATATTTTTAACATGATTTATTAATCAGTGTATACAAAAAGAATCTGAGGAATAAAAACCTTATTAAATGATTTTAATGAATTATATAGTATTTTTAGCCATATTTATTAATAATAATACGAAAGTATGAGTTATGGCAAAAGTATATACGGAGTATATACGATCCCATATACTTAGCAAGAGTTATGTCCTCATAGATCGAAAAGAGAAAGAGAAGACATAACTCCTACGAGTATAGAAAAGCCTATACTACAAAGACTGAAAGAATAAGAAATGAAGGAATGAAGAGATACATGAATAAGAAGGTGATTGTGCCCCTATACTTAGGATCAAATAATCCTGAGTATAGCAGATTGTACACAACGTAGGGAGGGTCATGGGTGAGAATAAACAAATCAAAGAATAAAAGAATCAGAGGAGCACACCCCCTATACTAAGGACAAAGTACGTCCTAAGTACAGACAACTGACAAAAAATGGCGACACCTTTTATGTAGATAAAGGAAAATAAAAAGGAAAAGAAGAAAAGATAGATATATACTGATATATGAACATGTCGTGGAGAATGTACGCGTCACTCCCCCTATACTTTGGGTGAAAGATCCCTAAGTATGAGTAACGACAGGAGTGACAAAATAGGACAGAGAAAGAACAGTACGGTGTGTACCCCCTATACTTAGGACAAAGTACGTCCTAAGAATAGACATACATATATAGTGCAAGATCTGGGGCACACAAGACATACTGAAGAAATGAGGAATAGAATATACAACACGTATATACAACAAGCAAAGAATGTGAAGTACAAGACGGTATCTGGTAAGCGAGTACCATGCTCTCATCATCATCTCCCTGTGAGAACGAGGACACAATCAATCAGTGGAAAGACACTCGGATATGCAATCAAGTGAGTATCAGCTACCGGGGACAAGATCGAAAACTAAACCATGGGCCGGTAGTAAAAACAGAATCATCGACTCATAAGGAAGGAATGCGTGATCATAGCCGATACCGTAAGACTGGGGGGACGAAAGAACAGTATAGAACCCTCCTAGTCAATCATGGTCTCTGAAAGATCTAAAAGGTAAAGAGTAGGAGACTGCAGCATGTAGGCTGGTGGTCATAAGGTCAGAAAGTCACAGGAATACACCGAATAACACAATACATGACTCAACCCTGCGAGGGTCCTCAAGGTGAGCAGAAATCAGAAAGTAATCAGAAGACTCGGCTCCGTGCTCCGACAGAAAGGAGACACAGTCAATAATAGTCCTCGGAGAAGCATGCAAGCTAATCGTGGAATACACATATCAGATCTCATCCTTGCGAGGGTCGTTAAGGAGAGAGGACTCAAAGGAGTCAATCAAAATGGCCTCTGTAGACGACAGATCGTCTACCAGCAGAAGAGACTGCAAGATTAAGAAAGATGTCATAGTCTCTAGTAGATAACCCTCGGAGAGCGCTATGAACTAGGTAAGGAATAATTAGAAATGAGACACTCATCCTTGCGAGGACCGTCAACGAGAGAAGACTCAAAGGATTCTCGGATATGGGCCCCGTACACCAACACATAGGTGACGAGTCTGATATTGCGTTGTTTAAAAATGTATGTCTTGAATTATCGTTCGCTTAAAAATATGTGTCGTTCCGTTGTAGGCGGCAATCGGATTCGATCAAAAAATAACCACACAAAAGTATTTGTCAATTTTAATTAATGCAGTTTTATGTTTATTTTACTTGGGCAAGTCCCAAGGTCGAACACAAGGAGGAAAAGGAACAACCTAGAATTATGTCTATCAAAGTTCGTGTGTGATTTTCGAGGTGGTCTTTTTTTTATTTTTTTAATGCAATAAGGGATGCAAAATGCAAATTCGTCCTATTTTAGGGACTAAAATGCACTTATCATTCAAACATTGTCCGAAAAATATGAAACTTGGCCAAGATGATAATTATGATGAAATGAATGCACTATAGTTTTTTTGGAATTTTTGGGTGCGAGATGATTTTTTTATGAATTTTTAAATACAAACAAAATGAATTTCAATATTTAATTATAATAGATATTAAGCCTAATTATTTTCAAGAGATAAAATTATCTAAGATCTATTACTAGGTAATGGATCTCAGAAAAATCTTAAACTACGAAAATGTGAAATTTAATACCTATTAAAAATCAAAGATCGAAATACGCAAAATGATTTTTATATGGCAAACTATGCATGCAAATGCAATTCTTTTTTGGCACAATTTTCACACAATTACTTCTACAATCATTGATTTTTCAGGAAGTTTTAGAACAACGATTAATCGATGACGAATTTTAGAGAACAAAATGGGGAAAATATGCAATTTTCCACAAAATAATTAATTATTAATTAACCATTGATCACAAAAATGTCTACAATATGTCCAAATGTAGAGAATTAATTGAGGGAAAAAATGCTATTTTTAGATAATTGAATAATGCAATGTAGCGGACCAGAATGACAACGGAGTACAGGGGTATAACTACAATGATGATAATTAAAATAAATATAGAAATACAATAGAGGGTGTTTCTACAGTTACCGATAAATAGGGGGTAATTCTGCAATTTTTCCAACGGGTCACGGCCAGGCACGTGACCCTTAGTCGGCGCGGTAGTTGTGTGAATATGCGGACCTCCGGAGGGCTGCTCGTAATTTTCCCAGTGGTCCCATGGTGACGTTAGTGCTGACGTTGTCCCCCGCCTCACGTGCGCGGCATGTGGCGGGGGCCTCGGGATGGGTGCCCGACCGTTGGCGGTTGTGTACGGTGGAGAGGCGAAGGCGGAGGTGGGGCTCCGACGCTGCGGAAGGGGGCCCGGAGCAGTAGAGGCTGGCAATGAAGAACGTGGTTGATGTCGACGTTGAAGCCGGCATGGGAAACTAGAGGTGGTGGCTGATTCTGGTTGTCGGAGTTGTTGGAGATGAACGCAGTTGCAAGATGGAGGTCGTAGTCGTTGTTGGCTCGATAGCTCATGGCCGGAGCAGGGCAGCAAGGCTGGGAAGCGTTGCGACGGCATTGATGATGGACGTCGGATCTCGCTGGAGGGGGAAACTTTGAGGCACTGTCACCGCCACGAGGAGGCTATTAGGTGCATCCAGCGGATGCAGCTCGAGGGTCGCGACAGAGTTCTTAAATAAGGGCGTCGTCGGAGCTGGAGAAGGAAGGTCGGTGATGGGGAATTCCATTGGGATCGAGTGGAGTGATTCGCGGAAGGCGGCGAGGGATTGGAGATGGCCGGAGATTGCGACATACACGATCTGAGATGGAAGCGAGAGGTACGAGATGAAGATTTGATACGACGATGGAAGGCGAAGATCGGGCAGTGAAATCTCGGGGAAGGCGGAGCTTCCAAAGTGGGAAGGAAGACGATGGACGGTGGCCGTCCGAACGGCCGAGATCGGACGGCCAGGGTAGCGACACGTGGCATCAAAGGCTGGCAAGCGGTGCACGTGCATGGCACCTGCCTGGGAGACACGTGCCACGCACGTGCAGGAAGTTTTAATTATTTTTTTATAAAACTAATTTACAGAAACCCCTAAAATGGCTTTAACATGGCAGCTCCACGAGCAGCCACGTGTCAGCACCACAAAATTCAGAAAATAAATACCTAAAAATTATAAAATAAATAGCAAATGACCTCGGATCTAAAGAGTTTCTTCACAAAAATTGCTCATCTCGATGAGATCTACAACTTTTATGAAGACAATAAAATCAAAATCAATCATTTGTATAGAGTGATATTTTTGGGGTATCCTATGTACATAGAATACCTTGATTTTTGAGTTTTATAATTTTTATGTCATTTTTAAAAACAGGAAAAAATCTGGAAAAAATATGATAAAATCAAAGATAAATATTTACACGTTAATCTTTTTTTATTTTTATTAATTAGGAAAAAGAAGAAATAAAATACGAAAAGGACCAATTTTGTAGAGACAGTTAGTGAAGACTTGGACTCAATTTGTTTCTTTGATCTCAAGCTCAGTTTGGATTTGGATTTTTGCGTAATTTAATAAAACTTTTATCAAAGAAGACAAATAAAAAAGAAATAAACTAAAATATGTTAATTATGTACATAAAATATTAGCTCAAAATCAGCTAAAATACAAAATGTACAAAAGAGGCTCAAAACCCAACTTTCACATACGAGCTCTGATTCCCTTGACCTTGGTCTTGTTTCGAAGGTAATTGAATGTGCAATAGTTCAAAAGGGAGTAGGAACAAAACGGACACTGGATGGGGAAGATATATGGGTTTTAGTCTGAGAATCCTAAAACTAGGGTTTGGGTTTTTGGTTCACTTATTTGGGCTAGTGATTTTTTTGTAATTTTTATTTATTCTTGTTAGTGATATGTACACCGTGGAGGTGATTTTGGGTCATTCAGAGTTAGCATGAATTAGTTAAAAATCAGGGAAGTTAGGCTATTTACAGGACAATTTTATCTGGGATTTTTGGCTTTTTATTTTGTGCAGAAATAATGGATAAAATGTAATTCTTATTGAAACATGCATGAATGCTAATTATGCATAATAAATGCAGAAATGCCAATGATTTTGAGGGATTTGAGCTTAATTAATGAGATTTAGAGTGATGAATATGAGATTTATCAATAGGACGCACAATCAGCAGAGAGGTCAAGCAATCAAATCAGATGAATCGTCTTCGGGCTCCACAAAGGTGGAGACAGAATCAATGTATGAAACCGATCGTAAAGATTGTGTCACATCCTCCCGCAGATAGTCCTCGGGGAGGTATGCAAGCTAAATCAATTAAGTCATGGGATTGATGGCATCAAATCTCAGCTCCTCAAAATCAATAAATCCATCAATCCTCAGGAGGGCATAAGACCATGTGAGGGATAAGAAATAATCATGTCAATCACAATGTCCCTCAAGTCAATCCAATAAGCTGAGATGACACAAAAGATAATCATAAATCCTCTAAGCGCCATGGGTGGATGATCGAATCAAGAGATCGGGGATGGGTCAATCAAGAAGATGAGAGACATCATATGGGCTCCGCACACCTTTGCCGGGAAGTCCAAATTAGAATAATCAGTCAATCCTCAAAATGAAGATGGGTGGAACCTCAAAATAGATAGATCAATCAAAGCTTATGAATCCTTATCGAATCATAAAAATTCATCACATCCTCAATCCGGTGTGTGAGAACAAAAATCCTCAAACAATAATCACGCCTAATAATCATGCATCATCAAAGTCCTCAATAAGCTCGTATACGCATATCAAGAATCAAATGCACCGAAGCGAGTATATCAATCTCAACATCCTCAAAATGCGCCCGACTTACTCCAATAAGATATGTAAGTCAAAATCCTCGATGCGGGCTATATCTACAAGCACACCAATCCCGGGTAGTATAAGAATGATACAGGAGACATAAGGAGGGTGGGCAAGAAGAAGAACCAAAAGATCTAGCGAAGATGATTGAGCTCAAGCGCCAATATCACGACTCTATACAAATGAGGAGATATATGTACAAGAGAGAGAGCGAGTGTGACTCAAAGATGAAAAACGGATGACTCACATGCCTGGGACCGCAAAACTCCAAGAAGTATGAAAATGAAAATGGATCCAAGTCACAATCAATACAGAAAGCAAACCCTCGATTCACCTACTCAACATGCATAAGATTTCTAGGTATGTCAAGTCTGGCTCAACATGCAGATCATCATAGATTATCTTATGCTCATGATCCTTAATGTATTTTCTCAGCTTTGATACATGAAAAACATCATGTATTCCTGAAAGATATGGAGAAAGTGGAAGTCTATATGCCACTTTTCCAATCCTTGAATAATTTCAAAAGGACCCATGAACTTGGGTGCTAACTCCCCGTGTAAACCAAACCTCTGAACTCCCTTCACAGGTGATACTTTGAGAAATACAAAGTCATCTACCTCATACTTAAGGTCTCTTCGCCTGGTATCACTATATCTTTTCTGGCGACTCTGAGCAGTTATTAGTCTTTTCGAGCAAGCTCTACAGTTTCTCGTGTCTCTTGGAGTCTATCTAAATCATAAAGATTCTTTATCTCGACCTCTTGCCAACACAGAGGAGTCGTACACCAACATCCATATAGTGTTTCAAATAGTGCTATGCCAATACTTGCATGGTAACTATTGTTGTAAGTGGATTCTGCAAGAGTCAAATGTTTAATCCATGATCCCTTCTATTTTAAGGCACACTCGTAGCATATCCTCTAAAGTTTGAATCGTATGTTGTGATTGAGCATCTGTTTGTGGATGATATACCGTGTTCAAGCATAGCTGTGTACCTAAGGCCTTCATAAAGTTCTCTCAATAGTGTGAGGTAAATCGTGAATCTCGATCGAAAACTACTTCCTTTGAAATACCATGGAGACGGATCACATGTGTAATATATAACCCAACAAGCTGATCTGGAGTGAAGGATAAACTTATTGGAATAAAGGGTGCTTCCTTGGTCATACGATCTATTATAACCCAGATACTATCTTTTTCACCAGTTGTTTGAGGTAAGCCAGTAACGAGGTCCATGGAAATGCTTTCCCATTTCCATTCTGGTAATAGGGAGGAGTTGCAACAATCTTGGTGGCTTTTAGTGTGAAGCTTTCACCTGTTGGCAAGTGAAACATGAATTCACAAACTCAGCAACATCTTTCTTCATTCTCGACAACCAAAAGTATGAATGAAGATCCTTATACATCTTCGTAATTCCTGGATGAATAGATAATCTAGAACAATGCGCTTCACGTAAGATGTCTTTCCTCAGTTCAAGTATGTCTGGTACACAAGCTCTGTAATGGTTATATAGTAACCTATCTTATATCTAGAATCCCTCTATCTCATTCTTCTCAAGTTGTTGTCTCAAGTCTTTAAGAACTGGATCATCTTTCTGTCCTTTCTTTATTCTATCCCTGATCTCTGGTTTGTATCGATGAGGAATAGTTATCGTATCGCCACTACTATCAAATGGTTTCCATTCATTTAACGTTGATAGTAAACCCTAGAAGTGGATAGCACTCACCAACCCTTCTGAATAAGTTCTTCTACTAAGAGCATATGCTACGACATTCCCCTTACCGAGGTTGTAGGAGATGGTGCAGTCATAGCCCTTCAACAACTCTAGCCACCGTCTCTATCTCATATTGAGTTCATTTTGATCAAACAGATATTTCAAGTTTTTATGATCGGTGAAGATTTCAAAAGTAATACCATAGAGGTAATGTCTCCATATCTTTAAAGCGAAAACTACATCAGGTAATTCAAGGTCATGTATTGGGTAGTTTTTCTCATGTGTCCTGAGCTGTTGTAATGCATACGCAACTGCCTTACCATGTTGCATAAGAACTGCCCCAAGTCCTTCTTTATATGCGCCAGTGTACACTGTAAACCCTTCACTCCCAGAGGGTAGAGTAAAGATAGGTGCAAATGTTAGGAATTCTTTCAGTGTTTGGAAACTAGTTTCGCGTGCATCGGACAATATGAATGGAACTTACTTCTGAGTCAGCTTAGTCATTGACAATGTTATTCGTGCAAAGTCCTTCACAAATCGTCTATAATATCCAGCTAATCGCAGAAAAGATTGTATTTCTATGACAGTCTTCAAGAGTTCCCAACTTGTCACCGCACTAACCTTTGTAGGATCAATTGATATACCTTTCCAGAAATAAAATGGCCTAAGAAGGAAACTTCAGATAGCCAGAAGTCACATTTGCTATATTTAGCATACAGTTTGTTCTTCCTTAGAGTTTTCAAGTGGCCGCCTGAGATGTTTTCATGTAGATACTTATCCTTGTGGTAAATAAGCACACCATCAATAAAGACTACTACAAAGTGATCTAAGAACTCCTTGAATACTCTATTCATGAGATCCATGAAGGCCGTTGGGGCATTTGTCAGTACAAAAGTTATAACTAAAAATTCATAATGTCCGCATCTAGTTCGAAAGGTTGTCTTGGGGGTATCCATGTCTTTTATCTTCAACTGATGGTATCCAGATCTTAAGTCAATCTTAGAATACATAGTTGAACCCTGTAACAGATCAAATATATCATTTATTCTTGGAAAAGGATACTTGTTCTTTATGGTCTTCTTGTTTAGTTGTATGTGATCAATGCACAATCACATTGACAAATCCATCTTCCTCACAAACAAGATATGTGTACCCCATGGTGATGTACTAAGACGAATGAATCCTTTATCTAACAGTTTTTGTAACTGTACCTTTAACTCTCGTAACTCAGCTGGTGCCATCCTAATGGAGGGATAGAGATGGGATAAGTATCAGGTATGAGAGAGATTTCAAATTCAATCTCTCGCTCAGGTGGTAATCCAAGTAGTTCCTTTGGAAATACATCAGGAAACTCGCACACTATAGGTACATCTTCCATCATTCTGTGTGACCCTGATGTAGTAGATACATAGGATAAATAACCTTGACACCCTTACTCTAACAACTGTTGTGTCTTCAAAGTAGAGATATATTCGACATTATCATTGGATGTCTTTCCAATAAAATGGAACTCTATCGAGTTAGGAAGGTGAAACATTAATGTCTTCTGAAAACAATCAAGACATGCATAATGTCTTTCTAGCCAGTCCATCCCTAAGATAAGATCAAAGTCCTCCATTTTGATTAGTAGTAGTGAAACAGGTAACCGATGTCCCCCTATCAGTATTATACAATTATCCATGATTTCTCAGATTATAAATACTTGTCCTTCTAGTCCATTGATCATATAGGACTGTTGTACTTCTACTAGTATCTTACCCAAAGTGGGTACTAACCATCGAGCAATATATGAATGTGAAGCACCAAAATCAAATAAGGCATGTACTGAAAAGACATGAATAGTAACGGTACCTCGTACGATCATGCCTGAATTGTAGGCTTCTTCTTCAGTAATTGCATTGAGTTGGCCATTAGGAATAGGCAAGCTAGAACCCGCAACACTTTGTGGTGGTTGTTGTATAGGAGACGCTCCTTGTGAGCAATGACCTCTACCCTATCTTCCTCCGCATTTTGCTCCATTGCTCGAGGTAGATGTTATACTATTGACTAGGGTTAGTTTAAACCATGAACCTCTCAACTTCGGACAATCTTTCTTGATGAGGACTTCCTGATGACAGTAATAACACACACGTATTCCTGTTTGAGCTGAAGGCCCAACCACAGAGGTACTACCTCCTGCTGCTAAGTCGCGAGGATATAGTGGAGGTCTAGAGAAACCCCTTCTTTCGGATAATTCCAGGCCCAAAGTTTGTGGCGAGCTTATATAGATCCAACTGGATGATAACAGCTGTCTCTTCGATTATAATTCACCTTACGTTTGGATGGTCCACCAGTAAAGTGGAAGCTTCTTCTTTGGCGGTTTTCATCCCTCTCCATCTCAATACGAGAGGCGATGCCCATGGCTTCATCTACAGTGGTGGCTGTAAAACATGCAAGCTTCTCTCTCAATCTCCCTAAAAACCGCTGACAAATTTTGTAAGGCACTCTTGTGGTGAAGATTCTAGGGTTGGGGAGTAACGTAGCAGCTCCGTAAAATGAATATGATAATCTCATACATTCTTGGATCCCTGGGTTAAAGAAGACAACTCCCTCCTCTTCAATTCTTTCCAATGGGAGGTACAGAATTGAGCTCGGAACCTCTCTTCAAAACCTCCTATGGAACATGATCTATTAATTTCTTGGAAATGCCTCTCCACCATCATCTTGCTTAGTCTGGTAGGGAGTAATCAGCGAAGTGCACCCAAGTGTCTGTTGTTGTGTGTATTATTCTCAATATCCTGTTGACGTCATCAAGCCATAGTTCTGCCTCAGCAGGTGTCTCTATGCCCTTAAACCGAGGAATCTTTCCCTTTCAGTAACTGTCTAGTAATGTTTGGTATCTAAGAAGGGCCTTCTCCATTGCTCCATCAGCTGGGGTAGGAGCAGACTCAGTTAAGGATGATAACTAGATTCTTCCTCAAAAAGATGGACAAAATCTTCAATCCTAGCATCCACAGGACTGGATGCCTCAGGTCTCTCAGCTTGTGCATTGAGCCTCTTCTCTAACGCTTGCTGCTTTCGCCCCATTTCTTGCACCATTTTCATCATAGCCGCTAATTACCTAGACACGTCTTGGTCTGCCATGATCCTGGGATGAGTTGAGGCCAAAGGTTAGGTCCTATATGTTTTTTACATGATTCACATAAGGGACAATGATTTATGAATGGTATTGTAGTCACTTATTAAGATCAAAGGATTTTAAGGCAACCTTAGTTTCTGAACAACGCTTATAGTTATCAATTACTAAGTAAATTACTGGAGTAACCGAGCTCTGATACCAAACTATCACGACTTAGATTTCGGAATATCGAATCCTCCTATATCCGGATCTGGTTACTCAGCAATAATTTATTCAGTAATTACAACTAATATTCAAAAACAGACTGCAAATAAAATAAAATAATCAGACGAAAGAATTTCAATACTTTTCTATTCACAAAATAAAGTTCACATGATGCATTGTCCCACTATAACCATTTACATGTACATCAGCTCGAAAGGAAAATGCACAAAAAGATTAACAACTACTTTAGAAAAACTATTGTGGCTGGTTGGATGTCTATGTTAGCTGTCTAGATTATTAAAGTCCTTGCGATGGCTCACCGACACTTGTTGGATTTTCCATAAATCATAGGATAACAATTAGCGGATACTAAGTAACGAAGAAGAGAAAAGTAAACAATTGTGTAATTTTTCAAAAAGTTGTTAGCACAAAAAGTTTCATTTATTCTCATTAGTTTAAGTCATATTCTTTATATTCCACATTAGGGATTAGTCCAGGGGAACCCCACCATTCTTGAACTCCAAAGCTGCGGATACTTCAGGATTAGATATTGCGTAGATCTGGTGGGCTTATACTGTCGCACGTTGCCTCAACCAATCCTCTAATACTACCTTGACAAATTATATTTTCTTTTATTAATTAAGATTTCAAACCCTCATTCTGGAAAACAAAGGAGCACACTGTCCTCGAGGACTCAGTTGCTTAAAACCTTAGGCTAAACTTTAATCACATACCCTAGCGGCTTTAAATACATGTTATCGTACCCAGGCGCTATTAAACTACCCATACCTCCACATGGCACGACTACATCTTATGTCGTTCAACCCGAAGATATTGGCTCCCGGTATCACGTATTCCAAATCATTCATTTCGTGCGCACTTGTCATAACAGGACAACCATGTATCACCTAGGTAGGGAAACTCAAATGCGGGTTCCTTTCGACAAACCTATATGTTGCATGCCTGACCTGTAGTTCTACTCCCAGTCATCCTTAACGTGACACACGATCCTTTTCAGGATCCAACTCAAAATACATCGATTCCCGTGATGTAATTCCTCTAGTAAGCCTTAGATTTGCATAAATATAATACTGAGTATAGACTTACACATATACATTTGTAAACTCATATTTATTCTCATTTTAATATCCAAACCCTAACTTTTCGGGCCACTGCATCCATTTGATGCTTAGACCTTATTTTAGTTAAACTCAAAAAGCAACTTTCCATACTTTCTAAAACAATGGCCAAAATAGGGTTCTTCATAATGAAAAACATAAAGTCAGGAATCTCAACGATTTCATATGGAAATCCAACAACAAAAGGAAGGATTTCGTTACCTAATCGAGCTCTCTCTCACGTATGAAGTGCTTTATCGTGATTCGTTTTCGAAAAAAAAGTGATTTACAACTCCTGAAACGATCGAATTTTATGTTCGTATCAAAAACACTAAAAGCATGCCAAGAACGTGAAGAACGAACGAAGATCACGAAGAACATGAAGAACACATGAAGAACAAGAAGAATGTGAAGAACATATTTTCTCTTAAAATTTCGGCAGAACTTCCCCTTGTATAGGGTGATATTTCTAGAAAACATTTCGGTAGAGTTTCTCCTTATATCGGGACATATTTCTATAAAAATTGTGGCAGAGTTTCCCCTTATATGGGGACATATTTTAAAAGAAAACTAGAAAAAGTTTCTTCTATAAAATCATCGAGAGGAAAAGAATAATGAAACTGAAAGAATATACTCAAACAATAAGAGATGAAGAATCGGTAGACACCACGTACCTTAGATGAATGAATGTGTGACGAATCACATGGTTCACTGATGTACATAGCCTCATGCACCTAAGTAGGGTATTATACAGATTTCTCCATCAAAAACAATTATAAAAGCAGAATTGAAAGAATAAAACCATAAGTGATAGAGAATCGCAGATACCACGTGTCTTAGGTGAGTGAATGTGTGATGAATCACAGGGTTCACTGACGTGCATAGCCATCCGCACCTAAGTAGGGTGTTACACAGATTTCTCCTCGAACAACAATAGAAAATGAATCGGAAAGAAGATGAATCGAAAACCAAATTGGAAAAAGAACATGAATCGAAATAAAGCCAACTAGAAGAGGATCACATCTTTCTCCCCCTCGTTCTTCCGGCAGCGCTTTGCTAGCGCTCCTTCCGCACCTCTCACTCCTCCTCCCGACATCTCTACCCTAGCCCTTGGGGTGGTGGTGGTGGTGGTAGTGGAAATCATAGAAAATGAATGGGTAGGGGGGTTATTTATAGGCTCAAAAAACAACTAACCATGGTTAGAAAACCATGGTTTAGACCTTAACCGTGGTTAGCGGCTCATAATTTTGGCCCATGGTTTTGTCCAAAACCTATCTCAAAGTTAAGGCTTAAGTTAGAACATTCCAAAGGATTCTAGATTCGCTAATGACGTTTAATTAGTACTAATCACGATTAACTTTTACTAATTGTTGAACGAGGAAAATCGAGGGTCGTACGGTTTCACAAGGCAAAACCGCAGTCGATGCGGTGACCGCTCAAAAATCCTGATTCAAACAACAATTAGCCCACGACAATCAAGTAAAGCAGTGAAAGTGTGTGGAGTTAAAATTTATTATAACTCTACAACAAAGATGTGTATAGGTGTAAGTATGTGTAGAGGTCGAACACAGGGAGTAGACAGGTAGAATGGGGCAAAAATGCACAAAAGTGTGCATGTGATCAAGTGTCTAACTATGTTATTTTTTGTGGGTTTTTTATTTTATATTTTTTTTATTTAATTTTTAATTTTATATTTTTGTATTTTGATTTTTAGTTTTCTGATTTTATATTTTTTTTTTATATTTTATATATTTTTTTAATTTTATTTTTCAATATTGGAATAAGCTATATAATAAAAGGGAGAAAGAGGTATTTATAAAAATAGATAAAAATGTTCAAAAATTAGCAAATAAAATATTTTTGGTCTTTTTATGATTTTCTACTGTTTTTGTGATTTTTGGGTATTTTTCAAAGTGTTTTTGGTATTTTTAAAAGTGAAAAAGAGAAAATAGTGAATAAAATACAAAGCTGAAACTAAAATGGAGAAATAAAATATAAAACGGTAATAAAACTTCTCCAAATTAATTTTCACTTAAAGAGAATAAAGTCAAGAAAATTCAGAGACAAAGTTTGTATTTTTAGGGATTTTTATGGATTTTTAATATTTTTTGAGAGGTTTTTGGTGTTTTGTAATTTTTAGGAGTTTTGTTTTGTAATTTTTAGTGAATTTTGGACTGAAGTTAGAACACACTAAAAGAAACAAAATACATTTTTTTTGGGTTTATTCTGATGTGTCTTTATATTTTTTTAGGGATTTTATAATGGAAACAGTATTGAAAATAACTATTTTTGATTTTTAATAAATATTAAAATGCAATAAATAGGCAAAATAAAAATACGATGATAAACTACAATGCAACAGAGATCTAAATTGATTTTTGGGGATTTTTTCTGGGTTTTTATAGATGCATGCAAAAAAATACTAGAAGCATAAGGAAAAATCATGCATGCAGGGGCTTTTATGTAATTAGCAAAACATCCAGGGGCTCAACAGCAAATTTCCAAAACATTATATAGCTTATTTAACAACTTCCTGGACCAACTCTTAATACCCAAAGTCACAAGGGTCAAATTGCAAAATCACCAAGGTGCACGCGACAAGCACGTGCACAGGCGTGGACCCAAACGCAATAAATTGAAACTATAGGGGCGGATACATAAAATCTCCAGAAGTAAATAACTAAACTAACATCTTTTAGGGCTAATTAGCAATACAGGAAAAAGGGAGGCCTTGCTTGCAAAATGACCAAGCGCACGTGCTCGCGCACGTGCGCCCAGCTGGCAAGGACGAAACTGCAACTCTAGGAAATCCGAGGTTCATCTAGCAAATATTACAAAAAGTATTAAGCATAATATAAAAGTGTTAGCAGCAAATAAGTGAAAACAAAATTGGCAGGGTGATTTACTGCAAAATACCCAGACCCGGATGCGATCCAACGGCGGGTGATCTCCAACTTAAACACGTGTCACGCCACGGACGTGCGATGCCCCTTCGCCCGATGGCTGAGATTAAAATGTAGCTGATCGATCGGACGGCTAGGAGCACCTCAGATCGGAATCGACGACCCATAGCGTTCTTAATCCAACGGACACTGCTGCATCTGGGAGGCCACGGTGATCGGACGGTAATGAAGTGATCGCGAAGAACAAGGAGGCTTGCCGGCGAAGATGAACTTCCTCGGCTAGCCTCTCTCTTCTCCGACGTCGATGAAAGCTGCAAAAATGCCCACGAGGTCCCTGGAAGCTCCTCCTATCGATCGACAGCTCCGAAATGGCGGTTGGGCCGCCTAAGCTCCCGCACGGTGCTGAGGAAGGGAGCGAGCTCCAAGAGCTTCGGCTTCGTCAAAACCGACCCCAAAAGGGGGGTCTTGTCACCTGGACCCTGGAAAAACGTGAGGTGATGCGCGGGCAAATTGCCACGCACCTCGAGATGGCAAAAAAAGGCGGGAGGCATTAAAGTGGGTGATCGTCGGAGCTTGCTCCGGCGAGGTGGTATTGGTGAGGGATGATGCACGAGAATCACAAAGAACGAGCAGAAGATGAAGGCTAAGTTATACAGGAAAATGAAACACGCAGGAAAATAAAAAAAAACGCGACCTCAAGGGTTGGAATACCTGAGATGGGTACCTCGACGGCCAAGGCCGGAGATGGGGGGTTGGAGCGCCTCCCGGCCCTCGCCTAAGCTCTGCGCGCGAGCTGGAGGATGCCCTGTCACGGCCTCCTGTCCGGAGCTCGGTGCTAGGGCCAGATGAAGGTCAAAGAAGGGTTCAATTCGAAAATGGAGTGGTTGGTCTATTTTGAAACATGGCTCTGGCGCGAGGTTCAAGGAGCGATCACGGGCGGATCTCTAATCGTATCCCCGAAATGAGGCATGGGCGTGTAAGAGTGATCTTCGAGGACAAAAAATCGTGAAGAAATCATCATGAAACGATGTAAGGATGCGGCTCAAAAATTCGTCGAAATCGAGGCGAAAAGCTAGTCTAACAGGGCTACAGGCAGGGGTCAGAGAGTTGACCTCGGGTCAACTCTCCAGCCCACCTGGTTGGTCCACGTGGACCAACTAGGAAAAAACCTGGAAAAAAAGATCCTGTAAATTCCATAAAAAATAGAAAACTAATTACTTAATTTTTTATTATTAAATAAAAAATGTTTATTATTTTATGAATTGATTTATGGTGATTTTTAATTATTTTTTAGAGGTATAAAATTACAAGTTACCATTTATACCCTTTATAGGTAAATTCTTCTATATAAGTTAATGTTTTATTTTTATTTTGTGAATTTTAATTTATTTGTTTTTTTGTTTATTATTTTATATATTTATAAAGTATTTTTATACACTTAAACATATTTTTGTTTTATTTTTTGATATGTTTTATACACTTAATAAAATAACAATATAAAGTATACATGTATGTATATAGGTATTATACCTATGTATCATATATACAAGTATTTTTATTTCGTGTTTTATTTGAGTTTTTATTCCTGTTTAATATACAAGTATATTATAAATAATATATACAACATAATAGAAATATAAAATTATAAAAATAATGAATAAGTAATAAAATGAATATTTTAATCTGTACAATTATACCACAAGGGTCCAAAACTCAACTTTCAAACCGTAGCTCTGAAAAATACGAAACTACCTCCATTAAATAGATTATTTTACACTATATACAATTAAAGGTGAGTTTGGTACATTTCGAGTTTTATTTGCAAGATACGAGTCTGGGAAGTTGGAGTTTTGGAATCTTATTCAGACCATAACTTTTTATCTGTACATTATTTTTCAGTGAAATCAATTTTGTATTTTTCTTTATTAAATTATCTACAACTTTCATGTTAAAGGTTTCTTTATTTGAGGTATAAAAAGAGGAATCAAAAATAGGTCCTAAAATGAATAAAGAATGAATAAAATGAATAGGTAATTAGCCCTTATCTCCCCATACTTTATTCATTGTCGACCTAGACATCGAGATGCCTAGGTCTCGGGGTTTCGGGTCATAAAATATTTACAATATTTTATTATTTTTCTTTTCTTTTCTTTATTCTATAATTTTGGCTTTAAAAACCGCATTTTATACAATATTTACACACGTATACATGAATGCTAAAATGCATGAATTAACTCTATTTACACGCATTTACTAGGGTTTTTAAGGCCAAAATGATAGAATAAAGATGATGAAACGTAGCTTCATCACTGATCCGATTTAACTTTCACGGCTTACGCTTAACTTTTGCTAATCATTGATTAGTATTTACTTAAAGGTTATTAATGATTCCTAATCCATCATTAGTTTATTTAACCGTATTTAATTAGTCTTAATGACAATCATTATGGGTTAATGACGTCTTAAACCTCTTTACTTCTCTTTCTTCCAAAAATCATAACAATTCCAAACAAAATCTGATTTACATGAAACAAATTCCATTGGTTTCTTCTTAACGAAATAGATCTTACAATATAGATCCGAAAGATGCTAAGTTCATGGCTTTACAAACTAGACCTGTTGATTATTGTCCATGCTTGATCCCAAGTTGTCTAGTAGCAGTCATCAGTATTTATAACTCACCCTCATACTTTGTGAGTACTAGATTTGTGAATTTGTTTTGGTGAGTTTCACTACGAGGTAACCACGAGGTAGTTGCGTGCTACTCGTGAGGTGACAACAAGATATCCTAAACTATAAAGGCATGAGTATGCCACCAAGTATCCGTGAGGCAATCTCTTAAGTCAGACGTGAATCATCTCTGACACTACCTTAATGCGACAACAAACTATCTATGACGCTAACATAAGGAATTTGTGAACTATCGATGGAGCTAGCATGAGGCACATGTTATCCATTAGGCAACCAAGAGATGGTCAAACCTCTCTGTAAAATGCATGCGAAATGTACTTCCTTGATTTCACCTAAATCTTCGTTTCACATGTATTGTGCTTGACGAGCCCAAATAGTTGACTTCCTATTATTAAATTGTTCTGATTGTTATTGACATGTTCTTTTTTATCTATTTTTCTTATTAAATATGGTTGTTAAACATTTCAGTGACCGACTCGTAAGCTTTGCTTTTATTACACCAGCATTATTCAACCTCATAGACTTTGAACTAGTTCTTTGTTTTTCTAGTGAGTTCTATTTTCAAGCAATTGTGCAATACAACATGTAACCAACACCATTTAAAATCGACATTGAGAGTTTGATATATCGTGAATAGTCAGGGACCTACCTTGCAAAATTTCCCTTCTCGTGCTTCCCACATGAATTTTGTCGTCCCCAAGAAAACACATACGGACCTTCGATCCCACAATGCTCCGCCTCCTCCGGCAAAAGCTCCAACAACCACACGACCATCCCCTTCTCTTCCTCTTCCCGCCTCTCATCCCCTCCCCCATCACCTACATCTTCTTCCTCTCCTCCTCCTCCACGGACGTCAACTCCTCCCTCGTTCTCAGCACCCTCTGTAGCCATGACGTCCCCGACCACCTCTACGAAACCATCTTTTCGAAGAAACAAAACCTTAGTCCCATCAAAGTGGACAAGACCCTCAGGCCCAAGCTCGCCTTCCTCCAATTCGAGGGCTTCTCCGGTCCTGAGTGTTGGGCATTTTGCCTATCCGATCCCAACATGGGGGGATGCATCGCTTTGGGTAAATCGTTTTTGTGCTTTGATGTTTGAATAGAGGTTAATGGGTTGAGTGGATTTGTTGTGATGTGATTGTATTGAAGTTTGGAAAGTGAGTAGTTATTGTGATGCAATTGTATTTAAGTTTGAAAAGGTGAGTAGAAGTTGAGTAGTTTATAATTTTTAGATGATATGATGGTATAATATATTATTTTTTGATTGAAAAGATGAGAGAGAAATGATTTATTTAATGTATTAAAAAGAGAGAGGGAGTGGACCCCACAAGTGAGAGAAATAATGGATTTTGGGGAGTAAACATTTCAAGGGGGTTAAACCCCTAACCAAACATGGCTTGATGGAATATTTGAAGTTTAAGTTCAAGTAAACAAGAAGCACAAGTTGTTTCTGAAAAATCTTGAAGTAATGATCTACAATTATATTGATCTTTTATATATTCTTGATACACAACCAAAAATAAGTCAAAATCAAATCAATAAGTAAATTTACTTTTCCAATGACCTGGTCGATGGTTAAAAATTGACTGATTATTGTCTGAGACATTATTGATCACTTCTTGAGTTAGATTCATCAACTTTTCTGACCTAATCGATCATTTTTTGAATTTTGATCAAATGACTTTTTGACCTGATCGATCAACTGGACTTTTGAAGAAGAAAAAAATAACGTTGATCTTTTCTTAATTTGATTACCAATATCTCTATTAAAGCCCCAATGCCTATAATCACTCTATATATTATTCCAAATATCCAATCCCTCTTAAACACATAAACCTCCGCCGCTGCAATGCTCCACCTCCTCCGCCGAATGCTCCATGCGCGTTCACCTCCCCTTCCCTTCCGTTCCCCGCCTCTCCTCCCCTCCCCCATCACCCGCTTCCTCTCCTCCTGCCCCGCCGCCGCAGACTCCAACTCCGCCCTAGTCCTCAGCACCCTCCGCAGCCATGGCGTCCCCGACCACCTCTACGAAACCCTCTTGTCGAAGCAACCGAGACTACGAACCATCAAACCGGAGAAGACCCTCTGCCCCAAGCTCGCCTTCCTCCGCGCCGAGGGCTTCTCCGGTCCCGAGGTCGCCGAGATCCTCCTCCGCAACCCCTCGTTAGTGTACTACAGTCTCGAGCGTTCCCTCGCCCCCTCCGTCACCTTACTCAAGTCCATCCTCCCCTCCAAGGAGGCCCTCTTCCACGTCCTCAAGCACACCGCAAAACCACTCAACCCTCACCTCGTGGCCAACATCAATGTCCTCAAGGTCCACGGCTTCCCCGAAGCCACGATCCTCAAGGTCCTCCTCTTCCGTCCTCGGCTCCTCGCGTGTACCACTAGCAAGCTCGTTGACGCGCTGGAGTACCTCAAGAAGCTCAACATCAGCCGCACCAGCACCGTCTTTGTGGTCGCCATCAGCTTGTTATCCTACTTGTCGAGGTCCACGTTCCAGAGGAAATTGGACCTCTACAAGGAGCTCGGGTGGACCCAGGAGCAGGTTCTCACGATGTTCACGCGGAGCCCAACCTCCTTCAGCGTGTCGGACAAGACCATCAGGAAGAAAGTCAGCTGCTTCAGGGACACGATGAGTTGGAGCCCAGAGTTCCTATTCACGTGCCCGGCGATCATGACGATGAGCCTGGAGAAGAGGATCATCCCGCGGTGTGCGGTGCTCAACTTGCTCATGTCCAATGGGCTGCTCAATAGGAACACAAGATCGCCGAGCAATTTCCTGATCGGGAAGGAGAAGTTCGTGGAGAAATTTGTGAAGAAATACGAGGCAATGGTTCCCGGAGTGGTGAGCGCATACGAAGGGAAGATTGGATTCAGCGGGTGGGACTGGTTAAAGGATGCAAAGAACCAACCCGAAGCAACCTAATCCTTGAGCACCACCAACACCAACGTGGACCTTGGCAGTGAAATTTCTGGTTGGTTTTTCGTGCTTCAAGATTTCACATTATTCCTTTTCACATTGTCAAGGGTTTGTAGTTCATTCAGAACTTGCTTCTCATGAGCTTATGCCGAGACTGGATGATGATTTTTATCATGTATGGCTATTTTTTATCTTTTACCCCTTAAGTTTGATAGTTTTGGTTTAGGAGCATACGTTCGGCTATCGTTTGATTTCCTCTTATATCTGCTAAATGTATCGTTTGATTAATTTTACTTCAGTATGAAAAAATGCTTCTACTGTTTTAACTACGACAGTGTCATATCCTTGAGCCCGCAACTATGGTCAACATAGCTTCTTTACTGTTAGCAGAGGATCCTGAAAATTCTTATGTACTCTGAAGTGTTTCCTATCCATGACTCGGGAATTGGTCTTGCTGCAGATGCCAATCTGCATACATTGCGACAATATCTGCTACTATGAAATCCTTGGAGTCACGAAGAACATGTGCTGCACGACATCAAGAAGGCCTACATGAAGGTTGCTGTCAAGAACCACCCTGATAAGGATGGTCATCCAGAGAAGGTTAGTGAGTGTTTTTTGCTGCGTCGATCTCAAGCACTTCCTCTCTATGTTCTATGGGAATTTTGGAATGTGGGTTCCTGCTTTTCGGGAGGAGAAAAAAGGGTATGACGTCGAGAAGATGCCTACCCTGTAACTTGTATATCTTCATAGTAACTTTCAAAAAAGAATTACAAAGATAGTCTGCTGGTTCTTGTTTTTGTGTCGATTTGAAGCAGGAAGGCCTGACCTTGGTTGTTTGTGTGGATCTTCTTGTGTGGGTTCATGGATTCATGAGATCTCAGTTTGGATCTAGTGAATTTGATAAGGATGGTGGTTATTTATGTGGGTTCATCCAGAGAAGGTTAGTGGGTGTTTTTTGCTGTGTCGATCTCAAGCACTTCCTCTGTGTGTCCTATGGGAATTTCGGGATGTGGGTACCTGTTTTTTGGGAGGAGAAAAAGGGCATGACGTCGAGAAGATGCCTAACCTGTAACTTGTATGTCTTCATAGTAACATTCAAAAAAGAATTACAGAGATGGTCTGTTGGTTCTTGTTTTTGTGTCGATTTGAAGCAGGAAGGCCTGACCTTGGTTGTTTGTGTGGATCTTCTTATGTGCGTTCATGGATTCATGAGATCTCAGTTTGGATCTCGTGAATTTGATAAGGATGGTGGTTATTTATGGAGAAGTTCACAATATATGATCCATGAATTTTACAAGATCCATGCAGGTTTTGTTTAGTGGAGCGATGGATGTGAAAGGAAGTTTGAATGATTTGCCCTACTCGGGTTATATATGTGGTTCTAAATGGTGTGGCCTCAATTATCATGATATTTTTTTCTGCACATGGTTGTTCTTATGGTCATGTTTTCTATGTTTCTCATTTAGCAGTCACGTCTGCCTTGAACTTGCATCAAAGCATCAGACCTTGAGCAACTCTTGCAGAAGAACAAACACCATTTGCTTCCTTTCCCATATGGAGAACCACAATCTCTGTGTTGATTATTGTAAGTGATACTTGTTTATTAGTTACTGTCACTATTTTAGTTGTTTTCTTTTTTGATGTTTGATAGATTTGAATGTAGTTTAGGTTTAGGTCTGTCAGATTTTGCGGGTTGGACTGTAGGGTTCTGTCTGAGGTCCCATGTTCTTTGTGCAGTTTGCCTATTCTGAGTCCAGATTGTGGACACGCTAGAAAGATGTGATCTTGATTGTAACCCATGTCGTGGAATAGTGAGTGCTCATAATCTCATGTCTTTCCAGGAGCTGTGGTGACTCGTGAAAGTGATTTGGAGCTTTTTTTTGAAATAACTACGTCACGACCCCTAAAATCTTGTCTAATTGCACCCAGTAGTTTCTAACCTTACCCTTGGCCGCCTATTTTTTTTTTGCAATGAAACATGTGGATATTGCGAAGAACGGTTCAACAATGCCAGATGATTGCTACTGTTGAATACTGTTGCAGGTACCCCTCCCCCAACCACTAACTGTCAAACTATTAAATCTCTTATCTTTCAGGCTAATCTGCTGAATCTGATGGAAGTGAATTGGTGCAGAAAAGATGAAATAAACAAGAGAAACATTTGTTCAGCTTTTGCACCATTTCATTAATCAGTTAGTAGATTACTTGATTGTGATATAGGCATTGCAGGGGCAGCAACAGTTGGAATAGCGGAGTCCTTCACAGTTGAATCTTCCTCCTTATTGTGGAGTTGGGCAAGTCGCATTTTTGCTCATCTCGGTACCTCTGACATGATGTTCACACAGGTTGTCCGCACTCACCCTGATCACGATCTATAATGACCCTCGTCGCCAACAACCTCAGCACATATGCTTCAGCACATGGACAACCAGTGTTGCATCCATCCTTCCCAACCTCATTTGTGGACGCGAGCATTGTTGTCGTGACACGACCAAGGAAGGAGGATAAATTGGCAAATTTATCCCCCATCCTCGATAATTCATGCATTCCTATACTGACCAGTCTATTTAAACCATCCATAAAAAATGTTCTAAATGGGAAGTCCATAGTGATGATGTTCCCTCCTAATTGGAAGTTTTGATATAATTCCTTCCTTGGTAGAAGGATACTAAGTTTCATATGCATGATGTAATGATTAAATCGAATATAAAATGAAAGGGATTTTTACACAACGATCCATTAAAATCTTATCCACTTACACCATAGCCAATGTGATATTTGTAGTTGCACCACAACCCTTATAAATTGCAAACTGACCCTTGCAATCTCATTGACCATTATGCCAAAACCCTCGGACGTGAGCATATGTGTTATTTAAAGTATGATTATAATGGTCGTAGAGTAATTACATAGATCAGGAGTTATGGAAGGACAGATCGCAACCACTACAATCGACTCCTTTTATGCAATTGTAAACACATTTTCCCTTAGTATTAGTTATTGGCCCTTCTCGATTCTAGCAACTGGTACTTTTTTAGTCGATGTAACGAACTACGCAAGTCTTCCGATGAAGCCAACGACAATCCTATCCGAATGCATGTCAGATCATGAACTAGTAACTGCATCCAATCTTCGAAAAAGCCCAATTTTTTTAGAACTTTCTATTTTTTTGAAATGGAATATTTACGACATCCTCATGAATAGGATCGAACCTTATTCCATGATATCTCCATTAGATTCATCTTTCTTAAGCAAGCCCCCAAGAGAGTTTGGTTGATCCATGATTTACATTTCATCTTTCGTTTCCTTTTTATTTGTTTCGAAAAAGAGAGATCAATTCTGATTCTTTTCTGATAGAGATGCGATCCATGCATCTATACATTTATATAGATCATGTTCATATATTAACGAAAATATGCAAAAGCTATATTTGCCTTCGCCATTTTAAGAGTCTCTTCCTTTTTGCGTATAACATAACCACTCTCTTTTGCAACATCTATTAATTCAGAACTTAATTTGAAAGCTATATTTTGATTCAGGGTGTAATTGGACAAAGGTTTAAAGGTCATAGAGTAAATCCTAATAGAAACTTCGGATGCCAAAGTTATTTTCATAACCGTAATATCATATATGAAAATAATTCTTCATTTTTAAAGGGAAAATTTTAACAAGGGCAACTAATCCCCTTCTTGTTCTTGTTGTTATCTACACTCCTAATTACCGCCTTCATTTTGTAGATCAATTAGGATATGAAACCTCTGCAACACTACCAATTTTGATGGTCAGTCGTTTGATGCTAATTCGACCGCGCTATGCATCGAAATCCTTTAATATGACCTAGAAGCTAGAACTCTACTTGCACGCCTAAAATGCCATTGTTAACCCCTCTATCCCAATAATATATTCTTATGATCGGCTCAATACATCATGCCGTTCTTTTTTCTTGGTAATATCATCGATGTCGTCGATACTTAAGGAAAATGCTTACCATGTGCCACTCGTATCATTCTACTTGTCTCCTGATAGTTTCAATGGCCCCACTCCCCATTATCACTTCGAGGGTGGATCCTTTGTTGTACAACAGAGGTCTGCTGTAAAGTGGATGCACGCCCGAACTGCTGGATCAAGATCGAGCAGTTCACACGAAATCAAGATCTTGATCAAACAGTTCGGACGGACCTCCAGGCCTCCTCTTTACAACAGACCTTTGTTGTACAACAGAGGATCCGCGTTGTGTCACTTCTACTATAAATTCAACAATACTACACTACCCTCTTTGCCCTTGATGACCCCCTCCACTTATTGATCCCTTCGGATGAATATTCCCAACCCTCATTGCAATGTCACTTGTAATTGCAATGATACTACTCCCAATACCGCGATCAATCTTGATTACCTATAACCGTCCTTGATAAATCAGAGGAGCTAGCGTGTTCGCAAGATTATTCGAGGTGTTGGGAGAATATGATGTAGATCATGTGATCTACGTATTCTTCGCTGCGTGTTCCTCTATGGTAGCTAGGGCGTTCTTCTCCACATGTTCATCTGCGGTCGCGGCAACATTTTTCTCTGCTCATTTAATTAGTAGAGCCAATGATAGTGTTGAAGGGGAGTGCAACAACTAGCTCTTTATGATTCACTTTCCTTATTTTGTGTTGCGAGAACGAAAAGAAATATTTGATTGATATTTAACTGAGTTGAGAAAGGATAAAAGATAGAGTACTGGAGGTCGAAAACCACCTACGACATTAGAATCGATTTCAACTCAGATCATCCATCCAATGAAAATCTGATGGTTGATAGTGCATGCTCGTTAGTTTGCTAATAAACCATGTATCTATTGGAAACTTCTTTTGTATGAGTATATAATTTCGTCTATAACCAAAAGGATGTGACAATATTGAAATCTAAAATTCACCAAGAGTAGGAAGTGTAATGCATTGTTTATGCTTCTTTACGATCTAGGCTCGGGTTCAGCTCAATAAGGTCTCGTGAGCCTGGCTCATTAGGTTATTGAGTCGAGCCTGAGCCAGAATGTTGGTCTCGATAGTTTAACGAGCTGATCCCGAGCCGAGCCTCTCTCAGCTCCATAACCCAAATAAGGGGTTCGATAAGGAATATATATAATATTTATATATAATACAAACAAAATAAAAGTAGCCCTTTGCAATTTTCTCTCCACTAACTTTGCCCCTCCCACAAGTCATGAGTCGCAACCCAATTCCCAAAATCTCATTCCCGCCCACACATTTGTCTCTCGCCCATGCCTTAAAAAATTAGTAATTTTTTCCTTTTTATAAGCAAATAGAATGTTACAATATGTACTATAATTAAGATTTTATACATAACTTGGATAGTGGTCTACTGGTTAGGAACACTCTCTTGATAGAGTAGGTTATGATCTTGAACCTGTGCAAAACACTTTTCCACTAAAAAAACCTCATTTTCCTTAACGAGCCTGACTTGGGCTCGAGCCCAAACCATGCTCAATAAGGAGCTCGGGCTCGATAAGGGGCTCGACTCGAGCCTTATCGAGCCTGAGCCAACTTGATAACGGGCTCGAGCTCATCGAGCCCAACTGGACTTATTGAGTCTGAGCAAGAGGCTGGCTCAGCTCGTTAGGATCGATAGCTAGCCCTACTCTAAACTACACACAAACACACACCATTGATTTGTTCATTTTTAGCTCGGAATTTACCATTAATCCACAATTTATTCAATACATAATGACATTTGTTCCCTTGTTTCATGAGAGATGGATTTTCACAATCAAATTTATTGATAATATATATATATATATATCAATTTATTAAATACATGTATCCGTATCGTGAATAATATTCATTTTACATGTACACTCATATTTTGAAGGCGCGCTTCTTCAATCTACATATTCAAAGAATCCGTGTTTCTATTTATATTGAAAGTTAAACAAAGAAATAAGATCATGATAATGCCTATCTATGTATATGTATCCAACAATTTTCCTCCAAAGTGACATATGTATGAATCTTATTTTTATATCTCAAATACTTCTTTATGTAAAATTGCCTTTACAAATTTATTAGGGAAAGTACCACAAGTACGAATTTTATATCCAAAATGTCATTTTGGTCATTATAAAAAGAACCTTGAACTTGAATTTTCATAAAATTTGAATTTTACGAAAATCCACAATTTTATGTCTCTTGAATGTTTGTGACATAGAAATACTAAAGAGGATCACTCTGATAGGGATCTCTATGAAGTTGTCACATATGTGATATGAATAAAGGATTTCTATCATAAAACAAATGCAATGGATCTCGCTTAACGAGAGCCGCGAATTGGACCTTTCTCACACTGACTTAGAAAATGTGATGTTTACTCTAAAGCTAATATGGATCTCTCTGTATCGGGGGGTCTCTGACATACATTGTCCACATTAGAACTCTTAGCCCAAATCATGGGTATGGAGACTCTTAAGTAAACGATCACATCCCCCTATATCTCATATCCATTATGGGAGATATAATTGCCAAACAAAAAATGCTCTCCCTTTTTTTCCCTTCGTCAACTACTCTTTTTTCATCATCTTTCCCTTTTTTTACCATTGAATTTTTTTCTCGCGTCTTTCTCTTACTACTTTATTTTACATCTCAATTTTTTTAATTATCATCTCCCCTTTTCTTTTACCGGACATTTCCATTTTCTTCCCCCACGTCCCCTACCCACTTCTTTTATTTTGTTGAAAAGCTATAACAATCGTTGTTTATTGGATCCCGAAATATATATATATATATATATAGAGAGAGAGAGAGAGAGAGAGAGAGACAGAGAGAGAGAGGATGGGGAGGTTGTTCTATGTAACAACCAAATTGGCTGTCACGGAGCAATTTCCCCTATTACACAGAACATCTTCCCTTTTCTGATATATATATATATATGTATATAAAGGATCATCATGATCTCAAATAAAATAAAACTGGGCATGCCATGTGAAATAAAATTAAAGGAGCTCATGACACCGTTCTATGCTTCTTCATTGAACGGGAGATAAAATCCAAACTCGATCCACGTGGAAGTAAATAAAATAGAATACGGAATCAATAACAATGAAAAAACATGAATTTACATGGAACCATCCTCAACACGTGAAATCACTGCAGAAAGCCTTGAAGGGTTGCATCTTCTATTAGACTCCCTCAATTAATACAAGGAGTGACAGTTTCTATTTATAGCCCCACCAACCGAACAACTCTCCACATATATAGGCTCAATTAGAAATATCTTAACAGTGAGTTTATCACTACCCATCTATGGGGCAACAATCGAATGACAACAAACTATTTATGTGGTTAGCAAAAGTGTAATATGTCCATGTGTAACGCCTACGACCTTAGTCTGAGCTGTTATAGACGATAGCTTGCTCTCACAACTTGTTGAGATTGAGTCCAACTATGTCGTGACCCTGATTCCGAGTCGTTGGATCCTCCCATATCCGGATCCGGTTACTCAGCAATAATTTATTCATCAATCACAACTAACATGGAGAAACATACTGCAATTGAAATACTTAGAAGAAAGTATTTCAATACTTTTCCATTCACAAAATAAAGTTCACATGATATAATATCCCACTATAACCATTTATATGTACATCAGCTCGAAAGGAAGATACACAAAAAGATTACTAACTACCTTAGAAAAACTATTGTGGTTGGTTGGATGACTATGTTAGCTAGCTGGATTATTAAAGTTCTTACGATGGCTCACATACACCTGTTGGGTTTTCCATAAATCATAGAATAACAATTAACGGGTGTTAAGTAACGAAGAAGTGAAAAGTAAATAATCGTGTAATTTTTCAAAAAGTTGTTAGCACAAAAAGTTTCATTTATTCTCATTAGTTAAGTCTTATTCCTTCTATTCCACATTAGGGATTAGTCCAGGAGAACCCCACTATTCTTGGACTCCAAAGCTGTGGATACTTCGGGATTGGAGATTGTGTTGAGCTAGTGAGGTTATGCTGCCACACGTCACCTCAATCAATCTTCTAATACTACCCTGACAATTTATCTTTTCTTTTATTAATCAAGATCGTAAACCCTCGGCTTGGAAAACAAAGGAGGACACCGTCCTCGAGGAATCGGTTGCTTAAAACCTTAGGCTAAACTTTAATCACATAACCTAGCGGCTTTAAATACATGTTATCATGACCCGGTCGCTATTGAACCACCCAAGCCTCCACATGGCACGACTACATCTTCTGTTATTCAACCCAAAGATATTGGCTCCCGGTACCACGCGTTGCAAATCATTCATTTCGTACACACTTATCATAACAAAACAACCGTGTACCACATAGGTAGGGAAATGCCAACACGGGTTCCTTCCGAAAACCTAATGGTGAACCCAATAATTGTCATCGGTCATGCATTCCATACAAGGCGGGAACGCATTCGCTGCAGTGACCGATGAAAACCTCGGATTCAATCAATGATTGACCCACAATATGAATAAAGCAATGAAGAGCAAAGATGTGGAGTTAAATTTTATTATAACTCTATATGCAAATGTGTATAGGTGCAAGCACGTGTAGAGGTCGAACACTGGGAGCAAACGAGAGAGGAGGCAACATAGATGCATAAAAATTATGTCTTTTACCTCTTGTCCATTCATTGTTTTTGTGGGTTTTTTATTTTATATTCTTTTTTAAAATTTATTTTTGGTTTTATAATTTTGCCTTTTCTTTTTTACTTTTTTAATTAAATATTATATAAATATAAATATATGTATAGGTATATATTTATATATAAATACAATAGAAGGTATATATAAGAACTATATATGTATAAGTATGAAAAATACTCAAAATATAGCAAATAAGATATTTTGTGATTTTTATGTTTTTCTAATATTTTTATTATTTTTATGTGGTTTTTGCTAATTTTTATATATTTTTAAAATAAAAAATATCCCAAATATGGGATTAATAAGTAATTCGAAATTAATTTGGATTTAAAAATTAGTAAATAAGTCTCAAAATTACCCAAATAAATTTTAATACAATATTATATAGATAATTATAAAACAAAAGCACATATTTTAGGTATTTTTGTAGAATTTTTATATTTTTTGTTGGATTTTGGAGCTTCATGATTTTTTTTAATTTTCTTTTTTTATTTTTAGGGGTTTTTATTTTCTAAACTCAATAAATAACAAAATATACTATTTATAATTTTTTGTAATTTTTAAAAATGTTTTTATATTTTTTGGATTTTTATATCTAATCAGGGATTATTTAGGTTCCTTTTAAATTCTAATAAATAGATTAAATGCAAAAAATGCAAAGTGGTAATGTGGCGTGTAAGTACAATGCATGGAGCATCTAATCCTATTTTCTTGGATTTTTAGGAGCTCATTAGATATTTTTAATAATTAGATAAAAGTCACAAAAATACATGTCTAGCAGGGGTATTTTTGCAAATAAAATAAGTTCCAAGGGTCTCTGTGCAAAAATATCAGAAACATACAACTTTAATTAAATTTTTAATGATTAAAATACAATTTCAAAAACTACTAGGGTATATGTGCAATTTCACCAATCACGTGGAACTGCACGTAATTCAAGCTAAGAAGGACCATAACGTAATTACAAGAAAGTACAGGGGCCTCTCAGCAATTTTTACAAGAATGTTTAATGTGAAACTCAATTTATTGGACTAAATATTAAATACAAAAACTTGTAGGGGGTGTACATGCAATTTTGCCACCTCACGTGGGATGGCACGTGAGGTGATGTGGAATGGACCTAAGTGCAATTCAAGAAGTTCAAGGGTCCATTAATAAAATTTCCACTTCATTTACAATGCTATACGTTATTTACATGACTAATTACTAAATACAAAAAAGCAGGGAAAAGATGTGTAATTTATCCCTTTATGTGCGTCATCCGATAGTTCAGCTCTTTTCACTAATACACGTGGCACGATCGCAACGGTGGATGATGGTTCGCGGATCAACGGTAGAGATTAGAGCGCTGGACAACGATCAACGGCTAGGACAGAGCGTGATCCGACGGCTGCTGCTGCACCTGGACCTCACTTCTTGATCGGACAACGGGGAAGATGGCTCCAAGAACTGGGGATGAACTCGCCTGGGGTGAGTTTGGATCTGATCGTGCAAGCTCCTCCGACCCCCATTCCCTCCGTCGAGGGTCTCTTCATGTTCCTAGGAGTCTCCAGCATCCAAAGCTGCTCTCCATGAGGCACCTGGTGCTCTGGCGAGGTCGGGCGGAGGTAAGGAAAAAGATGAGCTCCAGGTACCTGGGCTTCTGCAAAAATCGACCCAACACAGGTCCTTTGGACTCCAGACTTATAAAGAATAATCGTGCAAGCAAAAAGACAGATCCAAGGTGCTTATTTGTGGTGAAATGAGAGAAGGTGAAGCAGGTGGAGGTCTCCGGCGAGGGTAATGGAGGTGGAGACCTTGGTCTCCAGACCCAGTAGAGATCTGGGTGAAATGAACGGCCTAGGGCATAGGGAAATGGAAGGGAAAGAAGTGGAGGTGGTTGCGAGGCGTCGGGACAGTCGGGAGCATGGTGAGCACGTTCGCCAGAGTAGAGCTCCGACGAACTACGAACAATCGATTTTACACTAATTCTACAGGCTAATGATTAAAATAAATGCATAAATAAACTTCTGGAATCGAAATCTAACTACAGAAAGTAAAAGACGCAGCTCTTACCTGTCGGCGAGGGCAGGGACCAGAGGTCTTCGACGTGGCGGTCTTGGGTGCACCTCCCGCCTCCTAGAGTGTCTAAGACCTCAGGGATCCTCTCCTGTCTCAAGAGTATTCGCTTTGGCCGAGATCTGGAGTTCTAAAGTTTGGGGGTGACTAAAGGAGCAAGGAGGAGGAGATGGAGTTATTTATAAATATTTAGGGCACCCTTATTTGACTGGGGAAAATCAATGAAATCGAACTATGTACAATGGATCTACAGGTCAGGCGTGGATGTACAAAGAGTGATGATCATTTTTCATGAAGCACGCAAGGGCAATTGGTCGATGGATCGAGCGGGATAAATGGCGGAAAACAGGGGGAAAGAAGGTTCTGATGGGTCAGAGTCACAGATGGGACAGTTCACCACGGTCAACAGTCCGTGCCCCACCATTGGGCCACGTAGGCCGCTAAAAGACAAAACTGTAGATTTTAATCGAAATAATTAATTAAAAAAGATAAATGATTTTATTGATTTTTGTGTATAAACTAAAAAATATTTATTACTTTATTTTGTATTTTATTATGATTTTTATTTATTTTTGGCTTTATTTATTAGTAGTTAATTTTTATTAGTATATTTTAGGTATATTCATCTATGTTTTGCGTATTTTTATTTTTTATATTTATTTTATTATTTTATTCTTTTATTTTATAAATTTATAACTTATTTTTGTGAGTATAAATATTATTTTATTTTATTTTTATGATGTTATCTATACACTTAAGTAAATAAGTAAGTATATTATGTAGGTATATTTATAGGTATTTTACCTATGTATTATTTACATCTTTTTATTTAATGTATTTTGATGATTTTTATTTTAGTTTTGTATTTTTAATAGAATTTGTATAATATTTACAATATTATAAAAATATAAAAGAATAATGAACTAAAGAATATAATCCCCTTTTATTTATATACATATAGAATCATACGTATTTTGTCTATGCTTTTTCATAGACTTATTTTATTTTCCATTTTCTTTTTGGTTTTATTTTAGTTTTAATAAACACATGTGTTATAAATAATATTTACAAAATTATAAATATGTGAATTTTTAAAATAATAATGAATGAATAAATTGGATATTTTAATCGGTATAATGTACAATAGGGGTCCAAAACCTAACTTTCACATAGTAACTCCAAAAATATAAAACCACCACCATTAAATAGCTCTTGAAAAGTTATATACAATTAGGTGGTTTTGATATGTTTTGAGCTTTTATTTGAAAGATAGGGTCTGTGAAGTTTGGTTTTTGGTTTTTTATTTTGTGTATAAAATGCATATAATGTATTATTTTTGTACAAACTCAATTTTGTATTTTTATTTATATTATTATCTACAACTTTTATGTACAAATTGATGAGTAAATAATGAAGAATAAAATAGGTGTCAAAATGCATAAATAAAGAATAAATAAATGAGCTATTTGTTCTATTTTGGCCCTTATCTCCCCCTACTTTATTCTTTGTCAACCAACTCCATTCTGGACTTGGTCTCGGGGTTTAGGGTCATAAAATATTTTCAATTTCTTTTTTCTTTTCTTCTCTTTATTATATAATTTTGGCATTTAAAACCTTGTTTTATATACAAATAATACAATAAATAATTAATGCTATTATGCACAAATTAATGCTATTTACATACATTAGCTAGGGTTCTTAAGGCTAAAATGATAGAATAAAGGTGATGAAACGGAGATTCATCACCCCCTATACTTGCCTTTGCTAATCCCTAGCAAACACTTATGCAATAAGTGAAAAGAATAAAGAATAAGAAGAAAAGAAAAAGCAAGGATAAAAAATAAAGAATAAATGGAATTGATCTCAATAATTAAACTTGTCTGTACAAAATTAAAGTTTAGATCTCATGTTAGACCTTAATGTGAGAATGTGTGTGGAACCTGGTCGGGAACCAAATTTAGAACACAACAGCCTTCGAGAGTCGCAGAACTCAGTTCAAATCACCTCAATAGCCAGGTCAGAACTAGCCTACATCATAAGCAAATCCTTATGACTATGAAGTTGACTTGTACAATGTAAGTGATAGTATCTCTTCTCAACTGAAATGACAAAGAAACTGACTTCTCCGGAATGACAACCCAATGATTCCCCGATCCAACACTCTGTCGTCAAGGAGTGGGGTATTCCCTTCTAAGTTCAAGTGGCGTCCAACTCAAGAGGAGGAGGTGAAGAATCTGGCGGGCATTTTTACTTTTATTTACAAGCTTGTCCACTTTTTTGGAGTTTTTTTCAACACACTATTTACAACAACATTTACATTAGGACTTTTTTCTCTTGAGCCAGAAGACTATCCCTCTTTTGAAGTTTTGTCGCAACCTACACTCTCCTGTCATTCAACTTCATTATAACTGGACCAAGTTCAGGTGAGGTCACAACCGATAAGAGTCATGCGTGTGTCTCGAAAAGTTCTAGTTAGTTAGTTAGTTAGTTGAGGTGACTTGAACCCAGCCCTGAGTCTCAAAGAATTAAGTTTGAATAGACTGGAGTACCTTAAACCTAGTTCCCATAAGGTTCCAGTGCAGTTAAGTGCCGTAAGGGCCAACCAAACTCCAATCTTCGACTAAATTGGACTAGTTCAATCATCAATCTCAATCAAAAGAATATGAATGCAAATGTTATTTACCAATTATGCAAAGAATGGTGCATTTTTTTCGAAAAGAATTGGAAAATACAAAGAATTTTCACACAAAGAATTTTGCAAATCAAAAGAATTTTGGCACACAAAGTATAAAGTATGTATAACTATTTACACGGGCATGCTTATTTTTATTTATTTACAAGACTTAATTTTTAAAGGTTATTTCATAGGTATATATACAATTGGTCTTGACTTTATGGTACGCTTTATTTTTATTATTTATTTTTTTATTTTTAATGATGCTTTTATTCCTCAAATTTATTTGAAAATAATTTTGAAAACTATAGTACACAATAATTTTGCAAATATTTGCAATCATTTGAAAGCCATTTTGCAATGATTTTTCAAACAATATATACATTTTTCAAAGTATTTTTACAAAATATTTTTAAAATCATTTGCAATCGGTTTTCAAATCATTTATTTCACATAAAGAAAAGAATTTTGCAATCCAAATGTTTTTACAAAGGTTGAAAACATTTTACAAAAAGTTTTCCAAATAGTTCACACCATTTTTCGAATCATTTTGCAAAAAATATTTTTAACATGATTTATTAATCAGTATATACAAAAAGAATTTGAGGAATAAAAACCTTATTAAATGATTTTAATGAATTATATAGTATTTTCAGCCATATTTATTAATAATAATACGAAGGTACGAGTTATGGCTAAAGTGTATATAGAGTATATATGACCCCCCTATACTTAGCATGAGTTATGTCCTCATAGATCGAAAAGAGAAAGAGAAGACATAACTCCTACTGAGTATAGAAAAGCCTATACTATAAAGACTGAAACAATAAGAAATGAAAGAATGAAGAGATATATGAATAAGAAGGTGATTGTGCCCCTATACTTAGGATTAAATAATCCTAAGTATAGCAGATTGTACACAATGTAGGGAGGGTCATGGGTGGGAATAAACAAATCAAAGAATAAAAGAATCAGGGTGCACCCCCTATACTTAGGACAAAGTACATCCTAAGTACAAATAACTGACAAAAAGGGGCGACACCTTTTATGTATATAAAGAAAAATGAAAAGGAAAAGAAGAAAAGATAGATATATACTGATATATGAACATATCGTGGAGAATGTACGCATCACTCCCCCTATACTTTGGGTGAAAGATCCCTAAGTATGAGTAACGACAGGAGTGACAAAACAGGACAAAGAAAGAACAATACAGTGTGTACCCCCTATACTTAGGACAAAGTACGTCCTAAGGATAGACATACAGATATGGCGCAAGATCTGGGGCACACAAGACATACTGAAGAAATAAGGAATAGAATATACAACACGTATATACAACAAGCAAAGAATGTGAAGTACACGACGGTATCTGGTAAGCGAATACCATGCTCCCATCATCATCTCCCTGTGGGAACGAGGACACAATCAATCAGTGGAAAGACACTCGGATATGCAATCAAGTGAGTATTAGCTACCGTGGACAAAGGATCGAAAATTAAACCAAGGGCCGATAGTAAAAATAGAATCATCGACTCATAAGGAAGGAATGCGTGATCATAGCCGATACCGTAAGACTGAGGGGGCGAAAGAACAATATAGAACCCTCCAAGTCAATCATGGTCTCCGAAAGATCTAAAAGGTAAAGAGTAGGAGACTGCTGCATGTAGGCAGGTGGTCATAAGGTCAGAAAGTCACAGGAATGCACCGAATAACACAATACATGACTCAACCCTGCGAGGGTCCTCAAGGTGAGCAGAAATCAGAAAGTAATCAGAAGACTCGGCTCCGTGCTCCAACAGAAAGGAGACACAGTCAGTAAGGGGAACTGAGCGTAAAGAAAATGTTGTATTTTCCCCCAGATAGTCCTCGGAGAAGCATGCAAGCTAATCGTGGAATACACATATCAGATCTCATCCTTGCGAGGGTCGTTAAGGAGAGAGGACTCAAATGAGTCAATCAAAATGGCCTCTGTAGACGACAGATCGTCTACCAGCAGAAGAGACTGTAAGATTAAGAAAGATGTCATAGTCTCTCGTAGATAACCCTCGGAGAGCGCTATGGACTAGGTAAGGAATAATCAGAAATGAGACACTCATCCTTGCGAGGATGGTCAAAGAGAGAAGACTCAAAGGATTCTAGAATATGGGCCCCGTGCACCTACACATAGGTGACGAGTCCGATATTGTGCTGTTTAAAAATGAATGTCTTGAATTATCGTTCGCTTAAAAATAAGTGTCGTTTCGTTGTAGGCGGCAATCGGAATCGGTCAAGAAATAACCACACAAAAATATTTGTCAATTTTAATTAATGTGGTTTATGTTTATTTTACTTGGGCAAGTCCCAAGGTCGAACACAAGGAGGCAAAGGAACAACCTAGCATTATGTCTATCAAAGTTCGTGTGCGATTTTCGAGGCGGTATTTTTTTATTTTTCAATGCAATAAGGGATGCAAAATGCAAATCCGGCCTATTTTAGGGACTAAAATGCACTTATCATTCAAACATTGTCCGAAAAATATGAAACTTGGCCAAGATGATAATTATGATGAAATGAATGCATTGTATTTTTTTTTGGAATTTTTGGGTGCGAGATGATTTTTTTATTAATTTTTAAATGCGAACAAAATGAATTTCAATATTTAATTATTATAAATATTAAATCTAAATATTTTCAAGAGATAAAATTATCTAAGATCTATTACTAGATAATGGATCTCAGAAAAATCCTAAACTACGAAAATGTGAAATTTAATACCTATTAAAAATCAAAGATTGAAATATGCAAATGTTTTTTATATGGCAACTATGCATGCAAATGCAATTCTTTTTGGGCACAATGTTCATCACAATTACTTCTTCTATTAATGATTTTTCGGGATTTTTTAGAGAAACAGTTAATCAATGACGAATTTCAGAGTTCAAAATAGGAAAAATATGCAATTTTCCACAAAATAATTAATTATTATTAACCACTGATGACAAAAATATTTACAATATGTCAAAATGTAGAGAATTAATTGAGAAACGAAATGCTATTTTCGGATAATTAAATAATTCAATGTAGCGATACAGAATGACAACGGAGTACATGGGTATAACTGCAATGATGATACTTAAAATAATTTTAAAAATGCAATAGAGGGGCGTTTCTACAATTACCCACAAATAAGGGGTAATTCTGTAATTTTCCAATGGGTCACGTGCCAGGCAAGTGACCCTTAGTCGGTGGGGTAGTTGTGTCATTATGCGGACCTCCGGAGGGCTGCTCGCAATTTTCCCAGCAGGTCAGGTGCGAAGCACGTGACCCCTGGTGACGTTAGTGCTAACGTCGTTCCCCCGCCTCACGTACGCGGCACGTCGCGGGGGCCTCGGGATGGGCGCCCGGCCGCTAGTGGCTATGTACGGTGGAGAGGCGAAGGCGAAGGCAGGGTTCTGGCGCTGCGGAAGGGGGCTCGGAGTAGCGAAGGCTGGCGATGAAGAACGTGGTTGATGTCGACGTTGAAGTCGGCGGGGGAAACTTGAGGTGGTGGCTGATTCCGGTTGTCGGAGTTGTTGGAGATGAATGCAGTTGCAAGATGGAGGTCGTAGTCGTCGTTGGCTCGACAGCTCACAGCCGGAGCAGGGCAGCAAGGCTGGGAAGCGTTGCGACGGCGTTGATGATGGATGTCGGACTCGCCGGAGGGGGAAACTTCGAGGTGCTGTCACCGCCACGAGGAGCCTATTTGGTGCAGCCAGCGGATGCAGATCGAGGGTCGGGGCGGAGTTCTTAAATAAGGGCATCGTCGGAGCCGGAGAAGGAAGGTCGGTGATGGGGGATTCGTTGGGATCGAGTGGAGTGATTCGCGGAAGGCGGCGAGGGATTGGAGATGGCCGGAGATTGCGAGATACGCGATCTGAGATGGAAGCGAGAGGTACGAGAAGGAGATCTGATACGACGATGGAAGGCGAAGATCGGGGCGAAATCTCGGGGAAGGCGGATCTTCCAAAGTGGGAAGGAAGACGATGGACGATGGCCGTCCGAACGGTCGAGATCAGACGGCCACGGTAGCGACACGTGGTGTTAAAGGCGGGCAAGCAGTGCACGTGCATGGCACGTGCCTGGGAGGTACGTTCCACGTATGTGCGGGAAGTTTTAATTATTTTTTTATAAAACTAATTTATAGAAACCCCAAAAATGGCTAACACGTGGCAGCTCCAGGAGCTGCCATGTGTCAGCACCACAAAATTCAGAAAATAAATACTTTAAAAAATATAAAATAGATAGCAAACGGCCTCGGATCAAAAAAGTTTCTTCAAAAAATTACTCGTCTCGATGAGATCTATTACTTTCATGAAGACATTAACATCAAAATCGATCATTTGTACAGAGTGATATTTTGGGGTATTCCATGTACATAGAATACCTTGATTTTTGAGTTTTATAATATTTATGTCAATTTTAAACCAGAAAAAAATCTAGAAAAAATATGATAAAATCAAAGATAAATTTTAGACAGTAATCTGTTTTTTTATTTTTATTAATTAGGAAAAAGAAGAAATAAAATATGAAAAGGACCAATTTTGGAGAGACAGTTAGTAAAGACTTGGACTCAATTTGTTTCTTTGATTTCAAGATCAGTTTGGATTTGGATTTTTACGTAATTTAATAAAACTTTTATCAAAGAAGACAAATAAAAAAGAAATAAACTAAAATATATTAATTATGTACATAAAATATTAGCTCAAAATCAGCTAAAATACAAAATGTACAAAAGAGGCCTAAAACCAAACTTTCACATACGAGCTCCGATTCATTTGAACTTGGTCTTGTTTTGAAGGTAATTGAATGTACATTAGTTCAAAAGTGAGTAAAATCAAAACGGACACTGGATGGGGAAGATATGAGGGTTTTAGTCGGAATCCTAAAACTAGGGTTTGGGTTTTTGGTCCACTTATTTAGGTTAGTGATTTTTTATTTTTTATTTATTCTTGTTAGTGATATGTACACAGTGGAGGTGATTTTGGGTTATTCAGAGTTAGCATGAATTGGTTAAAAATCAGGGAAGTTAGGCTATTTATAAGTCAATTTTATCTGGGATTTTTGGCTTTTTATTTTATGCAGAAATAATGGATAAAATGCAATTCTTATTAAAACATGCATGAATGCTAATTATGCAGAATAAATGCGGAAATGCCAATGATTTTGAGGGATTTGAGCTTAATTAATGAGATTTAGAGTGATGAATATGAGATTCATCAATAGGATGCACAATCAGCAGAGAGGTCAAGCAGTCAAATCAGATGATGCGTCTTCGGGCTCCACAAAGGTGGAGACAGAATCAGTCTATGAAACCGATCGTAAAGATTGTGTCGCATCCTCCCGTAGATAGTCCTCGGGGAGGTATGCAAGCTAAATCAATCAAGTCATGGGATTGATGGCATCAAATCTCAGCTCCTCAAAATCAATAAATCCATCAATCCTCAGGAGGGCATAAGACCATGTGAGGGATAAGAAATAATCATGTCAATCGTAATGTCCCTCAAGTCAATCCAATCAGCTGAGATGACACAAAATATAATCAGAAATCCTCTAAGTGCCATGGGTATATGATCGAATCAGGAGATCGGGGATGGGTCAATCAAGAAGATGAGAGACATCATATGGGCTCCGCACACCTTTGCCGGGAAGTCCAAATTAGAATAATCAATCAATCCTCAAAATGAAGATGGGTGGAACCTCAAAATAGATAGATCAATCAAAGATTATGAATCCTTATCGAATCATAAAAATTCATCACATCCTCAATCCGGTGTGCGAGAACAAAAATCCTCAAATAATAATCACACCTAATAATAATGTCATCAAAGTCCTCAATAAGCTCTTATACACATATCAAGAATCAAATACACCGAAGCGAGTATATCGATCTCAGCATCCTCAAAATGTGCCCGACTTACTCCAATAAGCTATGTAAGTCAAAATCCTCGATGCGGGCTATATATACAAGCACACCAATCCCGGGGTAGTATAAGAATGATACGTGAGACACGAGGAGGGTGGGCAAGAAGAAGAACCGAAAGATCTGACGAAGATGATTGAGCTCAAGCGTCAATATCACGACTCTATGCAAATGAGGAGATATATGTACAAGAGAGAGAGAGAGACTCAAAGATTAAAAAGGGATGACTCACGTGGGTGGGACCGCAAAACTCCAAGAAGTATGAAAATGCAAATGGACCCAAGTCACAATCAATAGAGAAAGCAAACCCTCGATTTACCTACTCAACATGCAAAAGATTTCTAGGTATGTCAAGTCTGGCTCAACATGCAGATCATCATAGCTTATCTTATGCTCAGGATCCTTAATGTACTTTCTCATCTTTGATACATGAAAAACATCATGTATTCCCGAAAGATTTGGAGGAAGTGCAAGTCTATATGCCACTTTTCCAATCCGTTGAATAATTTCAAAAAGGACCCACGGACTTAGGTGCTAACTCCCCACGTATACTAAACCTCTGAACTCCCTTCATATGTGACACTTTGAGAAATACAAAGTTATCTACTCATACTTAAGGTCTCTTTGCCTAGTATCACTATATCTTTTCTGGCAACTCTAAGCAGTTATTAGTATTTTTCGATCAAGCTCTACAGCTTCTCGTGTCTCTTGGAGTCTATCTGAATCATAAAGATTCTTTATCTCAACCTCTTGTCAACATAGAGGAGTCGTACACCTACGTCCATATAGTGTTTCAAATGGTGCCATGTCAATACTTGCATGGTAAATATTGTTGTAAGTGGATTCTGCAATAGTCAAATGTTTAATCCATGATCCCTTGTATTTTAAGGCACACACTCGTAGCATATCCTCTAAAGTCTGAATCGTACGTTATGATTGACCATCTGTTTGTGGATGATATATTGTATTCAAGCATAGTTGTGTTCCTAAGGCCTTCATAAAGTTCTCTCAATGGCTTGAGGTAAATCGTGAATCTCGATCGAAAACTATTTCCTTTGAAATAGCATGGAGACGGATCACATGTGTACTATATAACTCAACAAGATGATCTGGAGTGAAATATAAACTTATTGGAATAAAGGGTGCTTCCTTGGTCAGACGATCTATTATAACCTAGATACTATCTTTTCCACAGTTGTTTGAGGTAAGCCAGTAACGAGGTCCACGGAAATGCTTTCCCATTTCCATTCTGGTATAGGGAGGGGTTGCAATAATCTTGGTGGCTTTTGGTGTAAATCTTTCACCTGTTGGCAAGTGAAACATGAATTCACAAACTCGCAACATCTTTCTTCATTCCCGGCAACCAAAAGTATGAATGAAGATCCTTATACGTCTTCGTAATTCCTGGATGAATAGATAATCTAGAACAATGCGCTTCACGTAAGATGTCTTTCCTCAGTTCAAGTATGTCTGGTACATAAGCTTTGTAATGGTTATATAGTAACCTATCTTGTATCTAGAATCCCTCTATCTCATTCTTCTCAAGTTGTTGTCTCAAGTCTTTAAGAACTGGATCATCTTTCTGTCCTTTCTTTATTCTATCCCTGATCTCTGGTTTGTATCTATGAGGAATAGTTATAGTATCGACACTACTATCAAATGGTTTCCATTCATTTAACGTTGATAGTAAATCCTAGAAGTGGATGGCACTCACCAACCCTTCTGAATAAGTTCTTCTACTAAGAGCATATGCTACGACGTTCCCCTTACCGGAGTGGTAGGAGATGGTGCAATCATAGTCCTTCAACAACTCTAGCCACCGTCTCTGTCTCATATTGAGTTCATTTTGATCAAACAGATATTTCAAGCTTTTATGATCGGTGAAGATTTCAAAAGTAATACCATAGAGGTAGTGTCTCCATATCTTTAAAGCGAAAACTACATCAAGTAATTCAAGGTCATGTATTGGGTAGTTTTTCTCATGTGTCCTGAGCTGCCGTAATGCATACGCAACTACCTTACCATGTTGCATAAGAACTGCCCCAAGTCCTTCTTTATATACGCCAGTGTACACTGTAAACCCTTCACTCCCAGAGAGTAGAGTAAGGATAGGTGCAGATATTAGGAATTCTTTCAGTGTTTGGAAACTAGTTTCGCATGCATCGGACAATATGAATGGAACTTCCTTCTGAGTCATCTTAGTCACTGGCAATGTTATTCGTGCAAAGTCCTTCACAAATCGTCTATAATATCCAGCTAATCCCAGAAAAGATCGTATTTCTATGACAGTCTTCGGGTGTTCCCAACTCGTCACCGCACTAACCTTTGTAGGATCAATTGATATACCTTCTCCAGAAATAACATGGCCTAAGAAGGATACTTCTGATAGCCAGAAGTCACATTTGCTATATTTAGCATACAGTTTGTTCTTCCTTAGAGTTTCAAGTGCATGCCTGAGATGTGTTCATGTAGATACTTATTCTTGTGGTAAATAAGCACATCATCAATAAAGACTACTGCAAAGTGATCTAAGAACTTCTTGAATACTCTATTCATGAAATCCATGAAGATCGTTGGGGCATTTGTCAGTACAAAAGGCATAACTAATAATTCATAATGTCCGCATCTAGTTCGAAAGATTGTCTTGGGGGTATCCACGTCTTTTATCTTCAACTGATGGTATCCAGATCTTAAGTCAATCATAGAATACACAGTTGAACCCTGTAACTGATCAAAGATATCATCTATTCTTGGCAAAGGGTACTTGTTCTTTATGGTCTTCTTGTTTAGTTGTATGTAATCAATGTACAATCACATTGACCAATCCTTCTTCCTCACAAACAAGACATGTGTAACCCATGGTGAAGTACTAGGACGAATGAATCCTTTATCTAACAATTCTTGTAACTGTACCTTTAACTCTCGTAACTCAGCTGGTGCCATCTTAATGGAGGGATAGAGATGGGATGAGTATCAGGTATGAGAGAGATTTCAAATTCAATCTCTCGCTCGGGTGGTAATCCAGGTAGTTCCTCTGGAAATACATCAGGAAACTCGTACACTATAGGTACATCTTCCATCATTCTGTCTGACCCTGATGTAGTAGATACATAGGATAAATAATCTTGGCACCCTTACTCTAACAACTGTTGTGTCTTCAAAATAGAGATATATTCGACATTATCATTGGATGTCTTTCCAATAAAATAGAACTCTATCGAGTTAGGAAGGTGAAACGTTACTATCTTCTGAAAATAGTCAAGACATGCATAATTCCTTTCTATCCAGTCCATCCCTAAGATAAGATCAAAGTCCTCCATTTTGATTAGTAGTAGTGAAATAGGTAACTGATGTCCCCCTATCAGTATTATAAAATTATCCATGATTTCTCAGATTATAAATACTTGTCCTTCTGGTCCATTGATCAGATAGGAGTGTTGTACTTCTACTGGTATCTTACCCAAAGTGGGTACTAACCATCGAGCAATATATGAATGTGAAGCACCAAAATCAAATAAGGCATGTACTGAAAAGCCATGAATAGTAACGGTACCTCGTACGATCGTGCCTGAATTGTAGGCTTCTTCTTCAGTAATTGCATTGAGTTGGCCATTAGGAATAAGCAAGTTAGAACCCGCAACACTTTGTGGTGGTTGTCGTGTAGGAGATGCTCCTTGTAAGCAATGACCTCTACCCTATCTTCCTCCGCATTTTGCTCCATTGTTCGAAGTGGATGTTACATTGTTAATTAGGGTTAGTTTAAACCATGAACCTCTCAACTTTGGACAATCTTTCTTGATGTGGTCTTCCTGATGACAGTAATAACACACACGTGCTCCTGTTTGAGCTGAAGACCCAACCACAGAGGTACTACCTCCTGCTGCTCAGTTGCGAGGATATAGTGGAGGTCTAGAGAAACCCCTTCTTTCGGATAATTCCAGGACCAAAGTTTGTGGCGAGCTTATATAGATCCAACTAGATGATAACGTCTGTCTCTTCGATTATAATTCACCTTACGTTTGAAAGTTCCACCAGTAAAGTGGAAGCTTCTTCTTTAGCGGTTTTCATCCCTCTCCATCTCAATACGAGAAGCGATGTCCATGGCTTCATCTACAGTGGTGGCTCTAAAACATACAAGCTTCTCTCTCAATCTCCCTAAAGACCGCTGACAAGTAAGACACTCTTGTGGTGAAGATTCTAGGGTTGGGGAGTAACGTAGCAGCTCTGTAAAATGAATATGATAATCTCGTACATTCTTGGATCCCTGGAAAGAAGCCAACTCCCTCCTCTTCAATTCTTTCCAATGGGAGAGATAGAATTGAGCTCGGAACCTCTCTTCAAAAAGCTCCTATGGAACATGATCTATTAATTTCTTGGAAATGCCTCTCCACCATCATCTTGCATAGTATGCTAGGGAGTAATCAATGAAGTGCATCCAAGTGTCTGTTGGTGTGTGTATTATTTTCAATACCCTGTTGACGTCATCAAGCCATAGTTCTGCCTCAGCATGTGTCTCTATGCCCTTAAGCGAGGAATCTTTCCCTTTCAGTAATTGTCTAGTAATGTTTGGTATCTAAGAAGGGCCTTCTCCATTACTCCTTCAACTGTGGTAGGAGCAGACTCTGTTAAGGATGGTAACTAGATTCTTCCTCAAAAAGAGTGACAAAACCTCCAATCCTAGCATCCACAGGTCTGGATGCCTCAGGTCTCTCAGCTTGTGCATTGAGCCTCTCCTCTAACGCTTGCTGCTTTCGTCCCATTTCTTGCACCATTTTCATCATAGCCACTAATTACCTAAACACGTCTTGGTCTGCCATGATACTGGGATGAGTTGAGGCCAAAGATTAGGTCCTATACTTTTTTGCATGATTCACATAAGGGACAATGATTTATGAATGGTATTATAGTCACTTATTAAGATCAAAAGATTTCAAGGCAACCTTAATTTCTGAACAACGCTTATAGTTATCAATTACTAAGTAAATTACTGGAGTAACCGGGCTCTGATACCAAACTATCGCGACTTAGATTTCGGAATGTCGGATCCTCCTATATCCGGATCTGGTTACTCAGCAGTAATTTATTCAGTAATTACAACTAATATTCAAAAACAGACTGCAAATAAAATACTCAGACGAAAGAATTTCAATACTTTTCTATTCACAAAATAAAGTTCACATGATGCATTGTCCCACTATAACCATTTACATGTACCTTAGTTCGAAAGGAAAATGCACAAAAAGATTACTAACTACTTTAGAAAAACTATTGTGGCTGGTTGGATGACTATGTTAGTTGTCTAGATTATTAAAGTCCTTGCGATGGCTCACCGACACCTGTTAGATTTTCCATAAATCATAGGATAACAATTAGCGGGTACTAAGTAACGAAGAAGAGAAAAGTAAATAATTGTGTAATTTTTCAAAAAGTTGTTAGCACAAAAGGTTTCATTTATTCTCCTTAGTTTAAGTCATATTTCTTATATTCCACATTAGGGATTAGTTTAGGGGAACCCCATCATTCTTGAACTCCAAAGCTGCGGATACTTCGGGATTAGATATTGCGTTGATCTGGTGAGCTTATATTGCCGTACATCGCTTCAACCAATCCTCCAATAGTAACCTGACAATTTATTTTTTATTTTATTAATTAAGATGTCAAACCCTCAGTCTGGGAAACAAAGGATCATACCGTCCTCGAGGACTCAATTGCTTAAAACCTCAAGCTAAACTTTAATCACATAACCTAGCGGCTTTAAATACATGTTATCGTACCCATGCGCTATTAAACTACCCGTACCTCTGCATGGCACGACTACATCTTCTGTCGTTCAACCCGAAGATATTGGTCCCCGGTACCACGTATTGCAAATCATTCATTTCGTGCGCACTTATCATAACAAGACAACTATGTACCACCTAGGTAGGGAAACGCAAATACGGGTTCCTTCCGACAAACCTATATGTTGCCTGCTTGACCTGTAGTTCTACTCCCAGTCATTCTTAACGTGACACACGATCCTTTTCATGATCCAACTCAAAACACATCGATTCCCATGATGTAATTCCTCTATTAAGCCTTAGATTTGCATAAACATAATACTGAGTATAGACTTAGACATATACATTTGTATACTCATATTTATGCTCATTTTAATTTCCAATCCCTAACTTTCCGGGCCACTGCATCCATTTGATGCTTAGACCTTATTTTAGTTAAACTCACAAAGCAACTTTTCATACTTTCTAAAACAATAGCCAAATTAGGGTTCTTCATAACGAAAAACATAAAGTCAGGAATCTCAACGATTTCATATGGAAACTCGACAACAAAAGGAAGGATTTCGTTACCTAATCAAGCTCTCTCTCACGTATGAAGTGCTTTATCGTGATTCATTTTGGAAAAAAGGTGATTTACAACTCCTGTAACGATCGAATTTCATGTTCGTATCAAAAACACTAAAAGCATGCCAAGAACGTGAGAACGAACGAAGAACACGAAGAACACATGAAGAACAAGAAGAACACGAAGAACATATTTTCTCTTAAAATTTCGGCAAAACTTCCCCTTGTATAGGGTGATATTTCTAGAAAAAATTTCAGTAGAGTTTCTCCTTATATCGGGACATATTTCTATAAAAATTTTGGCAGAATTTCCCCTTATATGGGGACATATTTTAAAAGAAAAAAAGAAAGAGTTTCTTCTATAAAATCATCGAGAGGAAAAGAATAACGAAACTGAAAGAATATACTCAAACAATAAGAGATGAAGAATCGATAGACACCACACACCTTAGATGAGTGAAGACGAATCACATGTTTCACTGACGTACATAACCTCTTGCACCTAAGTAGGGTATTATACAGATTTCTCAATCAAAAACAATTATAAAAGCAGAATTGAAAGAATAGAACCATAAGTGATAGAGAATCGCAGATACCACGTGTCTTAGGTGAGTAAATGTGTGATGAATCACAGGGTCAATGACGTACATAGCCACCCGCACCTAAGTAGAGTGTTACACAGATTTCTCCTTGAACAACAATAGAAAATAAATCGGAAAGAAGATGAATCGAAAACCAAACTGGAATAAGAGCATGAATCGAAATAAAGCCAACTAGAAGAGAATCACACCTTTCTCCCCCTCGTTCTTCTGGCAGCGCTTCGCTAGCGCTCCTTCCCCGCCTCCCACTCCTCCTCCCAACATCTCTACCCTAACCCTTGGGGTGGTGGTGGTGGTAGTGGAAATCATAGAAAGTGAATGGGTAGGGGTTATTTATAGGCTCAAAAAACAACTAACCATGGTTAGAAAACCATGGTTTAGACCTTAACCGTGGTTAGCGGCTCATAATTTTGGCCCATGGTTTTGTCCAAAACCTATCCCAAAGTTAAGGCTTAAGTTAGAACATTTCAGAAGATTCTAGATTCGCTAATGACGTTTAATTAGTGCTAATCACGATTAACTTTTACTAATCATGATTTAACTTTCACAGCTTGTGCTTAACTTTTGCTAATCATTGATTAGTATTTGCTTAAAGGTTATTAATGATCCCTAATCCCTCATTAGCTTATTTAATCGTATTTAATTAGTCTTAATGATGGTCATTACGGGTTAATGACGTCTTAAATCTCTTTACTTCTCTTTCTTCCAAAAATCATAAAAATTCCAAACAAAATCTGATTTACATGAAACAAATTCCGTTGGTTTTCTCTTAACGAGACAGATCTTACGATATAGATCCGGAAGATGCTAAGTTCATGGCTTTACAAACTAGACCCGTTGATTATTGTCCATGCTTGATCCCAAGTTGTCTAGTAGCAGTCATCAATATTTATAACTCACCCTCATACTTTGTGAGTATTAGATTTGTGAATTTGTTTTGGTGAGTTTCACTACGAGGTAACCACGAGGTAGTTGCGTGCTACTTGTGAGGTGACAACAAGATATCCTAAACTATAAAGGCATGAGTATGCCACCAAGTATCTGTGAGGAAATCTCTTAAGTCGGGCGTGAAACATCTCTGACACTACCTTAATGCGACAACAAACTATCTATGACGCTAACATAAGGAATTTGTGAACTATCGATGGAGCTAGCATGAGGCACATGTTATCCATTAGGCAACCAAGAGATGGTCGGACCTCTATGTAAAATGCATGCGAAATGTATTCCTTGATTTCACCTAAATCTTCTTTTCACATGTCTTGTGCTTGACGAGCCCAAATAGTCGACTTCCTATTATTAAATTATTCTGATTGTTATTGACACGTTCTTTTTTATTTATTTTTTCTTATTAAATATGATTGTTAAATATTTCAATGACCGCCTCGTAAGCTTTGCTTTTATTTTAACACCATCATTCTTCAGCCTCATAGATTTGAACTAGTTCTTTATTTTTCTAGTGAGTTTTATTTTCAAGCAATTGTGCAATACAACATGTAACCAACACCTTTTAAATTCGACATTGAGAGTTTGATATATCGTGAATAGTCAGGGACCTACCCTGCAAAATTTCCCGGTACCACGTATTGCAAATCATTCATTTCGTGCGCACTTATCATAACAAGACAACTATGTACCACCTAGGTAGGGAAACGCAAATACGGGTTCCTTCCGACAAACCTATATGTTGCCTGCTTGACCTGTAGTTCTACTCCCAGTCATTCTTAACGTGACACACGATCCTTTTCATGATCCAACTCAAAACACATCGATTCCCATGATGTAATTCCTCTATTAAGCCTTAGATTTGCATAAACATAATACTGAGTATAGACTTAGACATATACATTTGTATACTCATATTTATGCTCATTTTAATTTCCAATCCCTAACTTTCCGGGCCACTGCATCCATTTGATGCTTAGACCTTATTTTAGTTAAACTCACAAAGCAACTTTTCATACTTTCTAAAACAATAGCCAAATTAGGGTTCTTCATAACGAAAAACATAAAGTCAGGAATCTCAACGATTTCATATGGAAACTCGACAACAAAAGGAAGGATTTCGTTACCTAATCAAGCTCTCTCTCACGTATGAAGTGCTTTATCGTGATTCATTTTGGAAAAAAGGTGATTTACAACTCCTGTAACGATCGAATTTCATGTTCGTATCAAAAACACTAAAAGCATGCCAAGAACGTGAGAACGAACGAAGAACACGAAGAACACATGAAGAACAAGAAGAACACGAAGAACATATTTTCTCTTAAAATTTCGGCAAAACTTCCCCTTGTATAGGGTGATATTTCTAGAAAAAATTTCAGTAGAGTTTCTCCTTATATCGGGACATATTTCTATAAAAATTTTGGCAGAATTTCCCCTTATATGGGGACATATTTTAAAAGAAAAAAAGAAAGAGTTTCTTCTATAAAATCATCGAGAGGAAAAGAATAACGAAACTGAAAGAATATACTCAAACAATAAGAGATGAAGAATCGATAGACACCACACACCTTAGATGAGTGAAGACGAATCACATGTTTCACTGACGTACATAACCTCTTGCACCTAAGTAGGGTATTATACAGATTTCTCAATCAAAAACAATTATAAAAGCAGAATTGAAAGAATAGAACCATAAGTGATAGAGAATCGCAGATACCACGTGTCTTAGGTGAGTAAATGTGTGATGAATCACAGGGTCAATGACGTACATAGCCACCCGCACCTAAGTAGAGTGTTACACAGATTTCTCCTTGAACAACAATAGAAAATAAATCGGAAAGAAGATGAATCGAAAACCAAACTGGAATAAGAGCATGAATCGAAATAAAGCCAACTAGAAGAGAATCACACCTTTCTCCCCCTCGTTCTTCTGGCAGCGCTTCGCTAGCGCTCCTTCCCCGCCTCCCACTCCTCCTCCCAACATCTCTACCCTAACCCTTGGGGTGGTGGTGGTGGTAGTGGAAATCATAGAAAGTGAATGGGTAGGGGTTATTTATAGGCTCAAAAAACAACTAACCATGGTTAGAAAACCATGGTTTAGACCTTAACCGTGGTTAGCGGCTCATAATTTTGGCCCATGGTTTTGTCCAAAACCTATCCCAAAGTTAAGGCTTAAGTTAGAACATTTCAGAAGATTCTAGATTCGCTAATGACGTTTAATTAGTGCTAATCACGATTAACTTTTACTAATCATGATTTAACTTTCACAGCTTGTGCTTAACTTTTGCTAATCATTGATTAGTATTTGCTTAAAGGTTATTAATGATCCCTAATCCCTCATTAGCTTATTTAATCGTATTTAATTAGTCTTAATGATGGTCATTACGGGTTAATGACGTCTTAAATCTCTTTACTTCTCTTTCTTCCAAAAATCATAAAAATTCCAAACAAAATCTGATTTACATGAAACAAATTCCGTTGGTTTTCTCTTAACGAGACAGATCTTACGATATAGATCCGGAAGATGCTAAGTTCATGGCTTTACAAACTAGACCCGTTGATTATTGTCCATGCTTGATCCCAAGTTGTCTAGTAGCAGTCATCAATATTTATAACTCACCCTCATACTTTGTGAGTATTAGATTTGTGAATTTGTTTTGGTGAGTTTCACTACGAGGTAACCACGAGGTAGTTGCGTGCTACTTGTGAGGTGACAACAAGATATCCTAAACTATAAAGGCATGAGTATGCCACCAAGTATCTGTGAGGAAATCTCTTAAGTCGGGCGTGAAACATCTCTGACACTACCTTAATGCGACAACAAACTATCTATGACGCTAACATAAGGAATTTGTGAACTATCGATGGAGCTAGCATGAGGCACATGTTATCCATTAGGCAACCAAGAGATGGTCGGACCTCTATGTAAAATGCATGCGAAATGTATTCCTTGATTTCACCTAAATCTTCTTTTCACATGTCTTGTGCTTGACGAGCCCAAATAGTCGACTTCCTATTATTAAATTATTCTGATTGTTATTGACACGTTCTTTTTTATTTATTTTTTCTTATTAAATATGATTGTTAAATATTTCAATGACCGCCTCGTAAGCTTTGCTTTTATTTTAACACCATCATTCTTCAGCCTCATAGATTTGAACTAGTTCTTTATTTTTCTAGTGAGTTTTATTTTCAAGCAATTGTGCAATACAACATGTAACCAACACCTTTTAAATTCGACATTGAGAGTTTGATATATCGTGAATAGTCAGGGACCTACCCTGCAAAATTTCCCTTCTCGTGCTTCCCACATGACTTTTGTTCTCCGTCCCCCAGAAAACCCATACGGACCTTCGATCTCACAATGCTCTGCCTCCTCTGCTAAAAGCTCCAACAACCACACGACCATCCCCTTCTCTTCCTCTTCCCGCCTCTCATCCCCTCCCCCATCACCTACATCTTCTTCCTCTCCTCCTCCTCCATGGACGTGAACTCCTCTCTCGTTCTCAGCACCCTTTGTAGCCATGACGTCCCCGACCACCTCTACGAAACCATCTTGTCGAAGAAACAAAATCTTAGTACCATCAAAGTGGACAAGACCCTCAGGCCCAAGCTCTCCTTCCTCCAATTTGAGGGCTTCTCCGGTCCTGAGTGTTGGGCATTTTGCCTATCCGATCCCAACTTGGGGGGATGCGTCGCTTAATGCCTTTATAGGGACATCCTTGCAATATTTTCAAAAATTGAGGTCTCGGGGGTTTTGGATAGCACTCGTTTGTCTCCTTCATTCCAACAAGAAACAGAGAGCAAGATCTGCAGCGGGAGTTTGGAACCCTCCCCCTCTTCCTCCACGCACGCGAGAGAGCGGTCAAGCAGAAGAGAGGGTAAATCGTTTTTGTGTTTTGATGTTTGAATAGAGGGTAATGGGTTGAGTGGGTTTGTTGTGATGTGATTGTATTGAAGTTTGGAAAGTGAGTAGTTATTGTGATGCAATTATATTTAAGTTTGAAAAAGTGAGTAGAAGTTGAGTAGTTTTATATTTTTCAGATGATATGATCGTATAATATATTATTTTTTGATTGAATAGATGACAGAGAAATGATTTATTTAATGTATAAAAAAGAGAGAGGGAGTGGACCCCACAAGTGAGAGAAATAATGGATTTTGGAGAGTAAACATTTCAAGGGGGGTTAAACCCCCAACCATACATGGCTTGATGGAATATTTGAAGTTTAAGTTCAAGTAAACAAGAAGCACAAGTTCTTTCTGAAAAATCTTGAAGTAATGATCTACAATTATATTGATCTTTTATATATTCTTGATACACAACCAAAAATAAGTCAGAATCAAATCAATAAGTAAATTTACTTTTCCAGTGACCTGGTCGATGGTTAAAAATTGATCAATCATTATTTGAGACATGATTGATCACTTCTTGAATTAGATTGATCAACTTTCCTGATCATTTTTGAATTTTGATCAAATGACTTTTTGACCTGATCGATCAACTGGATTTTTGAAGAAAAAAGTAACGTTGATCTTTTCTTAATTTGATTACCATCTGCTACGTTAAGCCCCAATGCCTACAATCAATCTATATACGATATTCCAAAGATCCAGTCCTTAAACACAGAAACCTCCGCCGCCGCAATGCTCCACCTCCTCCGCCAAAAGCTCCATGCGCGTTCACCTCCCCTTCCTCTCCTCCCCTCCGCCATAACCCTCTTACTCTCCTCCTCCCCCGCCGCCGCAGACTCCAACTCTGCCCTAGTCTTCAGCACCCTCCGCAGCCATGGCGTCCCCGACCACCTCTACGAAACCCTCTTGTCGAAGCAACCGAGACTACGAACCATCAAACCGGAGAAGACCCTCTGCCCCAAGCTCGCCTTCCTCCGCGCCGAGGGTTTCTCCGGTCCCGAGGTCGCCGAGATCCTCCTCCGCAACCCCTCGTTAGTCTACTACAGTCTCGAGCGTTCCCTCGCCCCCTCCGTCAACTTACTCAAGTCCATCCTCCCCTCCAAGGAGGCCCTCTTCCACGTCCTCACGCACACCGCAAAACCACTCAACCCCCACCTTGTGGCCAACATCAATGTCTTCAAGGTCCACGGCCTCCCCGAAGCCACGATCCTCAAGGTCCTCCTCTTCCGTCCTCGGCTCCTCGCGTGTACCCCTGGCAAGCTCGTTGACGCGCTGGAGTACCTCAAGAAGCTCAACATCAGCCGCACCAGCACCAACTTTGTGATCGCCGTCAGCATGTTATCCTACTTGTCGAGGTCCACGTTCCATAGGAAATTGGAGCTCTACAAGGAGCTTGGGTGGACCCAGGAGCAGGTTCTCACGGTGTTCACGCGGAGACCAACTACCTTCAGTGTGTCAGACCAGACCATCAGGAAGAAGGTCAGCTGCTTCAGGGACACGATGGGTTGGAGCCCAGAGTTCCTATTCACGTACCCGGTGATCATGACGTTGAGCCTGGAGAAGAGGATCCTCCCGCGGTGTGCGGTGCTCAACGTGCTCATGTCCAATGGGCTGCTCAAGAGGAACACCAGCTCGGCTAAAAAGTTCACGATCGGGGAGGGGATCTTTGTCGAGAAATTTGTGAAGAAATACGAGAAGACAGCTCCCGGAGTCGTGAGGGCCTACGAAGGGAAGATAAAGTTCAGCGGGTGGGATTGGTTGAAGGATACCAAGAACCAACCCGAAACTACCTAATTCTTGAGCACCACCAACACCAACGTGGACTTGGCAGTGAAATTCCTGGTTGGTTTTTCGTGCTTCAAGATTTCATATTGTCAAGGGTGTTAGTTCATTCAGGGCTTGCTTCTCATGAGCTTATGCGGAGACTGGATGATGGTTTGTATCATGTATGATTATTTGTTATCTTTTACCCTTAAGTTCGATAGCTGTGGCTTAGAAGCATCCGTTCCGCTATCGTTTGATTTCCTCTTATATCTGCCAAATGTATCGTTTGATTAATGCACGTCAGTATAAAAAATGCTTTATCCATAGTGATGTACATGGTAGAAGAGATGCACTTGTCTACTGTCTTAACTACGACAGTGTCATAGCCTTAAGCCCTCAACTATGGTCAACTTAGCTTCTTTACTGTTAGCAGAGGATCCTGATATTTCTTATATACTATGAAGTCTTTCCTATCCACGACACATGAATTGGTCCTGCTGCCGTCGCCAATCTGCAGTAATTGCAACAATATGTGCTACTACGAGACCCTCGGAGTCAGGAAGAACATGTTGCTGCACTACCTCAGGAAGGTCTACATGAAGGCTGCTGTCAAGAACCACCCTGATAAGGTTGGCCATCCAGAGAAGGTTATTGGGTGTTTTTTGCTGTGTCGATCTCAAGCACTTCCGCTGTATGTTCTATGGGGATTTCGGGACGTGGGTACCTGTTTTTTGGGAGGAAAAAAAGGGTATGACATTGAGAAGATGCCTACCATGTAACTTGTATATATTCACAGTAACTTTCAAAAAAGAATTACAAAGATGGTCTGTTGGTTCTTGTTTTTGTGTCGATTTGAAGCAGGAAGGCCTGACCTTGGTTGTTTGTGTGGATCTTCTTATGTGGGTTCATGGATTCGTGAGATCTCAGTTTGGATCTAGTGAATTTGATAAGGATGGTGGTTATTTATGGGGAAGTTCGCAACATATGATCCATGAATTTTACAAGATCCATGCAGGTTTTGTTTAGCGGAACGATGGATGTGAATGGAAGATTTAATGATTTGCCCTACTCGGGTTATACATGTGGTTCTAAATGGTGTGGCCTCAATTATCATGATCTTTTTTCTGCACATGGTAGTTCTTATGGTCATGTTTTCTATATTTCTCATTTAGTAGTCACGCCTGCCTTTGAACTTTCATCAAAGCACCAGACTTGGAGCCATTCTTGCAGAACAACAAACACCATTTGCTTCCTTTCCCATCTGGAGCACCACAATCTCTGTGTTCATTATTGTAAGTGATACTTGTTTATCAGTTACTGTCATTATTTTAGTTGTTTTCTTTTTTGATGTTTGATCGATTTGAGTGTAGGTTAGGTTTAGGTCTGTCGAATTTTGCAGGTTGGACTGTAGGGTTCAGTCTGAGGTCCCATGTTCTTTGTGCAGTTTGCCTATTCTGAGTCCAGTTTCTGGTGGGTACGCTAGAAAGATGTGATCTTGATTGTAACCCATGTCGTGCAATAGGGAGTCTGCTCATAATCTCATCCTTTTCCAGGGGTTGTGGTGCCTCGCGAAAGTGATTTGGAGGTTTTTTTGAAATATTTACGTCACGACCCCTAAAATCTTGTCTAATTGCACCACAACCCATGTAATATTTGAAAACATATCAGAAACTTATATAATCTTGCCCTGCCATACACAGTCAACCCAACCATTAAGATATGTGCTAGTCAAATTGTTATGTTTGACTGAGTGAATCTAAAAGTAAGAAAAATTGCAAGAAAGTCTTTAAAAAAGCATGTTTTGTTTTTTTGTGTACCTTCCTCTTCATCTTCCTCCACCAATCCTTCCCTTTCTCCTATCCCTTGACAACACATGTGCCAACTTCTTGGTTGTTGCCAGTGGTTTCCAACCTTCCTTTGGCCGCCTCCTTTTTTGCAATGGAACACGTGGATATTGCGAAGAACCTTTGGCCGCCTCCTTTTTTGCAATGGAACACGTGGATATTGCGAAGAACGGTTCGACAATGCCAGAATCTCTTATCCTGCAGGCTAATCTACAGAATCTGATGGAAGTGAATGGTGCAGAAAAAGATGAAATAAACAAGAGAAACATTTGTTCAGCTGTTGCACCATTTCATTAATCAGTTAGTAGATTACCTGATTGTGATATAGTCATTGCAGGGGAAGCAACAATTGGAGTTAGTAGATTACTTGATTGTGATAGTCATTGCAGGGGCAACAACAATTGGAATAGTGGAGTCCTTCGCAGTTGAATCTTCCTCCTTATCGTGGAGTTGGGCAAGTTGCATTTGTGCTCATCTCAGTACCTCTGACATGATGTTCATGCAGGTTGTTAGCACTCACCCTGATCGTGATCTATAATGGTCTCTCGTTGCCAACAACCTCAACACGTATGCCAGCACATCAACAACTAGTGTTGTATCCTTCCTTCCCAACCTCATTTGTGGACACGAGCATTGTTGTTGTGACACTACTAAGGAAGGAGGATAAATTGGCAAATTCCCAGCCCCGAGATTTCATGCATTCCAATACCGACCAGTCTGTTTAAACCATCCATCAAAAATGCTCTAAATGCTTAATTAGGAAAGGTACTAACCCAAGAATCTTTTGCAGATGAATGTAAATGTTGTCGCAATGGTGGCTCTGCTCTAGCCCTCCATTCCACCACCAGAAACTGGCATTTGTGCTTCACCTGCATCAACATGAATACATGCATTAGGAAACCAGATATATATCGTCTTATCGATCCATTTACATATCACAGTTGATCGATTGAAAGGAATGAAGAAGAGATAATGATATCGAAGGCAACAAGACCTGAATTGAGATCGAGCATGGCGACAAGGAGTCAATTGAGTTCTAGGACATGTACATGTGGAGTGTTGGGTGGCTCTACCACGTGGTGGTGAACTTAAGCTACCTAGGCATGTCGCATGTCCACGAACATGCAGGTACCGATAAATGGCAAGGCCTTCTTAGTATTGGTAGATTTGAGGGAATTCATCTGTTATAACATCCCCAATGCTGAATTGCTTTTCACCAAGGGGCGACAATGTAAGGTTGTCGGCAACTAGCAAAGCTCATGAAGTAGGTGTATTTGTCATTGACAGTGTGATGGGACAAGATTTTGGGTTTGTGATGTAAAAATCATATTTTTGTTTTCATTTCTCAAAGGACGTATAATTAGAATTCTTGGGCAACTTGATGAACATCTTCCATCTCTTCTAGATTAGAGTCATATTGTCTTGTTTTGATGAATGGTTTGTCGATATATAACTACGTTAGGAAATATCTTTCTCCCCATGCCTAGTTAGACATTATTCTCAGGGCTTTTGCCCTATGTGAGAAATTATCCTCTTGGAATAGCCTATTACCTCATTAGGTTCGATTTTTCCAATTTGTCTCCTAAGATTCATACGATTTAGTTGTACTTGTCTTATTTCTCCCAGCTTCCTCCATAAACTCCTCACATGTTGATAGCCATCCTCTACCTCTCGAGAACCCCTCACAACAAGTAGTTGCTACTAGTATCATCCATCCCTTTGCATGTTCCTTTCATCCTAAATGCATAGAATGTTGTATCGATATCGTATATGTCCGTCCGAAGAAGGATATATCGAAATATATTGCCGATATATCGACCATATCGGTGGAAATGTCAGTAAGGTCTCAAAAATGGTATTTTGTTGTTTTTTAGAAATTAAGATCATCCAAGATATTAAAACGATAAATAATCTGCAAATACACCCTTATATCACACATATATGTCATTTATACACCATATATCGCACATACTGGTCATTTCAAACATATCGATGTTAATGTTGATTCCTGACTTAGATATTGGAAATGGAGTTCGTCCAAGTTCTTAGAAGACTAAATAACTTACAAATATACTCTTAGATCACACATATCGACCATCTATGATCCTTATATCTCACATATTGGTCATATCAAATATATCGTAGAATTTGTTAATTGTTGACCTATAGATATTGGAAATGGAGTTTGTCAAAGTTCTTGGAACAACGAATAACTTACAAATATACTATTAGATCACACCTATCGATCATCTATGACCCTTATATCGCATATGTCGGTCATATCGAACATATCGTTGTTACTCTTGATTGTTAACTTGTGGATATTGGAAATATAGTCCATCCATGTTCTTATAACACTAAATAACTTATAAATATACACTTACATCACACATATCGATCATCTATAACCCTTATATTGCATATATATGTCATATTGAGCATATCATTATTAATATTGATTGTTGACTTATAGATATTAGAAATGGAGTTCATCTAAGACTTATATTGCATCACATATTATGTATAAACAATATGTTTGAGCTATTTTTGAAACAAAACAAATAAAGAGCATAATAGCATTTTTAAAATAGATATAATTCATAATAATATTTCCGAAAGGGGAAGAAGATGAATAGAAAGTAATTGGGCACCCCAAGTTGAAGAACCATTGTAGGCACCACCCTGTTGCACCATATCCTACCATACACGGGGTCTCACTACCCGTTTAATGAGCCCCGGGGTGGGGGCAAGGTTGGCCCCTCCTTGAGGGGGTTCGGGGGCAGCACCCCCGACCCGAAATAAAATATATAAAACATGATGTCTTTTAATATTAGGAGTAGCAAAATAAGGAGTGAAATCATGCTCACAAGGGTATTATTCATTAATATATAGATATCAGCGAAATATCAGCGATATCGGTCAATACTCGGGATTTTTTGTATTGAACCCAGACATGTTTGACCGATATGGGTCGATATGGCAATATATCGTCAATATATCGATCATATATCATCGATGTCCTATTAAATGGATGCGCAGTCTGATATCAATATCTCCTTCCTCTTGATACCGATATATCGAAGATATATCGCGATATGACCTTCTATGCCTAAATGGGAAGTCCATAGTGATGATGTTCCCTCCTAATTGGAAGTTTGATATAATTCCTTCCTTCCTTAGTAGAAGGATACTAAGTTTCATATACATGATGCAATGATTAAATTGAATATAGAATAAAATGGATTTATACAATGACCCTCTAAAATCTTGTCCACTTACACCATAGCCAATGTAATACTTGTAATTGCACAACAATCCTTATAAATTATAATCTGACCCTTGAAATCTTATAGTCCATTGTACCACAACCATCAGATATGAGCATATGTCATATTTAGAGTATGATTATAATGGTCATAGTGTAATTACAAAGTGTTGGATATGCGAGCCCACAACAAGACATTATGCAATAAATATTATTGCAAATATCAATCCTTGATCTGAAATGAAGAATAACTAATTTGCATGATAGGTCCCTTAGTACAATTAGGGTTATGTGCCATGGCCATCTTAATGATCATACAGTTGTTGATTCAATTATTGAATCATAGAGGCTAGTGCTTGGGTGAATATCTAAAGAGTTAGATTGAGGACTCATCAAGCACGGTCAAATGATTATTAAGAGAGGATCTCCAGCATGAGAAGGAGATAACAATCCTTTTTCTAAAGGCTGATATCTGACCGATCTCTTGATGCAGGTCCTCTGCATAGGAATAGAGATTCAGAGGTGTCAAATTATTTAGATCAAAGAATTGACTTAATGAGATCGAGATAACCAAAGTCCTATGCCGTATGATGTTACGATATAGACACACATCCTCTGACCGGAGACAGATGTGTTACTATATGTCTGAGTATGTACATTTGACATACCAATAGGTTGATGACCTAAACAAGGTCTATACACCGACATGCTGGTGTGCATGCAAGGGCATATGAGTAATACAATCTCTCAAAGGGGTCATATAGTTTCATTACTGAACATGAAGACATGAGCTCACTCATGAGATATTGGGAAGAATCAAATTCCGCGCACTGTCATCTCGCTTTGGAAGCTTGAATGAATTTGTAGGGTTTGATATATGCTTTTGGAAAGTATATGATCAACACCTAGGTATGATATATGCTTTTGGAAAGTATATGATCGATAGTGACTCCCAATTATCGAATGAGAAACTCAATGATAAATCCTTGAAGTAGACAATGTAAAATTGATCTTATACTTCCGGTTTATTTTGGGCCTTCCAGTATGCATGATGTATAGGTATTAGGAATACTTGAGGGTGATGTGATCACAAACGATTGTATAACCATGACGCTTCCATTTCTAGGGAGTGATGAAATGATTCTGGATTTTAGTGACTCCTCTCAGAAGAGAAATAATATGATCTTGGTCCAAATATTGGACATTGATCCGAATGTGATTCAGATGCAATAATAAGATTTGATTTACGATGTTGATTTAATCAAGCATCTATGAGAGGTCCACAAGATCTTAATTTGAGATGTGTTATCAATATCCAAGTCACTATACGTGGAACAATACAATTGCCTTGTCCTTATCTCCAAGTATCTGCAGAGAAAGCGCATTATCCTTGAAAGAGTTCATGGATAATTTCATTATTGATTTTACATATCTGAGCACTGAGAAAATGGATAATTAAATGTGATTTAATTATCATGAGTAATATGAATTTGATTCATATTAAAGAAGAGTTATCTGAAATAATTAAATGTGATTTAATTATCAAAGATGTGAATAATGCGAATGTAATTCATATTATTTGGGCACATGAGAATAGAGATCCAAGATGATTAAATGTGATTTAATTATCATGGATATGAATAATATGGATAGTACTATCCATATTAATCAATATATTATAAATGTTGTTTATTATATATAAAAGAAATTCTATTATGATTTATATTTATTAATTAATTATTAATGTGACTTGGATTCACATTCGATGATCAATTGAAATATAATTTACATTTTATTTTGGGATGTAAATGTGATTCACATTTTTCCAATGGTATGATTGTTATATTCACAAGATAATTATGAATTATTTTTGTGAGATAATTTATAATAAGTATTGCTGTAAAACTTGGAGATATCATGAGATAATGAGGAAATTGACCCAATACACCTAAGAGGGTGGACGACCACCAACTTCCATTGGAAAAGGGTGGTCGTCCCCCCCCCCCCTTTTAGGGATTAAATCAAATTCTCTTATCTTTTATCTTCAAGATCAAATTGATTTAATTAAATTGATTGTTGTTGTGTTTTTCGTAACAAGATCATGGCAATTGAAAGAAATACAAATCAATCTCATCCATTGGATTTGTGTGCACATGGATTGAGATCCATAGATCCCAAAATACTATATAAGAAGTGGCACTCCTTGCTCTTCAAGTAACATCATCGAGAATCTCTATCTCTCTCATTCTCTACACGCCATCTATCTCTCTCTTCCTTGGGTGGCCATCCTCTCTATACTAGAGAGAAAGTCATCATCGATGCAGCATCATCGTTATGCTACCGGATTGCTTGCTCATGGATCTCCGTCTCCTTTGGTGCGCTTTGCTCATGAAGAAGACGTCGAATCTCGTGCAACAAGATCAGGAGATTTGCCACTTGGATAATCAAAATGGATTGTAAGAAGCACGTGTCTCATCAAGGCGCTCGCAAGCGTCTCCTCCGTCGGATCGAACTTGAGACAGGATGTCTTTTCGTTTAGAGACTCGATCACAACCATTCATCAAGAGGTAATCCTAATACCTAATTGTAGTTCAGATGAAATGATCCGAGAAGTGTTCTTGGATCATGTGGTTTCATCACATTGAAATTTTTAAATTCCGCTGCCCGAAGCAACTAATGCGACTAGTCGCTCCCGATCGCATTCGATGCGATCCTCATGCTTTCGTGATGCACTTAAGGATCTTCCCATATCCTTCACAAAGATCTTGAGTTATGGAATGACAGATCGTATCCAGTACAGGAGACTCCTTTTATGCAATTATGAACTCTTATTCCCTTAGTATTAGTTATTAGCCCTTCTCGATTCCACTGGTAATTTTTAACTGAAGTAACAAACTAGTGAGTCTCCTGATGAGGCCAACGAAAATCCTATCCGAATACATGCCAGATCATGAATTAGTATATGCATCCAATCTCTGAAAAAGTCCTAATTATTTAGAACTTTCTATTTTTTGAAATGAAATATTTACCACTTCCCCATGAATAGGATCAAACCTTATTCCAAGATATTTCCATAAGATCTCTTTTTCTTAAGCAAGCCCTCAAGAGGGCTTGGTTGATCCATGATTTATGTTTCATCTTTATTTTCCTTTTTATTTGTTTCGAGAAAGATATCGATCAATTCTGATTCTTTTCCAATTGAGATCTATGAATCCATGCATCTATGTATCTATATGGATCATGTTATTAACGAAAATATGCAAACACTATATTTGCCTTCACCATTTTATGAGTCCATTTCTTTTTTTCTTATAACACAGTCACTCTCTTCGGCAGCATCTACTAATTCAAAACTTAATTTGAAAGCCATATTTCAACCCGGGCATTGTCGGAGTGTAATTGTACTAAGATTTAAGGGTCATAGAGTAAAGCCTAATAGAAAGTTCGGATGCCAAAGTAATTTTCGTAACAGTAATATCATATATTAAAGTAGTTCATTTTTAAAGGGAAAATTTTAACAAGGGCAACCAGTATTGTTCAATTGTATAACTGATCCCCTTCCTGGTCATGTTAGTTACCTACACTTCTAATTACTGCCTTCATTTTGTAGATCAACTAGGATATGAAACCTCTACAACACTACCAATTTTGATATGGTCAGTCATTTGATGCCGATTTAATCGTGTTAAGCATTGAAATCCTTTAATGTGACTTAGAAGCTAGAACTCTACTTGCATGCATGAAATGCCATGGTTAACCCCTCTATCCCAGTAATCTCTTATTATGATCGGCTCAATACATCATGGCACTCTCTTTTTCTTGGTATATCATCGATGTTGTTGATACTTAGCAACACGACGGGCTAAAGCTTGAGCATCCGATTGCATGTACATGAAGGAAAATGTTTACCATGTGCCACTCTATTAGGGATGTCCATGGGCGGGTATCTGCCCCGGTTCATTGTTATTAGGTCACAAGTCGATCCACCACATTCCAACAAGTACCCAAATTTAATACGTACTCAGTTAATGCTAATTGATGTTGGGTACCTAGGGTCCTGTGGAGATACAATCTTTACTAAAAGGTAATTGCCCATTTAATAGATAAGTATCAATAAAAGGATAAAATAAATAATTATATTTTTTCATAAACTTTATATATCAACTTTGAAACTCATGGATTTTTCGTCGTCACTCTTCATGATTTGATTTGTTCGGATATTAGATTGATCAATTATTTTTACGTAATTTCATTACTTAAAAGTCAAATGAAATATTATTTTTACCAATTCTACGGTAAAAGAATTTATATTCGTGGACTTACTCACTCGAGTGAGCATTTATATCCGATCCAATCCGGCTCATATTGGATTCCTGAAGTTCTAATGTTTGGCGTAAACACTCATACCTTTCGGTCTTCATAATTGATTTGATTCAATTCGATTCAATCCGACTCGTGTTGGACCCCATCTTCATACCTTTTGATCTTTATGTTTGTTTTAGTTCGAGAACACAAAAATGGTGTTGAGATTCGACTTTGATTCAATTCGATTCAATCCAGGCTCATGTTGGATTCTTGAAGTTTTAAAGTTTTGCGTAAACACTCATACCTTTCAATCTTCGTGTTCAATTTAATTCAATTCGATTCAATCTGGCTCATGTTGGATCACATATCCCTACCTTTAGATCTTCGTATTTGATTCAGTTCGAGAACACAAAATGGTATTGAGATTCAACTTCATTTAATTTTATTCAACAATTTAATTCATCCGACTCGACCTGAATTTGTGAAGTTTTAAAGTTTGGTGTAAATACTAAACAATCATTCAATATTATCATGTCATGATTATTTTTACGTCAATAGACTAACTTAAGAGAACCAGCATTCAAGACTGGTGTATGCTATTATTTTGCGTCAATCAAGATTATTGTTCGATTGATTTAACTTCAAGAATCAATACAAATAAATAATTAAGAAAATTAGAAGAGTTATATTTAATAGCGAATAAATATAAGAAAGTATTTTTTACAATTTTCATTCATAATTGCATACATGCCTTTCTTAGCTTCCAATCATGGCATAACGAGTACTCGGCCCATCATTTTCAAACAGATACCTAACAATTTAAGGTCAAAATGAACGAGTCAAGTCAATTACCCATTGTTGAAGAGGATTTCACGAGGGTCTAGAAATCTCACTAGGTGAGAGATCTAGTCGATGCGTTGATCGCTCATGAAATCCAACTTCAGACAACAATTAACCCACAAATAATTCGAACAATGAAAGTACAATTGTGGAATTAGAACTTATTATAACTCTATAACAAAGATGTGTATAGGTGCAAGTATGTGTACAATGTCGAACACATGGAACAAGCAGGATATATCGGCAAAGAATGTAAAATTATGATTGTGATGTATGTGTCTATATATGCCTTTTTTGTGGGTTTTTTATTTTTATTTTTTTTGATTTTATATTTTTGTATTTTGATTTTTAATTTTCTGATTTTGTAATATTTTTATCTTTTCTTTTTCTTTAATATCTATATAAAGCTATATAAAGGTTATATATACAATATAAACTAGGGTATATATAATTATAAGAAAAACATTCAAAATGAAGAAAATAGTTTTTTTGTATTTTAGATAAGTTTTTACTATTTTAGGGATTTTTTAAGAATTGTTTCTAGTTTTTATGTATTTTTAAAGTCAAAAATACCCTAAAACATGGGTTAAATAAATACTTGAAATTAAAAAGGAGGGGAAAATACCAAACTATATCAACATTACTCCAAATTAATTTTAATATATAGATAATGATATAAAGAAAATTGTAAAATTGAAAATATATTTTTGGGGAATTTTGAGAAATTTATATATTTTTATATATGTGTTCAGGGTTTTTCTATTTTTTGAGTTTTCTTTTATATTTTTAGTTATTTTTTGTCTAGAAGTTAAAAACACCTCAATAGATAAAAAAATTTTGGGGAATTTATCAAAAAGGTTTTTGTAATTTTTATGTATTTTCTATTGTAAACATGGACAAAAAGAAATTTTTATATTTTTTATAAATAATAAAAATTCCTAAAAATGCAAACTAAAATCTGTGCATGAAAATTCAATGCAACGGGAGTCTACAACTTTTTTGGGGATTTATTCAAGTTTAATAAATATTTAAAATAAATAGAATCAACAAAGAGAAATAGCACTACAAGCAAGGGCGTAAATGTAAATAGCAGAAGTTCCAGAGGCCAAAGTGCAATTTCTACGAAAAAATATAACTACAATACAAAGTTTCTGGGCCTATCACAAAATATAAGACCCGCGAGGGCCTTGTTGCAAAAATGCTAAGGCCACGTGCACATGCATGTGAGTACGCTAGCGGGGGCCTTTATAAATACTAAAAATGGAAGGGCCTAACTACAAAATATCCACAAAATATTAAACTGAATAAAAAGTTTCGGATTAATTAGCAATATAAAGGACCCCAGGGGTCCCGCTGCAAAATGCCAAGCATCTCACTTACACAGACACATGAGGTGATGTGGTCAAGGATCAAAATGTAAATCCAGAAAGTACGGGGGCCTGGTTATAAATATTACAAAACTATAATCACTGCTTAGGAAAGTTTAAGACTAATATTAAAATACAATAATAGGTTGGGCTAAGTTGCAAAATCCCAACCTTAGGCGCGATCCAACGGTATGCTGCGCTCCACTAACACATGTTGCAGCTCCACGTGAGGCGATGATGTTTCGCGACGACGGCTCTGATTAGATTATCGGCAATGAACTGACGGTGGGGATGCTACTGGATCCAAAGGCTCCTGTATCTCTGGAAGAATGGTCCCAATGCAGCAGCGGAGAAGAGGCCAGGATAAACTAGGAAGAAGCCACGGCGAGATGGACTTCCTCTGGCTTGATCTCCCTCCTCCGCCACCTAATGTCGCTCAAAAAAGGGTCCAACGGCTCCTGGAAGGTTCGCTTGATCGGTTGGAGGCTTCAAAATGGCCAGAGGACGTACGGTGTCCACCCGCGAGGTCTGAGGAGCAGAATCCCTCTAGGTATCACCGGTAAATGGTCTAAATGCCCTAAGGCACGCGTGATGCTCCGTGTTCCTGCAAAATGATGTTATAGGGTTGAGGTCAAAGTGCCTCAACCCTGTAGCGGGATGGATGGGCACGGGTTCTGCGAGATGGAGTCTCGTCGGAGAGAGCTCGGCGAGGGCAACGAAGCGGCTAAAACGCAAAGAAAAAGGTACGATAGGGATCCTATGACTACTGCTACACTAAAAAGGACAAGAAAAACTATCAAAAATGAGCACCTCAATGGCAAGCAGACCAGAGATAACCTCGATGGTGGTGGCTCATCAGAGGTGGTGGAGACACACCTAAACCGCGTCTGACGCCGCCCCTAGCTGGATAGAGACACCCCTGTCACTGATGTCGATCTAGAGCAAGAAGGAGGGGGGCCAAACGTGGTCAAAGGAGGTTCAAACGGAGAAAGGGAGTAAGGGGTCGGTTATGTACAAGTGACGAGGGTGTGACCTTAGAGGGAAGATCACGGGTACTGCAGCGAAGTATGGAAGACGGGGATAGGCCAGCGTGGATCTATGTTGTACAAAGAAGAGATCTTGTGAAGGATCCTATCCTTCTCGAGCAACGAATCAATGGAGAAAAAATCGAGAAGACAGATCGACGATAGGTGTGTCCGGGAGCAGGAGCTAGGGTTAGACAGTCGATCGGAGTCAACTATCTAGGGGCTCTAGTTGGTCCATGCGGACCAACTAGGAAAAACCTAGCCAAAAATTATTAGAAAATTAATATTAAATACTAAACGAATTTATTAGTTTTAGGTTATAAAATAAAATATATTTGTTATTTTTTAGATTATTTTATTATGATTTTTATTTATTTTTTAGAGGTTTATAATTACATGTTACTTTTTAGGGTCTATGTATATGTATATTCATCTATGTATTTTGGTCTTTTATTTTTATTTTGTATTTTCATTTTATTAATTTAATTTATTATTTTATACTTATAGCTTATTTTATATACTTAAATATATTTTATTATATTTTTATGATATAATATATTTACTTGATTAAATAAATATATTTATTATATTGGTATAATATATGTATTTTACCTATGTATTTTCTATAAGTATTTTATTTTAGTAATTTTTTATGTTTTTATTCATGTTTTAATATGTACAGATATTATAAATGATATTTACAAAATTATAAAAATATAAAGTTATAAAAATAATGAATAATAAATAAAATGAATATTTTAATCGATATAACTATACAATAGGGATCCAAAACCTAACTTTCACATCTTAACTCCAAAACATATGAACTACCTTCATTAAATAGCATGTCAAAAGTTATATACAATTAAAGTGATTTTGATATATTTTGAGTTTGTATTTGAGAGATACGAGTCTGGGAAGTTGGAATTTTGGAAACTTATATGAATATAACTTTTTATTTCTATATTATTTTTGTGTAAACTCAATTTTATTTTTTTATATTTTATTATCTACAATTTTCATGTTCAAAGTTTCTTTATTTTGATGTATAAAAAGTGGAACTAAAAATAGGTCCCAAAAATGTAGGAATGGTGAATAAACTAAATGGAATTTTTATTGGATTTTGTCCCTTATCTCCCCCTACTTTATTCCTTGTCAACCTAGTCATCAAGATGCCTGGGTCTTGGGGTTTAGGGTCATAAAATATCTTCAATACTTTACTCTTTTTCTTTTCTTTATGATATAATTTTGGCATTAAAAATAGTATTTTATACACTATTTACACAATGATGCATGAATGTTAAAATACTTGAATTAAGGGTATTTACACGTTATTACTAGGATTTTTAAGGTCAAAATGATAAAATAAAGATGATGAAACAGAGATTCATTATCCCCCTATACTTGCCTTTGCTATACCCTGGGAAACATTTATGCACTAAGTGTAAAAAAAGAAATAAAGAAACGAAAAAGAAAGAAATTGGATTGAATTTAATTATCAAACTTGTCTTTACAAAATCAAAGTTTGGAGCTTAAGTCAGACCTTTGAAATTTTAGTGTGGGGGGAACCTTAATGAAAATTAGATTTAAAATCTAACAGCCTTTGAGAATCCCAAAACTCTGCTCAGGTCCCCTCAATAGCCAAGTCAGAATACTTCAACTCATACGCAAACCCTTATGACTATGAATCTGACTCGTACATTGTATGTGACGGTGGCTTTCCCCAACTCAAATAACAAAGAAACTGAATTTTCCAGCATGACAACCCAGTGATTCCCCAATCCAGCAACTCCTTCCTCGAGGAGCGGGGTATTTCCTTCTAAGTTCAAGTGACAGCTAGCTCAAAAGGAGGGGGTGAAGAGAACAATGGACGGTAGCCAGTATAGCTACCTATCCTAGGATGCAAGATCAGTGTAGTCAAGTCATCCAGCTGCAAGATCACATGACTTGACTTTGAAGCTCAAGCTTGCTTATTGACTATACAAATATATACACTCCGGTAGGCGTTTTATTTTCAATCAGACATGTCTACTTTTTTGGAGTTTTTTTCCTTTCTTTTTTTTTGAAATACTATATACAACAGCATTTACATAAAGAGTTTTTCCGCTTGAGCCAGTAGACTATCCCTCTTTTGAAGCATTATTGCATCCCACACTCTCCTATCTTTAGAATTCATCATCACTGGACGGGTTGGGGTACACTTCCCTCCCTAAAGGAGGACAAATGTTTCCACTTGTGTGCATCTCATACTGGCAAATCCAATCCCCTCACCACTCCAACTGAGTTGACTAAATGAAAGGTGCAGGTGTCCAAGTTAAGTCATTATCAACAAGAGCCATGTGTGTGCTCTGAAATACTCTACTTACGTAGTCAAGAATCCATTGGACCAAGTCTTATGATTTTCAAAGAATTAAGTCACCTAGACCTGAAGTACCTCAATTTCAGCTCCTATAACATTCCTGTTATTAGGTAGATTTAAGGTCCAACCAAGCTTCAATCTCCAGATTTTACTTAGACGTGTTCAATTATCAAACTCAATCTGAAAAAATGCTAATGCTATGCAAATGCTATGCTCAATGCAGAAAATATTTTTGTGATACAATTTTCACAAATTTTAAACTTTTTATGGATTTTTGAAAAAGATGATGCATATGCATTTTTTATATTTTTCAAAAAGATTTTTCAAATATTTTTTTGTATTTTTAGTTTTGCAAATGTTTTTGGGATTTTTGAAAACAAAAGTGTTTGGATAAAAACTAGGTACAAATATTCACGCGGGGATGTAACTTATATTTACAAGAAGTAAGTTTTAAAAATTTACAAGGGGTAAGTGCTTAATTTTATAGATATATATAAATAATTTAGGTGTGATGTACATATTTCTCAAACTTATTTGAAAAAGGTTTTACAAACAATTTTGAAAAACTATAGTCCAAAATAATATTTACAAACAATTTTACAAATTTGTACACACATTTGAAAATCATTTTACAAAGGTTTTTCAAACATTATACATATTTTTAAAATAATTTTGCAATCATTTTTCAAACCATTTGCAAATAATTTTTCAAACATTTTTAATTCACACAAAGAAAATAAAATTTTCAAACAAAATGTTTTACAAAGGTTATAAATATTTAACAAAATATTTTCCAAATAGTTTTCAAAATATTTTCAAACTATTTTTAATCAGTAAATAAAAAAGAATTTAATAATCAGTAAATAAAAAAGAATTTGAGGAATAATTAACATATTTTATTAAGTGTTTTTAATAAATTTTAAAGAATTTCAGCCATACTAATTAATAAAAATATGAAAGTACGAGTTATGACTAAAGTATATACGGAGTATATACGACCCCCTATACTTAGCTTGAGCTATGTCCTCATAGATCAGACAGAAAAAGAGAAAGCATAACTCGTACTGAGTATAGAAAAGTCTAAAGAATACATGAATGGAGAAATGAATGAACGAATGATAAGTTGACTGTCCCCCTATATTTAGGATCAAATAATCCTAAGTATAACAGACTATACACAAAACAGGGAGTGGCAAAGGTGGGAATGAACTGATCGTACTCAGACTGTCTCCCCTTATACTTAGGGTAAGATATCCCTAAGTATAGACAAGAAGAGGAGACAATGGAGAGGATCAAAGAATGAAAGAAATCGACATGCACACCTCCCCTATACTTAGGACAAAGTATGTCCTAAGAATAGAAGACTGAGAAAAAGGGGCGACATCTTTTTTGGTAGAAATAAAAGGTAGAAAAGGAAAAGAAGAAAAGAAGAAAAGAGATGTGAAGATGGAAGAAGATAGAAAAGGATGTACGCATCACTCCCCTTATACTTAGGTAAAAGAAGCCCTAAGTATAGGCAACAACATGACTGATGAAACGGAACGACAAACACTCGATTCATCCACCCCCCTTATACTAGGACAAAGTAAGCCCTAAGCAAGGCACACACGAGAATGGGGTGGACGAGCAATACGGGAGATGGACGGAGGTAAACAAGTGTGAATATACAACATAGATGGATGTACAGAGATCAAGAAGGCTGAAAGCGAACCTTCTTGCAGGTCCGCTGAGGAATACATCTGACAAGATGTAGGTCGACATCAGGGTCCTCAGATGACATAAACTGATCAGGGTCGACAGGGTGAAGATCCTCAGTGGCTCGCTAATGTCAAAGTGAAATGGGACGAACTCATCATCGGAAGAAGTGTAGTCAAGGTCGTCCTGCGAGGTCTATCTAGGTCAAAACCAAAAGGAATGAACTCATCAGTGGAAGTAGTTGAATCATGTTTGTCCTCAAGAGTCTCAATCGAATCATCATTCTCATCAAAAGGCCCGAATTCATGAATAAAAGCAACAAGATAAAATTCGACCTTAGTCTCATCAATGTCTGCCCTCCGCTCAATGGTATCAATCGTGTAAATCTCACGGATGTCATCAACGTATCGCCAAACAGGAAGAGGAAACACCAAGATCTATACTTTTCGAGTCTTCTTCCTTGGAGAGGAATTCTCAGGTCTAATCATCGGTCATAAAAAAAGTCTCTCTGGTATCAGCATATAGATCATAGGCCTCAGAGTCGGCTAATACATGCACACTCTTGTGTTGGAAATGCGAGCCCACGGCGAGCCATTATGCAATAAATGTTATTGCACATATCATTCCCTGATCTGAAATGAAGAATGAATAATTTGTATAATAGGTCCCTGAGTAGGACTTGAGATAGGAGGTCTCTTCCTTTAGAGACTTAATCAACCACGCTTCAAGAGGTATTGCATTATACTTGTTATGGTTCGAATAAAATTTTTAAATTCCACTGCACCGAACAACTAGTGCGACTAGTCGTTCTTCGTCGTATCCGATACAACGATCACGCTTCCGTGATGCTCTTGAGTATAAATTCCATATCCTTCAAGTGGTATCAGAGCCTTATGTCGACGGTTTTTGAATATGATTCGAAAACCGAGGACGACTTGGGTTCGTTAAGGTCGCAAAAGTTTTTATCGCATTTGATTTCGCAGTTTTGTTTAGTAAATAAATTCGGCACTGTTTAAATTGTTTAAATACGAATTTAATACTTGGATTTTGTTCCCCATTAAATAAGGAAACCATAGGATCTGAGTTTACGTAAATCGGATTTCGTATGCTCTAGATATGGTTGTTTTAATGAACATGTATGCACTGTTGCGGGAACTGTAGATCTGAACGTGATTAAAATGTTAATTACTATTTAGAGTTGCCTCGAAATTCGTGTAATATCATTTGAGTTCTGTCATAAATCAAATTAGCAATATATGAAAATTGATTTTGTCTGATATGGATTTAATATGATTGAGATATGCTAATTTTAGTAAGTAGGGGTCACTGCTGAAATTACAGTCCTAATCTAGAACCAAGTGATTGTCAATTAGTGAAATTAATTATTAATTTCGTGAAATAATCATGAAAAATATTTGTGAAATATTGGAAGTTGATTATTTACATAATTTACATGGCCTCAACCAATTAATTGATTAGATTTGATCTAAATCTTAATTGGAAACACAATCATCAAACTTGATGCTTGTATAGGGACTGTCATTTAATAAATTAGTGAAATTAAATTGTTTAATTTCCTAGAATAATTGTGCATAAATATTTGTGAAATATTTGATGATAATTATTCCCTTAAATGACATTGCCTTAACCAATAATTGATTAGATGTGATCTAGATCACTAATTGGTTACATGATCTACATGATCAACATCCCAACAAACATGTTGCTTGAATAGGACTTGGGATTTGATTAGCAAATCTCATTATAATGTTAATCAAAATTGTTTTGATTATTATATGGTATAATTTCGGTTGAAGAACCGATGATCATCTCAAGTACAAAGTGATTTATTTTGCATTATCCTTTCCCGAGGTGGATATGGTGTCTAGTCGGAGAGCATTGGGGTTGCGGGTTGCAACGTATGTGGTCCGTCCCACTCTCGTCGGTACCGGCCATGACAGCGGGTAGGGTTAGTATAATGCTTAAGAAATCATGATGTATTTCTAATTATTAAAATTCGAAATAATACGTATTTGAGATAATACCATAATTCAAGTAATAATAAAATATTTGTTGGATATTAATTGGATCATTAATTTAATATGATTAGATTGATTGGAATCCAATTAAAATTAAAACACTCTATTATGAATAGAGATGTTATTTCCCTTGGAAGAATTAATCATAATGAATATGATTCATAATGATTAATTAGAATTTGAATATGATATGGAGGATCACATAAGTAACATCCATGGTCTCCCGTCAAGGCGGAGGGTTCCGTCGCCAGGAATTGTATGTGGGAGACGCCTGTCCGAAGTGACAGCTCCTGTATGCAAGCTCATCTGGATCGGGCTCTTCGCTTCTCGAAAGAGTAAGGACGTATGCGTAGTGACCCCAATATCGGGTCCTCATATTATTGGGGCGATATTGGATTGCGCATAGCGAGTTGTATTCCTGTTGACGGTTAGTTCAATTAATGACGGGTCAACATTGCCTTAGGGGTGGTGGGCCCGGGTGTTAAAGACCGAATTGGGAGATGCAAGTTGGACTTGCAAGGCGGAATGTGTTCCCGCTTCTTTTTATCCGAGTTGTAGGTTCTCATATTATTGGGATGCAACAAAGATAAGGAAGGAGATCCCAGATCTTGCTTGAGATATAATGGTAAGTATATCTCTTATGTTGAAAGTGATTAAGGGAATGAACTTTCAATGTTGACATGGCAAGACAACTTTGATATAAAAATTCCTAAATCAAAGTAAAATATGTATATATATAAATACATACATCTATGAAAATTTCTTATTTCAGATAATCCTTCATTAAAACCCACTCAATGATATACTCAATAATAACCAGTGAAATATCTTGGATTGGACTCATGATCCAGATATTGTATTTGCAGTTGGACACATAATGTATGTGGTTGCAATGAGCAAGTTTCCTCATAATAATGAGGAATGACAATTAAATAGATAATAAGACTACAACCCTAGGGTTTGTATGTCTCTATAGTCTTGATCTCATTGGATGTACTTTGGAAGTAACATGTCGATGATGATCGCAATTGTCAAATAATCCTTATAAAACCAGTGAAGATATTCTGGCATACATATGTGCTCTTGACATTTAATCATGAGTGACATGGTTCTCTGCATCATGTAGAATGGTAGCTCCATAAGAGATGATGTATTCAAAATGTTTGAATACCTACCCGAACCAATATTTTAAAGAGTTTAGATGGATGTAGATGATGAGTGTCATCATTCTACTATCTTTACTCTAGTCATTCATGAAGCTTCATAATATTCATATTGTATGAATTTAATGAAGCATGTATAAGTGTTGAAATACGCTTATTTTGAATTCTTTTGAATTTAACATAAGAGATCTTGTAGTCTTAAGCAATGGTCGCTTATAAAGGAGCGCAGTGGAAGCATGAGTTGGACCCGAGTAAGAAGTATGGTCAAAGAGTTGATTGTACATCTATAACTTCCATATGTCATCCAAAGAGTTGGATGAATGCCAAAACTGCAATAAGTTGATGTGTTGATAGTATGACTATCAAGTCTATCTAGAATCCTTAGAGAAGGACTCGGATAGAGCATCAAAATTATCTACATAAATCATTGAAATTGACTTTCTTATTTGATAAGATAGAATCTAATAATTGTATCTCAATCTTCTACAAAACTTGCAATGGGTTGCATATGTTTTTTAGAAGACCGGAAAATTTGATCTTAAAGGTTTATAGTTATCCACATGGATATTGATGCAATTGTTGCAACAATCTCTGTTGGATTGATGGACTTGTTAATTTCAGTGGGAGAGCCCTTAGTCTTAGAGAATGTCTCTATGACCTGGATATTAGAATACATTCATTATTTATTTCTAAATGTTGGAAATAAACATGAATTTTGTAATAAATCTATCATAAAGAATTATGATGGAAATATTTCAGATAGTAATCTAAGATCTAGTGGACTCCACTAAATTAGAAAATTAATGAATGGTTCATTAACATTTCTAAATACTGAAATTAAACCTTAAGATCAATAGGAGGATGAAGATCATTTGACAATGATCTAGCATCAAGCCTCGGACATTTGTCTATTGATTTGATCAATAGACTAGTAAGAGATGAAACTTTAGAATGTCTAAAATTTCAAAACTTACATACTTATGAATATTGTATTCAAAGAAAAAATGTCCAATACACCCTTCTTTGGGAATGGTGTAAGATACCAAGGTATTCAGGATCTCATACATATTGATGTATGTGGATCATCTATATCATAGTAAACATTGTGGATATGTGATATCTATTGATGATTATGTATGATATGAGATTTCTTCTCTTCACCTAAGAAACCTTTGAAATGTTCAAAGATTTCATTATTTTTGGTTTACAACCAAAGTTTGAAGGAAGATAAAATGAATTTGATCTAATCTAGGTGGCAAGTACCTACTAGATAAATTCGAAGAATACCTTATGGATATATGAATATCATTTCTATCTCAATCCTCCTAACACACCTTAACTCAATAGAGTTATAGGTAGATACAATTGGATCATGTGTGACATGATCTTATCAATGATGAATTTTAGCATAATTATCCCTTAGTTTCCAGGTATATATGTGTAGTAGAGACTACAATGTATATCCTTAATAAGGTTCCATGTATGTTGGAATCTAGCACTTGAGAGTGCTGCTTCATTAGGAAAATAAAGGATGGTATTGGATACCTACTTTATGACCTTGAGATTCTTAAAGTATCTCATCTCTGAGAATGTGATTCTTAGAGGTTGAGACTCTTGAGAATCAAGATGAAAATGAAGTGTAGGAACTCATTTAATCTTGAGAAGATAATGAGACTCCTGAAATTGGAAACTAAAAGTACAATTAAAGATGAAACACTAACAACTCTTCAAATGAGTTTGATGAAGGATTCCATGTGTTAGAGAAATCTGACAATGATCGAACTTCATGTGATGAAGCTTCTGAAGATCATAGCATGGATAGATGGATAGCAATAAAAGTCTAATGTAGACTTCATATACAAGTGTTGTATATGGACCCTCGTGAATCCACCTACATGGGTAAGACCTATAAAGGTGTAAATGGATCTTCAAGAGAAATGGAACCTGATGAGAAGGTAGAGACCTTCAAAGCACGGTTCGTAGCCATGAGCTACACACCGGAAGAGAAGACATTGCTTGCGATGAGACTTGCTCTTCAGTGACCATGCTTAAATCCATTAGAATATTGCTAACCTTAGCTACACTACTTGACTATTGCATCTTCAAGATGTAAGTCAATATTGCATTCCTCTATGAATACCTCTCTGAGGATATTCACATGATGCAGCCCCAGGGCTTCATGGTTGAGAAAAGCAAGATGTGAAAGCTAAGGAATCCATCTATGGACTCACATAAGCTTCTTGAAATTGGACCATAAGATTTGATGAAATTATAAATGTTATGATTTCAGATAAAATCTTAATGAACCATGTGAAGCTTAGTCGGAGTGCCATTGTGTTCATCATGCTAAATGTAGATAATATCCTAATCGTTTGTAATGATATAAGGATAATAATAAGTGTTTTATGGACAGGCTATTCCATATCTTGAAATATGATTTCAAAGATACCTCAGAACTAGACTGTCACATTTGTGGTACACCTTGGACATATTCTATTCATAGAAATTCCAAGAAAGGCTTCTAACCCTTAAGATATGGTACTTACCTATCTAAAGGGATAGCACCTCAAAGAGTTGAGGAAGTGAATGCTAGAACTGCTTGCCCTTGGGCATCAGTTCTGAGAAGCCAGGTGTGTACTAGATGTGTACAAAAGCCAGATGGCTGCCATGCAGTGGGAGTAGTAAGTTGTTACTAATCCTACTATGGAAATAAAACACTTGGTTGCAGTAATGACAAAATCTTCATAGATGACAAGATTTTTGAGATAGTGATATTAAAGTCTTATCTTCAAAAGCTTAAGACTTTAAAGATAGAGATCTAAAAGGTCTTAAACTGTGGATACCTTAAGAGATAGTGATCTCCATGAATAAAGGTATTCTGATAAGGATTATTGAAATTCTGGTTATGATAATTGTTAAGTTGTAGTGTCAAGGACATTGTAACTAACAAAACTAAGTATTGGTTGCATAAGATGCAGCATTCGCATTAAATGCGAGCACTATTGCTGGGGATATGCAAGTGCCGTAAAAGGACTTGGCATAGTCTCGAAGGAACAGAGTGACTGATCTGCTTACCTAGTTATTTTCTAAATAGCCTATGATTGTCACATGAGTGTGAGTTTAAATGATTAGCCCATTAATGGCTCTTTGGGCTAGTGGGAGATTGTTGGAAATGCGAGCCCACGGCAAGCCATTATGCAATAAATGTTATTGCACATATCATTCCATGATCTGAAATGAAGAATGAATAATTTGTATAATAGGTCCCAGAGTAGAATTAGGGTTATGTACCATGGCCATCTTGATGATCATACAGCTGTTGATTCAACTATTGAATCATAGAGGCTGGTGCTTGGATGAATATCTAAAGAGTTAGATTAAGGACTCATCAAGCACCGTCAAATGATTGTTAAGAGATGATCTCCAGCCTGAGTAGGAGATGGCAATCCTTATCTCTTTAGGCTGATATCTGACCAACCTCTTGATGCAGATCCTCTGCATAGGAATAGAGATTCGGAGGTGTCAGATTAGTTAGGTCAAAGAGTTGACTTGACGAGATCGAGATAACCAAAGTCCTATATCATATGCTGTCATGATATAGGCACGCATCCTCTGACCGGAGATAGATGTGTTACTATATGACTGAGTGTGTACATTTAGCAGACCAATAGGTTGATGGCCTAATCAAGGTCTATACACCGGCGCGCTGGTGTGCATATAAGGGCATATGAGTAATACGATCTCTCAAAGGGATCATACAGGTTCAGTTACTGAACCGAAAGACATGAGCTCACTCATGAGATATTGGGAAGAATCAAATTCCATACGCATGGTCGTCTCGCTTTGGAAGCTTGACTGAATTTGTAGGTTTGATGTATACTTTTAGTATATGATCAAGACCTAGGTATAATATACGCTTTTGGAAAGTATATGATTGATAACAACTCCCAATGATCGAATGAGAAACTTACTGATAAAACCATGAAGTAGACAGTATAAAGTTGATCCAATACTTCGAGTTTAGTCTGAGTCTTCCAGTATGCAGGATGTATAGGTGTTAGGAATACCTGAGGGTGATTTGATCATAAACGATTGTATAACCATGACGCTTCCATTCCTAGGGAGTGATGAAACGGGTCTGGATTTTAGTGACTCCTCTCAGTAGAAAAGTGATATGATCTTGGTCCAAGTGTTGGACATTGATCTGAATGTGATTCAGATACAATGAGACGATTAGATTTACAATCTTCATTTAATCAAGCATCTATGGGAGGCCTACGATCTGGATTTGAGATATGATCTTAATATCCATGTCACTATACGCGGAACAATACAATCGCCCTGTCCTTATCTTCAAGTATCTGCGGAGAGATTGCATTATTCTTGAAGGGTTCAAGAATAATTCCATAAGATCTAAGCAATAAAGAAATCATGATTAAATGTGATTTAATCATCTTAAAGTGTGAAGAAAGCATCCAATATAATTAAATGTGATTTAATTATTATGGATAAGAATAATGTGGATAGAAATATCCAATTCATAATATATTATAAATGTGATTTATAATGTATTAGAGAGAGCTAATTATAATTTATATGTGTTGATTAATTATTATGTGTATTGGATACACATTGTGTAATTAATTGACAATGTAAATTATATGTTGTTTTGGGTTGTGAATATGATTCACAATTTTTCCATGGCAAGATTGCAATATTCTCAAATATAATTGTGAATTATTTTTTGAAGAATAAAAGCCAACAAAAGTTGTTGGAAATAAATAAAGGAGATTTTCAAGGAGATATGCAATCTCATGGATTTCCATGAGATTGCTCTCTCCATGGAAGGTATGGGCGGCACACCATTCCTAATAGGAATGTGTGGCCGTCCACATGGAATGTGCATGGAGATGAAATCTCCATGTACATTCTCTCCTTATTTATTGGCTTGATTTAGGAATAATTTATATTTGATTTTGTCAAATATATTTTGACCTAAATTTGTTGGTTTTACCAACAACAATCTTGACCATTGGATTAGACATAAATCAATCTCAACCATTGATTTTATATGTCACATGGATTCAGATCCATGGATCCCAAAACCCTATAAATAGAGAGGCATACCATGCTCTCTTAGTATATGTAATATTGGAGGCTCTCTCTCTTCTTTTCTTCTCCATACTCGATAGCCCTCTCTCCCTCTAATATTGGTGGCCATCCACCAAGCCTAGAGGAGAGAACCGTCGTCGCCTTCGCCACCGCGCCGCCACTTTGACGTTCTTCGGTTCTCCGTCTTCATGGAGAGTTCCTCTCACGAAGGAGATGTTTGATCTCGTGCGACGAGATCAGGAGCAACCATGTTTGGATCAACTTCTTTGATTGCGAGGACAACGCGGTTCATCCCCGCGCTCGCAAGCGGTCTCGCCGACGATCGGACTTGAGATAGGAGGTCTCTTCCTTTAGAGACTTGATCAACCACGCTTCAAGAGGTATTGCATTATACTTGTTGTGCTTATAGACGAAACGATCTGAGAATGGTTCTCGGATCATGTGGTTTCATCGAATAAAATTTTTAAATTCCACTGCACCGAACAACTAGTGCGACTAGTCGTTCTTCGTCGTATCTGATACGACGATCACGCTTCCGTGATGCGCTTGAGGATAAATTTCATATCCTTCATCTTGTGGGATGCGGGCCTCTGGTCGATGGTAGGTGTGGTGATCAACACTTCGCTCCGGACATCAGAATGAAGGCAAATCTTTCCAGATTCACAGTCAATAACAGCTCTCGCAGAGGCGAGAAAGGATCGTCCCAGGATAATTGGAGGACACTGCGCAATGGAGGTCTCCATGGGAAAGACAATAAAGTCTGTAGTGAAGCTCATGTTCTGAATCAGAATGACGATGTTTTCAAAAATATACTTCGGCCTCTTTATTGATCCATCAACGAATTGTACAATCATCTTGGTTTTCTTGAGAGGCCCAAGATGAATAGATTGTACCAATGAGAAGGGTATTATGTTGATCGATGCACTGCTGCCAAGGAGAGTGTTGCCACATAAATGGTCAGAGATGGTGCAACTCACAAGAATTGTGACAGTGCTCCTTTTCCTAGAAGATGGACGATGGGCAATAGCCATGGTCGAGATATGACGCTCAGATCTGCTCCTCTGCTTTCTGTTCTTATGTTGAGATGCAGATAATTGAGTCACATGGCCAGACGAAGTGGGGCATCAATGATCTCATGAATAGCTGCCACCACTTTGTTCAGTCAACATTTTTTGAATTTTGGATCTCCTAAAAACAAGGGGAGGAGATCGGAATCAGCATTAACATGAGGAATGGCAAGAGCAGTCTGTACAACAGCATCCTCAGTGTCAAAGGTGGGACAGGCTGTGAAAGGTTGTGTGGGTAAATATTCAGACAAGTGGGCCCTCTCCTCACAATCTAAATAGATCATGGTTGTCCCAAAATCTTTTTGTATTTTTAAATTTTTCTCATTTTTTTGTATTTTTTCCGATTGCAAGCTCTCATGGAAATCCTTGAGTGAACCCATGTCATCAAATGGTGGAGTATCATGGTCTCTCTTATTTATACTGTGAGGTCGTCAATCCTCTATCTCATATGCTCCATCATCTGGGTCAAGTTATCAAGGGTGGACTCCATGAAAGATGACTCCAACAGATCAGTCTCGGGTGGATGTGAAGGGAAATGTGAAGGTGGAAAATATGAGGGTGGATGTGGATAAAAATTCGAGGTCTGAATCTGTGTTTGAGGCGGATATGTACAAAAATCAGGAGCAAAGTCCTCCTGGAAAAAGGGAGGTGGATCGATTGAAGGTACGGGGGATCTGTGAAGATCGGATAAAAATCACTCCAATCGGCCATCTCCGAAACAAGAGAAAATGATACGGAGAGCACAATAGTCAAATCAAGAGAAGTGAGGAAAAAGGCGCAAATGCGTAGAGACGATCTAGAATGCACACAAACAATCACAAACAAACTCACACATTATAAAACCCTCAATTCACCTACTCAACTCGGTAGAGATCGTGAAAGATCGGTCTTTTTATCTTGTCTGTTTTAGAGTTAGGTGAGAATCAAAAAATTGTACAAACACTTGGGTTGGCTTAGATGGGATTTGGGCACTAACCTTAGTGTGTACGCGAGCAATTAAAACGCAAACAATGAGGGGATTACTTGCCCCAAGACAACTATTTTTCTTTTCAGTATTTTTTAGGGTCAAGTAATATTAGCAGTCCCAATTTTATTGTTATCACTTTTTAGGATTTTTAATAAGAAATGCACGCACCTATCGAGGAGTCAATTCCTTTAAGCACCTAGGTTGTCAGAATCAGAGGTAGAGAGGCGGAAAAGCAATGCAAGTGGCAAAAACGATGATGAATGCTAAAGCGTAAATGCTCACCTTGCCAGCACTCTACATGCAAAGATACTCAGCAGAATTGAAACCTACATTATAGCAATGCAAGCCAATGAAATCGTCCTAAGTTCAGAAATTGCTATTATCGTGAAACACTAATGCTATTGACTTAAAATGAAACCTAAAAGTCTGGTCTTGGAGTCCCATTGGTGCCCACAACAGTGGGTCCTGCAAGCGCTGTATGGACTCTCGCGGTGCACGTTTCCGAGACTAAGTGAAAAGCAATTCAAAATTTGACTAAGTCCAAACGTCACTATAGGTACTAGCAAACGTACTTAAGTGTTTGACCTTAATCTATCGTCGCGCAACTCCTATAGCTAAGGTCTCAATCACACAAAAGAAATAAAACAAAATCGGAAAATAAATGAAAAAATGCGAAGAAAACATGAAAACTTTGGTGAGCTCTCAAGTGAACAAACACTTGGAAATTAGGCCTGAATGTCCAGAGTTCAGAGTACCTGTATTATTGCAATTAATGTGGTCTCTCTCTCACTTAAATTACATAAATAAATGCTAAAAATAAATGCACAAAAATTGTCTTCAAAATTCCCTCCAAGTCTTCCTTTGTACTAGGTCCAGTCACGTCATGTGGGTGCGCAGGTTCTCCAAAGAGGAGCTCCTCCCTTGATCTGCGGTACCTTGCACAAAATCAAATAAGAAAGGATGATAAGACAATTCACAATAAATATAAAATAAATGAGGCAGAAATATAGACAAATATCACAATCAAGCAAAAACCCGATCTACATGTTGCTCTCCGACAATGACGCCATTTGTTGAAGAGGATTTTGCGAGGGTCTAGAAATCTCACAAGGCGAGAGATCTAGTCGATGCATTGACCGCTCAAGAAACCCAAATTCAGACAACAATTAACCCACAATTAATTCAAACAATGAAAGTATAAGTGTAGAATTAAATTTTATTATATTTTGACAACGAAGATGTGTATAGGTGCAAGTATGTGTAGTGTGTCGAACACAGGGAAAAAGTAGGATAGATCGGGTAAAGAATGCAAAATTGTGATTGTGACGTATGTGTCTATATGTACCTTTTGTGGGTTTTTTATTTTTATATGTTTTATTTTTATTTTTTATTTTATATTTTTGTAATTTGTTTTAATTTTCTAATTTTACATTTTCTTTTTATATTTTATATTTTTATCTTTTCTTTTTCTTTTAAAATCTATATAAAGCTATAAAGGAAATATATACAATATAGATTAGAATAAATATAATTACAAGTTAAAATATTAAAAATGAATAAAATAAATTATTTTTGGATTTTAAATAATTTTTTACTTTTTTGTTATTTTTTCAGAATTTTTCTAATTTTTATGTCCTTTAAAGTCAAAAATACCTAAAACATGGCTTAAATAAATATCTAAAATTAAAATGGAAGGGGAAAGTACCAAACAGTATCAAAATTTCTCTAAATTAATTTTAATATATAGATAATGATATAGATAAAAATATAAATCAGAAAATAGATTTTTTGGGAATTTTGTATATTTTTATAGATGTGTTTAGGGTTTTTGCTATTTTTTTGAGTTTTCTTTTATATTTTTTTTAGTGATTTTTGGTCTGGAAGTTAAAAACACCTAAATAGAAAAAAATATATTTTTTGGAGAATTTTTCAAAATGTTTTTATATTTTTTATGTATTTTTTTTGCAAACAAGGACAAAACAATATGTTTGATTTTTTATAAATAATAAAAACTTCGAAAAATGCAAACTAAAATATGTGCATGAAAATGCAATGCAATAAGAGTTTACATCAATTTTTTGGTAATAGATATTTAAAATAAATAGAATCAACAAAGAGAAATAACACTACTTGCAAGGGCATAAATGTAAATAGCAGAAGTTCTAGGGGCCAAAGTGCAATTTCTACAAAAAATTATAACTACAATGCAAAGTTTCTGGAACTTCTGTTATAGGGCCTTGTTACAAGAAGGCCCTCGTGATGCTTCGTGTTCTTGAAAAACGATGTTATAGGGTCGAGGGAAAAGTGCTTCGACGCTATAGCAGGATGGATGGGCACAGGGGCTGAAGATGGAATCTCTCTGGAGCGAGCTCGGGTGAACAGTGGGTGAGGGCGACGAAGCGGGTAAAACGCAAAGAAAAAGGTGCGAGAGGGATCCTATGACTACGGTTATGCTAAAAAGGGGAAGAAAAACTATCAAAAATGAGCACCTCAATGGCAAGAAGACTAGAGATAACCTCGATGGTGGTGGCTCGTCGGAGGTGGCTGAGAGACACCCAAAGCTCACCTGACGCCACCCCTAGCTCGTTAGAGACACCCCTGTCACTAATGTCGATCCGGAGCAAGAAGGAGAGGGGCCAAACGTGATCAAAGGAGGTTCAAATAGAGAAAGGAAGTGAGGGGCTGGTTATGTACAAGTGACGAGGGCGTGACCTTCGAGGGAAGATCACGGGTGCTGCAGTGAGGTATGGAAGATGGGGATAGGCCGGCGTGGATCTATGTTGTATAGAGAAGAGATCTTGTGAAGGATCCTATCCTTCTCGAGCAACGAATCAAAGACAAAAAAATCGAGAAAATGGAACGACGCTAGGTGTGTCATGCTGCAGGAGCTAGGGTTAGAAGTTGACCAGAGTCAACTATCCAGGGGCTCTGATTGGTCCACGTGGACTAACCAGAAGAAACCTACCCAAAAAGTATTAGAAAATCAATATTAAATTGTAAGCGAATTTATTATTTTAGGTTATAAAATAAAAAATATTTGTTAATTTCTTAAAAAATTATTAATCTTATGATTTTTATTTATTTTTTAAAAGTTTATAGATACATGTTACTTTTTAGGGTCTATATATAGGTATATTCATCTATGTATTTTGGTCTTTTATTTTTATTTTACATTTTTTATTTTATTATTTTAGTTTATTATTTTATATATTTTTAAATTATTTTTATATACTTAAATATATTTTTATTATATTTTTATGATATAATAAATATACCTAATTAAATAGATATATTTATTATATATGTATAGTATAGGTATTTTACCTATGTGTTTTCTATAAGTATTTATTTTAATGATTTCTTTATATTTTTATTCTTATTTTAATATATACATATATTATAAATAATATTTAAATAACTATAAAAATATAAAATATAAAAATAGTGAATAATAAATAAAATGAATATTTTAATCAGTATAACTATACAATAGGGGTCCAAAACCTAATTTTCACATCTTAACTCCGAAAAATATGAAACTACCTTTATTAATCAGCTTGTTAAAAGTTTTATACAATTAAAGTTGAGTTTGATATATTTTGAGTTTTTATTTGAGAGTTATGGGTCTAAGAAATTGAGATTTTGGAAACCTATTATGAGTATAACTTTTTATCTGTATATTATTTTTATGTAAACTCAATTTTGTATTTTTCTATATTTTATTATCTAAAACTTTCATGCTCAAAATTTCTTTATTTGAAGTATAAAAAGTGGAACTAAAAATAGGGCCCAGAAATGAAGGAATAATGAATAAAATAAATGGATTTTTTATTAGATTTTGGCTCTTTATCTCCCCCTACTTTATTCCTTATCGATCTAGTCATCGAGATGCCTAGGTCTAAGGGTTTAGGGTCATAAAATATCTTCAATATTTTACTTTTTCTTTTCTTTTCTTTATTATATAATTTTGGCATTAAAAATAGTATTTTATACACTATTTACACAATGATGCATGAATGCTAAAATGTTTGAACTAAAGGGTGTTTACACGCATTTAATAGAGTTTTTAAGTCTAAAATGATAGAATAAAGATGATGAAATGGAGATTCATCACCCGTTGACCTGTATATTTTGAACATCCTTACACTCGTGTTATTCTACTTGTCGCTTGATAGTCTCAATAGCCCCACTCCCCCCATTATCACTTCTATAAATTCAACAACACTACCCTACCCTCTTTGCCCTTATGACCCCCTCCACTTATTGATCTCCTCGGTTGAATAGTCCCAACCCTCATTGAAATGTCACTTGTAATTGCAATGATACAATTCCCAATATCGTGATCAATCGCAATTACCTATAACCATCCTTGAAAAATTGGAGAAGCTAGCGCATTCGGAAGATTTTCAAGATGTTGGGAGAATATGATCTAGATCTTGTGATCTACGTATTCTTCTCTATGTTCCTCTGCGGTGGCTACGGCATTCTTCTCCACATGTTCATCCACGATCGCGACAACGTTTTTCTCTCCTCATTTAATTGATTGTAGTGCCAATGACAGTGTTGTAGGGGAGTGCAACAACTAGCTCTTTATGATTCACTTTCCTTATTTTTTGTTGCGAGAACGAAAAGAAATGTTTGATTGATATTTAACTGAGTTGAAAAAGGATAAAAGATAGAGTACTGGAGACCGAAATCACCTACGACATTAGAATCGATTTCAACTCAGATCATCCATCCAATGAAAATTTGATGGTCGATATTGCATGCCTCATTAGTTTGCTAATGAACATGTATCTATTGGAAACTTCTTTTGTATGTGTTTACAATTTTGTCTATAACCAAAAAGATATGATTATAGGAAAATCGAAATTCACACAGAGTAACAATTTTTGTGTACGCCTCCCTATGATTCAACCCGTTCTCTAAACTATACACACAAACACGCCATTGATTGGTTCATCTTGGTCTTGGAATTTACCATTAATCCACAATTTATCTAACACATAATGACATTTATTTACTTGTTTCATGAGAGATGGATCCTTGCAATCAAACATTTATTTATAATATATATATCAATTTATTAAATACATGTATTTATATGGTGACTAATATTCATTTTGCATGTGCACTCATACTTTGAAGACACGCTTCTTCAATCTATATATTCATAAAATCGGTGTTTGTATTTATATTGAAAATTAAACAAAGAAACAAGATCATGATAATGCCCATCTTTGTATATGTATCCAACAATTTTCCTCGAAAGAACCATATGTACGAATCTTATTTTTTATATCTCAAATACCTCTTTATGTAAAATTGTCTTTACAAATTTATTAGGAAAGTGTCATTTGCCCGACTTTTATATCCAACATGTCATTTTGGTCATTATAAAAAAACCTTGAACTAAGAGTTTGTTATTTGGTGCCCCTTTCGATTCATCAGCGGGGAGTTTTATTAAATGACGATATGAGTGTGGCAGTCGTGTGCAAATATTAGAATCCCTCAGTTAGTATAGGACCATATTTAAAATGTGGAACAAAGAATAAGGAAAAACATGGATTTATGTGAAACCCTACTTCTTAAAGAGCAGGATGAAATTATAGAAGAAAACCAAAAGCCTCAAGGAGTTGTAACTAATATTAAAATCCCTCAAATAGTACAAGCAGTGTAGGACTCAATTATAGCTCCGCCAACTCAATCTATTCCCATCACTTAGAAATGTGGGACTAAACAACTCTGTACATATATAGGCTCAATTACAAATATCTTAACAGTGAGGTTCTCGCTACCCATCTATAAGGAAACTAGAAAATAATAACCATTTATGAGGTTTGCAAAAGGGCAAGTTATCCATGTGTAGCACGACCTTAGTCCGAGTTGTTATGGATGATAGCTAGCTCTCACAACTTGTTGAGATCGGGTCCAACTTGACCCGTTGATCACTGCCCATGCTTAATCCTAAGTTGTGTAGTAGTAGTCACCGTTACTTATTACTAATTCTCATACTTTGTGAGCAATAGATGAGTGGACTATGCTTTGGAGTGTTTCACTATTAAGTAACCACGAGGTAGTTTGCATGCTACTCGTGAGGTGACAACAAGATAGCCTAAACTATAAAGGCATGAGTATGCCACCAACTATCCGTGAGGCGATTATAAGGTGGTCGTGAAACATCTCTGACACTGCCTCAAAGTCGACAAAAAAGGAAGTTGCAAACTATCTATGGAGCTAGCGTGATGCACATATCCATTAGGCAACCAAGAGATGGTCGAACCTATGCGTGTGAAATGCACTTCCTTGATTTCAACATCTTCTTTTCACATGTCTTGTGCTTGACGAGCCCAAATAACCAACTTTCCTATTCTTAGATAATTGTGATTGTTATTGGCCCATTCTTTTTATCTAATTTTTTTATTGAACATGGTTGTTGAACATTTCAATGACCGTCTCATAAGCTTTGGTTTTATTTTAACACCAGCATCTTTCAACCACATAGACTTTGGACTAGTTCTTTGTTTTCCCAACGTGAGTTTTATTTTCAAGCAATTGTGCAATACAACATGTAACCAACACCATTTAAAATCGATGATACGAGTTCGATAATATCGTGAATAGTCGGGGACGTAACCTGCAAAACGCTCCCTCTCGTGCTTCCCACGTGACTTTTGTTCTCAGTCCCCAAGATAACCCACATGGACCTTCGATCCCACAATGCCTCGCCTCCTCCGCTGAAAGCTGCAACAACCACACTACCTTCCCCTTCTCTTCCTCTTCCTGCCTCGCATCTCCTCGTCCATCACATGCATCTTCTTCCTCTCCTCCTCGTTTACGAACGACAACTCCTCCCTCGTCCTCAGCACCCTCCGTAGCCATGACGTCCCGACCACCTATGCGAAACCGTCTTGTCGAAGCAACCGAACCTCAGGACCATCAAAGTGGACAAGACCCTCAGCCCCCAACTTGCCTTCCTCCGCTCTGAGGGCTTCTCCAGTCTCGAGCTCGTTGAGATCCTCCTCTGCAACACAACCCTCCTCTTTTCGAGCCTCAAGCTATCCCTCTCCCCCATCGTCAGCTTCTTCAAGTCCATCTTTCCCTCCAAAGAAGCCCTCCTCCTTGTTCTTAAGTGCGCCCACAAGCCCCTCACCCCAAAGCTCCTGGTCAACATCCACGTCCTCAAGGACCACAACTTCCCCGAACCTATGATCCTCAAGCTCCTCCTCTACCAATCCCGATCCCTCATGTATACCCCTGGTGACTTCGTTGACGCACTGGAGTACCTCAAGAAACTCAACGTCGGCCCCACCAACACCGCCTTCGTGATCGCCCTGGGTCCGCTATCCTACATGTACCATGCATCACACGTACACTACATACACTAAGAGTACTTTTGGTTCGTGGGTTATCTGGAGGAGGATAACTCATTTTTCGTGTTTTGGTGTTTGATTGGTGGGTTTAAAGTTGGGTGGATTTGTGTGATGTGATTGTTTTTATATTTGAAAAAGTGTATAGTTATTATGATATGATTGTATTGAAATTTGAAAAAGTAGGTGGTTGTGATATGATTGTATTGAAGTTTGGAATAATGAGTAAAAGCTGAGTATTTTATAATTTTTAGACGATATGATGGTACGATATAAAAAATTCATGGAGAGAGAGAGTGGGCCCTACTAGTAAGTTAGGGATGTGGGTTTTGAGGGGTAACCCCAAATGAATGCATCCTAAGTATGTCGCATTTCTATTCATTGAGAGCAGCTACTACTTCTGCAAAGCGTACTCCTATTGTCCTTAAGCCTCAATCGGCATTCAACCTTCAGTCTCCGTATGACTTGCTAGAGAAATCATTCATTTAGCGATTTTACTCCACGTGTGATCTTGCTTACAGTTTACTTTATTCGTCCATGGATCGAGTTCTATATCTGTTGATATTGTGCTTATCATTGATACATTTGTATAGCATCTATAAATTATGGCTTGATTCAAAAGCTATTATGTATCTGTTTTTACATGACCTCGTTGTGCAGGAAAAGAGGTATTCAATTCAACTTGCGCAAATAAATTGGTGTGTGATCCAAAGTTTGCAGGAACTCTGGATTCTAAAGCTGAGAAGTCTTTGGTGCGGTCCAAAGCAGTACACATATGTACGTGAGCCTTAATGTGTGATACAGGGTTGTATAAGCCTTTAGTGTGTGATCCAAAGCATGTATAAAAAATGGGTGCATTACTCACGGTAAATAACTTGGTATAATGTTTGGTTGATCGACACGGTCGATCGGGAATCGTAAGTCGAGAACTTAGATCATAATTCCACGTTAATATCTTTGTGCAATCGTTTATCGTGTTTACTTTGGTTATCTGTCATTGTAATTTTAGATATCATTTTATCTGGAGATTGTTTGCGAAAACTACCCCTACAACCCCAGTAATATCAGAATCTTACAAGTAGCCTCTACGAAATCTCTTTTTTTTGCATCCTGATCCACCATTTGACACTCCTCATTTCCACTTCACAAGTCAACAACACCCTCATGTACTCCTCCAACCCTCAAGTGCTGTATGTTTTCCACTCTATCCAGATGCTCTCAGTGACTTCTTGTACTCAATTGGAAAAATCCATACGGACATGAACCTTGCTATCAGAATCCTCAGCATGTCTTCGACCTGCACATGGTGTTCCACCACCCGTTGCGTGAATCTCGATTCTTGTAGCCAGTATTTTCGAACCTGAGGGAGAGGATCCTCTGCTGTAGAAGGTTTTGCAGCAGAGGTGTTGTAAATCCAAATAAATTTATTTTGTGATTTAGATTCTAAAATCCAACTTTATAGATTAAATCTTAGGTTAATACTCTATATATCCTTCAAATTTTGCTTAAATCCGACATTATTTGCTATTTTATCTTAATAGTTCAAGATTCGGATCTTTTTTAAATGGAGTTCAAGTTGCTTAGATCTTGACCGATTGTTTGATCATTAAGATAAAATAGCAAATAATGTCGGATTTAAACGAAATTTGAAGGATATATAGAGTATTAACTTAAGATTCAATCTATAAAATTGGATTTTAGAATCTAAATCACAAAAAAATTTATTTAGGTTTACAGCACCTCTGCTGCAAAACCTTCTACAGCAGAGGATCCTCTCCCCCCGAACCTGAAGTACCTAATGGGTATAATGTGTTCATTGGACTACCAGAACAATAATGTACTATATGATAATGGCCTAGGCTTGGATGCGATGACAGAAAACGAGAATGCCCCTATAAACTCCAAAACTTTGGGATCAACTACAGGATGCCAATTTAGGGTAACATGGTGAGTGTTTGTCTTAAAACTATGTGTTTGAGTATATCAGTGTTGTTCCATTACGAACCAACTGAACCATGAGGGGATGTGCTGGTACTTTCTTTTTTACTTTCCCTGGATTGGTTGTGCTTGTGTAGACCTTAATTTGACAAGTCCAGATTTTAAGGGTTCAAAATGATAAGTTATATCTCAAATTAGCATAGATTTTTTGTTTCTCTAGGTAAGAATGTTGTAAACAGGATCAACCAAGTATATAAAAAGCATTAATTACACGGATCCAAATGAATTAACAGAGAAACAATACCGATTAAGATCATATTAATCATATGTTTTCCAATCATTATCCGACTATAATATGCAAACAGGGACTGATTAAATGAATGGAAATATAAAGGGTGTAATCCAGAAAGGGTAAGCAATAAACATATTGCGACAAACAAAATAAAATAAAGATTAGATTAGAAGTCACCGAAGCGTCCATGAAATGGATTGTCCTTAGAAAAGATATCGCCCCCATAATACAGGTGCGTAGGTACTGGCGATCCGCTCCCAGGATACGACGGCACACGATCTTCGTCGGCGCACACCAACGGGATCGTCCTCGATTGTACCTCAGAGAACTGCAGCCGAGAGAGAGAGAGAGAGAGAGAGAGAGAGAGAGAGAGAGAGAGAGAGAGAGAGAGAGAGGGAGAGACGTTCGTCCGTGAGAGGAAGAACAAAAGAAACAGAGCCATACGACATGAGGAGTTTTCTTGCGAGTGTAGAAAACGCGGCGTGGGGGAAGAGATATATAAAGACGGTCGCGTGCCCTAGCGTGCGTTACCATTTCGATCTCCAAAAATGTCCCTTGACGGGCGCCATTTCGGATATCGAAATCGCGGCCATAAATGCGTCCGTAATGGCGAGTTGGATTCTCATTTTAGTCAAATTACCAAATTAATCGTGTGATTAATTTAATCGACTTACCAAAAGAAACCCGCGGTAAAAGTATCGAGATCTGAATTGACTCTTTCGAGCCGGAGCCGGAGACGAAGCGGAGCGCGCGCGCGTATGTGGTCCTCCATTCCTCCTCTCTACTATTGCTACAAGAGCTTGGGGTGTGAACGCACATATAGGTCTACCAAAAGTTCAGAGCTCCAAGGTATAGTACTAAACTTCCACCCAAACTTTACGATATTTGAAATTTGGGAATTCCCAACTTTCCCTCCGAACCATTTGGTTTCTCAATTGAAACCAAATTAACTCTAATTGTAATTTATAGATTTTCCAATTAAAATCTAAATACAATCTTTTAATGCAACCATCCCCCACGAATTCGCCAATTTGAAAAGAGATTCAAAAAGAGTTAAAACACAACTTTCGGCTGCCACACTTTACTTTCAGTAAAGGTACTATTCGGTTTAAACCTCTATCTGAGTTTACTACTTTAACTTTAATAGGAACGAAGTGAACTACGTCTTGAACTTCAGACCTTGGTGTTAAAGTATACGGTAAAAACAACAAAGCGTTATTCTTGGTACAATCTTCAGGGTTGGTGCTCTTTACGGTCATGCACCCTTCTGTTTCATAAGTGTGTTCGGGAAAGACCTTCTTCCTTTAACTGCAGCCCACAGTAACACTCATATAGGTGGCGTTCTCTAAGGATGCACTGCTAACATCCTGTCCAAAGGCTTGAACCCATTCAGAGCGTATGCTCTTCCTAAACTTTCAGCTTAAACGATACTCAGGCTTCCATGGATAAGACACTCATGCTTTCGCATTAAGATTATGGTGCCAATCAGTTCTCAAACAGCTTGTTATTACCACATTGAACCTACTTTTTAGGATCTCCACTCAGATAGGTTGGGTTGCTACTGTAGTGGAACTCCCAATGGGTCTCAGTCCCATCCCAAGCTTAGACTTTAGGACTAAAGATCTATCAAGTTCCTTAGTCAACAGATATGTCGTGTTGTCTTTGGATCCAACAAAATCCACAGCCAACACTCCTCGAGACACCAAATCCCTTAACATCTTAAGTCTGATTTGTATGTGTCTCTTTGTCTTCTGATTGAGCTCTTGATCTTGGCAGTTGTGATCATATTATCACAATGTACCGAGATCGCAGGAACAGGCTGACCTACCATGGGAATTTCGTACAGAAGTTCCCTTAGCCATTCAGCCACAATTCCAGTGGTATCCAAAGCACACAGCTCGGCCTCAAAGGTGGATCGAGCTAGAATGGTCCGCTTCACAAACCTCCAGAAGACTGCACCGCCTCCAAAGGTAAATACATATCTTGTAACACCATTACTCCCATACTCCTCCTATCCAGCTTGCATCATTGTATCCTTCTCGTACAGATGGATGTCTATCATAATGCAAACTAAGGGAAATAGTTCCCTTCAAGTACTTCAGTACTCGATCCAGAGCCTCCCAATGAGTACTGTCAGGACAGCTAGTGTATCTACTCAGCTTTGCAACCGAGAATGAAATATCAGGTCTCGTGCAATTTGCAAGATATATTAAACTTCCTATCACTTGTGAATATCTTAGCTGAGCTACAGGTACTCCACTTTTATTCTTAAACAGTGTTTTGGATGAATCAAAAAGAGTACTTACAGCTTTGCAATCTTGATATCCAAATTTCTCAAGTACCTTCTCAATATAGTGAGATTGAGAAACTACAATCCCATCAACTGACCTTGTCAGTTTGAGACCCAAGATAACATCAGCAACACCCACGTCCGTCATCTCAAACTTGCTACTTAAGAATGCCTTAGTCTCATTAATAATCCTCATATGTGATCCAAACAACAATATGTCATCAGCATACAGGCACAAGACAATACACTCATCATCTTTCACCTTGGAATAGACATACTTATCGGATTCATGAACCTTAAAGCCACATGATAAAATAGTTTTATCAAATTTATCATGCTACTGCTTTGTTGCTTGTTTCAATCCGTAAAGGGATTTGACAAGCTTGCAAACATTTCCCTCATTCGCAGGAGTCACAAGCCCATCAGGTTGATCCATATAGATCTCTTCCTCAAGATCGCCATGCAAGAAGACGGTCTTCACATCCATCTGGTGGATGGAGAGATCATACATAGATGCCAATGCTATAAGCATCCGGATTTTGGTCATCCTAGTCACAGGGGAATAGGTATCAAAATAATCGATACCTTCCTTTTGTCTAAAGCCCTTGGCAACTAATTTGGCTTTGTACTTTTCAATTAATCCGTCAGGTCTAAGCTTTCTCTTAAACACCCACTTGCACCCAATGGTAGAGCATCCTTTGGGTAATCAACCAACTCCCAAATTCCATTAGTCATAATGGAATCCATCTCATATTTGATGGCTTCCTTCCATTGTTTCGCTTCAGATGAAGCATGGCTTCTTTGTGACTTGATGGATCACCCTCGATCTGATAGACAACGAAGTCGCTACCCAGATCCTTGGCTATCCGAGGTCTTTTACTCCTTCTTGGCTCAAACTCTTCAGAAAGATCATTGGGTTCAGGTTGAGTCTCAACCTCCACATTCGTTATCCTTTCCACTTGATCTGTAATAGATCCTGATGTAGAAGCGCCCTCAATGGTCGGATTCTGAGGAATCTCAGTCTTCAGCGGGAAGACATCCTCAAAGAAGGTAGCATCACGGAGTTCAACAATAGTATTGACTTCTATGCCTGGTATCTCGGACCGAATTACCAAGAACCTATATGCATAGATATTTTCCAAATAACCTAAGAAGACCGCATCAACAATTTTAGGACCAAGTTTCTTTCTCTTATGTTCTGGGACTAGAACTTTAGCGAGACAGCCCCACACTTTGAGATATTTTAAACCCGATTTCCTATTTCTCCAAAGTTCAAAAGGACACTTTTCCATATGACTTGGAGGAACCCTATTTAGAATATGGCGAGCCGTATTCAAGGCTTCTCCCCACATATATGTTGGAAGTCTAGAACTCTGTAGAAGAGCATTGATCATGTCAGTTAAGGTTCTATTTTACCGTTCTGTTATCCCATTTGATTGCGGTGGATATGGGGCCGTAACTTCATTAACTATGTCAAACGATTTGCATTATTCATCAAATAAGTTAGAGGTATATTCACCTCCCTATCTGACCTAAGGCGTTTAAGCACTTTTCCTATTTGTGTCTCAGCCACATTCTTAAATATAAGAAATTTCTCTAAGGCTTCATCCTTGGTTTTCATTAGATATATATAGCAGTATCTACTGTCGTCATCTATAAAGGTGATAAAGTATTTCTTATTGTCTCGGGTCAACACACCATTAAACTCATAGATATCCGTGTGTACTAGATCCAAGATCTTACTTTCTCTAGAAACAGATTGAAAAGACTTCCTAGGTGTCTTCGATTGCACACAGATTTCACATTTTGAGTTTTATCAATAGTGTGTTTAGGGGTCAACTCTAAATTCATCATTCTTTTAATTGAATTTAAGTTTACATGTCCCAATCTAACATGTCACAGATCACAGGATTCTAGATTATTCACAACATGAGACACAGAATTAGAACATTCAGAATTCAAAACATTCATTTCATTAATATTTACTGAATCACATCTAATTCTAACTAACAAATCAAAATCTGCCAAATCGCCTTTTCCATAAAAAATACCATGTCTTAGAATGACAACTTTATTACATTTAAAGTTCAATTCAAAATCATTTCTAACTAAGATAGAGACATATAAAACATTCTTCTTGATGTCAGAAACATGCAGCACCCTGTGCAACGTCGAGACACGTCCAGAGGAGAATCTCAAGTTGACTTGTCCCGACCCTAGCACCTTGGCTGCAGAATCGTTCCCCATCTTCACAGTCCCACCATTACAGGTCTGATAAGAAAAAAACAAAGTTCTGTTAGAACAGATATTTACATTGGCTCCCGTATCCACAAGCCACTCATTTGGATCATGGATATGGTATAGTTCAGGTTTTACAGAGACATACCCCTCGCTAGCCCCGAGTCTCATAGTGATCATATTCACTTGTGGACTCCCGTCTGCAGCCTTAGGTTGAGGCTTCAATGACGGACAATCCTTCTTCTAATGGTCAACCTGATTACAATGCCAGCAGGTTTTATTCTTTGCTTTTTTCTGGATCTTGCTCATTGGTTTCATTTTATTATTATTAGCACTCTTTCCCTTCTTATCTTAGCCCTTGGAGGTTATAAGATTGACCTCAGCCTGAATATCAACAGGAAGCACAGGTTTTTGTTTCATTTGTTCCTCCTCTATGGAAATTTCCACCATCAAGTCATCTATAGAAATCTTCCCCTTCCTGTGTTTCAGGGTAATACCGAAGTCTTCCCACGACTTCGAGAATTTTTCTATGATGCACATGACATGAAACTTCTTTGGAAGTTTCATTTCGACATCATCAAAACCATGGAGCAGGAATAAAAACTCGTGTACCTGTTCAGAAACAGACTTCCCTTCGGTCATGGAAAACTTCAAGAATTTGGCCACGGAGTATTTCTCAATACCGAGGTCTTCGGTGTTATACTTCCGATCCAAATCTTCCCATAGCCCCTTCACAGTCTGCGTGAAGGAACAGTACACGTCAAACAACGTCTTGGACAGAGCCAACAGAATGCAAACATGACATATATGATCGTGCTCTTTAAACGTGGATTGCGCCTTCTGACTATCGGGTGTAGGATTTTCTTTTTCCATCGTAGGACAGTCAATTTCAAGAATAGAGATTAACCCTATGATGGTTAACCATATCTTCATGTGTTGTTGGCAACGCTTGAAATTATGATCACCGAATTTTTCAGGCATACCCGTCATATCTACCTTCGATTTAAACATCGTTTTCGACATTATTCTAAAACTGGTTCCGGATATCTTCTCTAAGATTGTTGTAAACAGGATCAACCAAGCATATAAAAACCAGTAATTACACGGATCCAAATGAATTAACAGAGAAACAATACCAATTAAGATCATATTAATCATATGTTTCGCAATCATTATCCGACTATAATATGCAAATAGGAACCGATTAAATGAACGTAAATATAAAGTACGTGATCCAGAAAGGGCAAAGTATTAAACATATTACGACAAATAAAATAAAATAAAGATTAGATTAAAAGTCACCGAAGCGTCCATGAAATGGATTGTCCTTAGAGAAGATATCGTCTCCACAATACCGGTGCGTAGGGTACTGGCGATCCGCTCCCAAGATACGACGGCACACGATCTTCGTCGACGCACACCAACGGGATCGTACTCGATTGTACCTCAGAGAACTGCAACCGAGAGAGAGAGAGAGAGAGAGAGAGAGAGAGAGACGTTCGTCCGTGAGAGAAAGAACAAAAGAAACAGAGCCAGACGACGTGAGGAGTTTTCTTGCGAGTGTAGAAAACGCGGCGTGGGGGAAGAGATATATAAAGACGGTCGCGTGCCCTAGCGCGCGTTACCATTTCGATTTCCAAAAACGTTCCTTGACAGACGTATTTCGGATATCGAAATCGCGGCCATAAATGCGTCCGTAATGGTGAGTTGGATTCCCATTTTAGTCGAATTACCAAATTAATCGTGTGATTAATTTAATCGACTTACCAAATGAAACCCGCGGCAAAAGTATCGAGATCCGAATTAACTCTCCCGAGCCCGAGCTGGAGATGGAGCGGAGCACACGCGTGCGTATGTGGTCCTCCATTCCTCCCCTCTACTATTGCAACAAGAGCTTGGGGTGTGAACTCATATATAGGTCCACCAAAAGTTTAGAGCTCCAAGGTATGGTACTAAATTTCCACCCAAACTTTACCATGTTTCAAATTTGGGAATTCTCAACTTTCCCTCCAAACCATTTGGTTTCCCAATTGAAACCAAATTAACTCCAGTTGTAATTACATATATTTTCCAATTAAAATCTATATACAATCTTTTAATACAACAAAGAATTCTCTTTAAATTGAAACTCCTTGCGGATGCACAATTTTCACATGTTCTGGCTTATGAACTTTGCGTCGTAATTCCATGTTTACGCCATATAATACATAAAATGAATTGTTCTGTAATGTTCTTTTTATGATTTTAGAATGTTCCATCTCAAAATGGGGCCTGTAAGTCATTTTGGTGGGGAAGAAAATACTTCAGTGCGCCTTCCGGACTTAAAAGAAAATTGATTAACTTACAATACCGTTGTAGTACCACGACTATGTTCTTTGATTTAATTTAAAGACAATCACAAACATCCATTCAGCAACTCTAGATCAACCATGAAGAATCATCAAGATTTTCACATACAATCTGATTTAGATATCATTTTTTGTACATTTATGACCATTATACTCCTCCTAAACTGGCTGCAACTGATCAGGACTTAATCTAATTACCCTGCGATCAAAGTCAAGCAATCAGCAAGCCGCCACAAGATCAGCAGTCGAATTGGACTTTGAACCCAGATGCCACTCCGAACTCACCATTTGGTCTGGTGCAGCACCTTCGCTCCGGAAATCTCCTTCAAATCCAGGACAAAATCCCGATAGATCATGGGCCATTGCCCACCTCCGTCCGGCGCCTTCGATGTCAGGAGCTTCACCGTATCAGACTTCAGTAACTTCGCGAAATCCACATTCCAGAGCAAACTGGAGCTGTACAAGGAGCTCGGGTGGACTGAGGTGGAGGTTCTCAAGATGTTCAAGGTGCAGCCTACCACCCCCGCCACGCCGGACAAGACCATCAAGAAGAAGGTTAGCTACTACAGGGACACGATGGGATGGGGCCTGGAGTTCCTACGCTCATACCCGACGATCATGAAGTGCGGTGCTCAACTTGCTCATGTCCAATGGGTTGCTCAAGGGGAACACCAGACCGGGTTCTAAGTTCAACATGAGGGAGAAGATGTTCGTCGAAAATTACGTGAAGAAATACGAGAAGACGGTTCCTGCATGCGGATGTGAGGGCCTATGAAGGGAAGATTAAGTTCCTCGGGTTGAAGGATGGGAGAACCAACTCGAAGCTGCACAATCTTAGATGGAGCTTGATGTGAAGAATGCATTCCTCTATGGTGATCTACAGGAGGAGGTCTACATGCAGCAACCACATGGGTTTACTACTGAGGGGGAGTGTCAGAAGGTTTGCAGGCTACACAAGGCTATCTATGGCCTCAAGCAGAGTCCGAGAGCATGGTTCCAAAAACTCTCGGACTTGATAGAACAACAGGGGTTTGTAAGATCAACTGCTGATCACACCTTGTTCATACAAAAGACCCAGAGAGATATTACAGCTATTCTTGTTTATGTTGATGACATTATTATTAAAGGAGATGACGAGTAGGGTATTCAGGATACCAAGGACTTCCTAGGTCAACAATTTGTGACTAAGGACCTTGGACATTTACGTTATTTCCTCGGAATAGAGTTTGCCAGAAATCAACGGGGTCTTGTAATGACCCAGACAGAGACTGGCATGGCATATTGTAGACCTGGCACTACTCCACTTGATCCAAGCATGAAATTCTATGATGATGATACTGAGGAAGTCGACAAGAGAAGATACAGAGAGCTGGTTGGCAAGCTATTATATGTAACTATTACCAGGCCCGACATAGCATTTGCAGTAAGCAAAGTGAGTCAATTTATGGAGCAGCCCAGACAGGCTCATATGGATGCAGTCCATATGATTTTAAGATACCTGAAGACTTCCCCTGGTACTGGTCTTCTTTTCAGCAGAGGCACATCTCTATCAGTGACAGCATGCGTAGATGCAGATTATGCTGGGTGTCCAAAAGATAGAAAGTCTACATCTGGATTTGTTGTGTTCATAGGAAACTCTCTTGTTTCATGGAAAAGTAAGAAGCAGACGGTGGTTGCTAGATCAAGTGCTGAATCAGAATACAGGGCCATGGCACAGGCTAATATAGAAATGATGTGGATCAGATCTGTTCTTATTGACCTAACTATAGAAGTACCTCTTCCCATGCATCTCCAGTGTGATAATCAAGCTGCTCTCTTCATTGCAAATAACCCAGCCTTTCATGAAAGAGCGAAGCACATAGAGGTGGATTGTCACTACACTCGTGACATGATACAAAAGGGTATTATCACTACTACACATGTCAGCTCTGGAGACTAGACAGCAGATATACTTACAAAGGCTCTAGCAAGAGGACCTTATCAGAAATGTTGTTCCAAGCTGAGTCTCATTGATATCTACGCTCCAGCTTGAGGATGAGTGTTGAGATAATTCCTATTATCTTGTATTAAGATAATTTCTATTTTTCTTTACTTTATCTTTTATAATCCTCTATTTACCTTTTTCTCTTTTTGTATTTTATCCAATGGGTTTTTCTCCTATATAAGAGAACCCTTGAGCCTTTCATAATTTATCTGAGTTTATCCCTTTAACATCTTTTACCCCTTAAGTTCGATAGTTGTGGCTTAGAAGCATCCGATAGACACTTTTATATCTGCCAAATGTATCATTTGATTAATGCACGTCAGTATGAAAAAATGCTTTATCCATAGTGATGTACATGGTAGAAGAGATGCACTTGTCTACTTTCTTAACTACGACAGTGTCATAGTCGTAAGCCCTTAACGATGGTCAACTTAGCTTCTTTACTGTTAGCAGAGCATCCTGAAATTTCTTATGTACTATGAAGCGTTTCTTATCCATGACACGTGAATTGGTCTTGCTGCAGACGCCAATCCGCAGGAATTGCAACAATATGTGCTACAACGAGATCCTCCGAGTCACGAAGAACATGTTGCTGCACGACTTCCGGAAGGTCTACATGAAAGCTGCTGTCAAGAACCACCCTGATAAGGATGGCCATCCAGAGAAAGTTAGTGGGTGTTTTTTGCTGCGTCGATCTCAAGCACTTTCGCTGTATGTTCTATGGGGAATTTCGGGACGCGGGTACCTGTTTTTTGGAAGGAAAAAAGGGTATGACGTTGAGAAGATGCCTACCATGTAACTTGTAAATCTTCACAGGAACTTTCAAAAAAGAATTACAGAGATGGTCTGTTGGTTCTTGTTTTTGTGACGATTTGAAGCAGGAAGACCTGACCTTGGTTGTTTGTGTGGATCTTCTTATGTGGGTTCATGGATTCATGAGATCTCAGTTTGGATCTAGTGAATTTGATAAGGATGGTGGTTATTTATGGAGAAGTTCACAACATATGATCCATGAATTTTACAAGATCCATGCAGGTTTTGTTTAGCGGAGCGATGGATGTGAATGGAAGTTTTAATGATCTGCCTTACTCGGTTATACATGTGGTTCTAATGGTGTGGCCCAATTATCATGATCTTTTTTCTGCACATGGTAGTTCTTATGGTCATGTTTTCTATGTTTCTCATTTAGCAGTCACGCCTGCCTTTGAACTTTCATCAAAGAACCAGAGTTGGAGCGACTCTTGCAGAACAACAAACACCATTTGCTTCCTTTCCCATCTGGAGCACACAATCTGTGTTCATTATTGTAAGTGATACTTGTTTATTAGTTACACTCATTATTTTAGTTTGATGTTTTATCGATTTTAGTGTAGGTTAAGTTTAGGTCTGTCGAATTTTGCGGGTTGGACTGTAGTGGTTCGGTGTGAGGTCCATGTTCTTTGTGCACTTTGCCTATTCTGAGTCCAGATTGTGGTGGGCACGCTAGAAAGATGTGATCTTGATTGTAACCCATGTCTTGGAAAAGTGAGTCTGCTCATAATCTCATCTTTTTCACAGGAGCGTGGTGGCTCGCGAAAGTGATTTGGAGCTTTTTTTGGACTATTTACATCACAACCCCTAAAATCTTGTCTAATTGCACCACAACCCATGTCATATTTGAAAACATATCCAGAAACTCATGTAATCTTGTCTTGTCTTACACTATCAACCCAACCATTAATATATGTTAGTCAAATTGTTATGTTTAACTGGGAGGACCTAAAAGTAAGAAAATGTGCAAGTCTTTAAAAATATCTTTTGTTTTTTGTGTACCTACCTCTTCATCTTCCTCCAGCAATCTTTCCCATTCTCTTACCTTGACAACACATGTGCCAACTTCTCGGTTGTCGCCAGTAGTCTCTAACCTTCCCCTTGGCCGCCTCTTTTTTTGCAATGAAACATGTGGATATTGCGAAGAAACAATGCCAGATGATTGTTACTGTTGAATACTGCAGGTACCCCTCCCCCAACCACTAACTGTCAAACTATTAAATCTCTTATCCTGCAGGCTAATCTGCAGAATCTGATCGAAGTGAATTGGTGCAGAAAAGATGAAATAAACAAAAGAAACATTTGTTCAGCTTTTGCACCATTTCATTAATTAGTTAGTAGATTACTTGATTGTGATATAGTCATTGCAGGGGCAGCAACAGTTGGAATAGCGGAGTCCTTCGCAGTTGAATCTTCCTTCTTATTGTGGAGTTGGGCAAGTCGCATTTGTGCTCATCTCGGTACCTCTGACATGGTGTTCACACAGGTTGTCCGCACTCACCCTGATCACGATCTATAATGACCCCTTGTCGCCAACAACCTCAGCACATATGCTTCAGCACATCAACAACCAGTGTTGTATCCTTCCTTCCCAACCTCATTTGTGACGCGAGCATTGTGTGACACGACCAAGGAAGGAGGATAAATTGGCAAATTTATTCCCCAGCCCCGAGAATTCATGCATTCCTATACCGACCAGTCTGTGTAAACCATCCATAAAAAATGTTCTAAGTGGGAAGTCCATAGTGATGATGTTCCCTCCTAATTGGAAGTTTGATATAAATCCTCCCTTCCTTGGTAGAATGATACTAAATTTCATATGCATGGTGTAATGATTAAATTTAACATAAAATGAAAGGGATTTTTACACAATGACCCATTAAATTCTTGTCCACTTGCACCATAGCCCTTATAAATTGCAAATTGAACCTTGCAATCTCAATGACCATTATGCCAAAACCCTCGGACGTGAGCATATGTGGTATTTAAAACATGATTATAATGGTCGTAGTGTAATTACTGAGATCGAGAGTTATGGAAGGACGGATCGCAATCACTACAGTCGAGTCCTTTTATGCAATTGTAAACTCATTTTTCCTTAGTATTAGATATCGGCCCTTCTCGATTCTAGCAACCGGTACTTTTTTAGCTGATGTAACGAACTACGCGAGTCTTCCGATGAATCCAACGACAATCCTATCCGAATGCATGCCAGATCATGAATTAGTAATTGCATCCAATCTTCGAAAAAGTTCTATTTTTTTAGAACTTTCTATTTTTTTGGAAATGGAATATTTATGACATCCTCATGAATAGGATCAATCCTCATTCCATGATATTTCCATAAGATTCATCTTTCTTAAGCAAGCTCCCAAGAGGGTTTGGTTGATCCATGATTTACATTTCATCTTTCTTTTCCTTTTTATTTGTTTCCAGAATGATATAGATCAATTATGATTCTTTTTTGATAGAGATGCGATCCGTGCATCTATATATTTATATGGATCATGTTCATATATTAACGAAAATGTGCAAAAGCTATATTTTCTCTTCCTTCTTGCATATAACATAACCACTCCCTTTGGCAGCATCTATTAATTCAGAACTTAATTTGAAAGCTCTATTTTGATTAAGGGTGTAATTGGACAAAGGTTTAAATGTCATAGAGTAAATCCTAATAGAAAGTTCGGATGCCAAAATTATTTTCATAACCGTAATATCATATATTAAAATAATTCTTCATTTTTAAAGGGAAAATTTTAACAAGGGCAACTAATCCCCTTCTTGGTCTTGTTGTTATCTACACTCCTAATTACTGCCTTCATTTTGTAGATCAATTATGATATGAAACCTCTACAACACTACCAATTTTGATGGTCAGTCGTTTGGAGCTAATTCGACCGCGTTTAGCATCGAAGTTCTTTAATGTGACTTAGAAGCTAGAACTCTACTTGCACGCCTAAAATGCCATTGTTAACCCCTATATCCCAATAATATCTTCTTATGATGGGCTCAATACACCATGCCACTCTTTTTTCTTGGTAATATCATCGATGTTGTCGATACTTAAGGAAAATGCTTACCATGTGCCACTCGTATCATTCTACTTGTCTCCTAATAGTTTCAATGGCCCCTCTCCCGTTATCACTTCGAGGGCGGATCCTTTGCTGTATAACTGAGGTCTACTGTAAAGTGGAGGCACGCCCGAACTGCTGGATCAAGATCGAGCAGTTCACATGAAATCAAGATCTTGATCAAACGGTTCGGACGGACCTCCAGGCCTCCTCTTTACAACAAACCTTTGTTGTACACCAGAGGATCCACGTTGTGCCACTTCTACTATAAATTCAACAACACTACACTACCCTCTTTGCCCTTGATGACCCTCTCCACTTATTGATCCCTTCGGGTGAATATTCCCAACCTTCATTGAAATGTCACTTATAATTGCAATGATGATACAACTCCCAATACCGCGATCAATCTCAATTACCTATAACCATCCTTGACAAATTGGAGGAGCTAGCGCGTTCGCAAGATGATTCGAGGTGTTGGGAGAATATGATGTAGATCATGTGATCTACGTATTCTTTGTTGCGTGTTCCTCTATGGTAGCTACGATGTTCAGCTTTTGCACCATTTCATTAATCAGTTAGTAGATTACTTGATTGTGATATAGTCATTGCAGAGGCAACGACAATTGGAGTTGGTAGATTACTTGATTGTGATATTCATTGCAGGGGAAGCAACAGTTGGAATAGTGGTGTCCCTCACAGTTGAATCTTCCTTCTTATCGTGGAGTTGGGCAAGTCACATTTGTGCTCATCTCGGTACCTCCGACGTGATGTTCACACAGGTTGTACGCACTCACCCTGATCACGATCTATATTGACCCATCGTCGCCAACAACCTCAACACATATGCTTCAGCACATCAACAACCAGTGTTGTATCCTTCCTTCCCAACCTCATTTGTGGACGCGAGCATCGTCGTCGTGACACGACCAAGGAAGGAGGATAAATTGGTAAATTTATCCCCCAGCCCCAAGAATTCATGCATTCCAATACCGACCATTCTATTTAAACCATCCATAAAAAATGTTCTAAATGGGAAGTCCATAGTGATGATGTTCCTTCATGATTGGAAGTTTGATATAATTCCTTCCTTCCTTGATAGAACGATACTAAGTTTCATATGCATGATGTAATGATTAAATCGAATATAAAATGACAGGGATTTTTACACAATGACCCATTAAAATCTTGTCCACTTGCACCATAGCCAATGTAATATTTGTAGCTGCACCACAACCCTTATAAATTGCAAACTGACCCTTGCAATCTCACTGACCATTATGCCAAAACCCTCGGACGTAAGCATATGCGGTATTTAAAGTATGATTATAGTGGTCGTAGTGTAATTACAGAGATAAGGAATTATGGAAGGACGGATCGCAATCACTACCGTCGACTTTTTTTTTGCAATTATGAATTTTTTTCCTTAATATTAGTTATTGTTCCTTCTCGATTCCAACAACCGGTACTATTTTTAGCTGATATAACAAATTGTGCACGTCTTCTGATGAAGCCACGTAAATTCTATGCATCCAATTTTCGAAAAAGCCCTAATTCTTTTAGAACTTTCTTTTTTTTAAATGGAATATTTATGACATCCCATGAATAGGATCAACCTTATTCCATGATATTTTCATAAGATCCCTCTTTCTTAAGCAAGCCCCTGAGAAGGTTTGGTTGAACCGTGATTTACGTTTCATCTTTATTTTCCTTTTTATCTATTTCGAGAAATATATCGATCAATTTAAATTCTTTTCAGATCGAGATGTATGGATCTATGCATCTATATATTTATATGGATCACGTTCATGGATTAACAAAAAGGTGCAAAAGCTATATTCGCTTTTGTCATTTTATAAGTCTCTTTCTTTTTGTGTATAACATAGCAACTCCCTTTGGCAACATATACAAATTCAGACTTTAACTTGAATGTTATATGTCGACCCAGAAGTCGAGATGTAATTTGGACAAAGATTTAAGGGTCATATATAGTAAATCCTAATAGAAAGTTTGGATGCCAAAGTAATTTTCGTAACTATAATATCATATATTAAAAAAATTCTTCATTTTAAAGGGAAAAAATTTAACAAGGACAACCAATATTGTTCAATTGGGCAACTGATCCCCTTGTTGGTCATGTTGTTATCTACACTCCTAATTACCGCCTTCATTTTGCATATCAATTAGGATATGAAACCTCTACAACGTTGCCAATTTTGATATGGTTAGTTGTTTGATGCTAATTCGATCGCACTAAGCATCGAAACCTTTTAATGTGACTTGAAGCTAGAACTCTACTTTCATGCCTAAAATGCCATGGATAACCCCTCTATCCCAATAATCGCTTCTTATGATCGGCTCAATACATCATGCCACTCTTTTTTCTTGGTATATTATCTATGTCATCGATACTTATGAAGACGATGTGCTAAGGATTTGAGCATCCGATTGCATGTACATGAAGGAAAATGCTTACCATGTGTCACTCATGTCATTCTACTTGCCTCTTGATAGTCTCAATGGCCCCACTCCCCATTGCAACTTCAAGGATAGATCCTCTGTTGTACAATAGAGGTCTGCTGTAAAGTGGAGGCTTGCCCGAACCGCTCGATCAAGATCGAGCAGTTCACACGAAATTAAGGTTTTCGTGAGCCGGGCCTCCACTTTGTAGCAGACCTTTGTTGTACAATAGAGGATCTGTGATGTGTCACTTTATAAATTCAACAAAACTACACTACCCTCTTTGCCCTTGATGACCCCTCCACTTATCGATCCCTTCGAGTGAATATTCCCAACCCTCGTTGAAATGTCACTTGTAATTGAAATGATACAACTCCCAATCCCGCGATCAATCTCAATTACCTATAATCATCCTTGACAAATTGGAGGAGCTAGCACATTCGAAAGATTATTCGAGGTGTTGGGAGAATATGATGTAGATCATGCGATCTACGTATTCTTCGCTACATGTTCCTTTATGGTAGCTATGACGTTCTTCTTATTAGGATTAGAGTCAAATTAGGGTTAGGAATCCTGATGAGATTGGCCAACTAATCCTAATAATAGTTGAGTTGTATTCTATTTAGTCCTATTGGGAATATGACTACAGGGTTGTAACAAGGCTGTGTGTGTGGGGGGGGGGGGGGGGGTAGAGGGATTGCCTCAATACCACAACAAGAACAATGTAACCCCTAGAGGGGGGGGGGGAGAGAGAAGAAAGAGGTGGGAGGATGAGGGAATGGAGAGAGTTGTACTTGTTCTAATTTGTAGTGATATTTCTTCTCAATTGGTCGCGAGAGGTGATTGGTCACCATTATATCTGGTTGTTCTTTTCGTCACGTGCTTTTGTGGTGCTGATCGATTGTGCATTTGCATCCATGTCCGGTGGGTTCATTCTCATCAACTGGTATCAGAGCGGAGACGATACCGGTGGGTCATGTTTTATCACTTCTCCACATGTTCATCCACGACCGCGGCAACATTTTTCTCTACTCATTTAATTAATTGTAGAGCCAATGATAGTGTTAAGGGTAGTGCAACAACCAGCTCTTTATTATTCACTTTCCTTATTTTTTAGTTGCGAGAACGAAAAAGAAATGTTTGATTGATATTTAACTGAGTTGAAAAAGGATAAAAGATCGAGCAGTAATTGTCGAAACCACCTACGACATTAGAATCAATTTCAACTCAGATCATCCAATTAAATATGATGGTTGATATTGCACGCTCATTAATTTTCTAATGAACCATATATATTGCGAACTTCTTTTGTATGAGTCTATAACTTCGTCTATAACCAAAAAGATGAGACAATATGGAAATCGAAAATTCATAAAGAGTAGGAAGTGTGTTGCATTGTTTATGCTTCTTTATGATCCAACCCGCTCTCTAAATTATACACAAACACGCACACCATTGATTTGTTCATTTTGAGCTCGGAATTTACCATTAGTCCACAATTTATCCAACACATAATGACATTTATTCCCTTGTTTCATGAGAGATGGATTTTTACAATAAAATATTTATTGATAATATTATCCATTTATCAGATACATGTATCCATATAGTGAATAATATCCATTTTGCATGTGCACTAATATTTTGAAGACGTGCTTCTTCGATCTATATATTCATAAAATGGTTAAATGAGTATGCTCCCTGAAAGTATATAAGAGTATACTTCCACTTTTCTTTCCATGATTTTTTTTAAATAAAACCTGAGGGATTTACTTGCAATAATGAGTGGAAAATGCGTTTCAAGATTCATGTAAAACAGATGTTCCTAACACTTTCATCTAAAAGGGGTAAATTTCATCGATGTCATTTTGGTCATTATAAAAAGAACCTTGAACTTAGAACTTATTATTTGGTGTCTCTTATGATTCATTAGTGGCTAGATGCACATTTACTATGGGGAGTTTTGTTCACCGATGATATGAGTGTGGTGGTCGTGTACACATATTAGAATCCCTCGATTAGTATATGAATATATTTAAAATATGGAATAAGGAATAAGGAGAAAATATGGATTTATGGAACCATACTTTCCAAAGAGCATAATGAAATTACAGGAAAGAGCTGAAAGCCTCAAGAGGTTGTAACTAATATTAAAATCCCCCGATTAGTACCGGCCAGGTAGGGCTCAATTACAGTTCCGCCAACTCAATCAAGTCCCACCACTAAGAAATATGGGACTAAGCAACTCTCCGCACATAGAGATCTAATTACAAATGTCTCGACACAAGCCATCTAAGTTGAGCATGGAATGCCCATCCTGGCCAATACAATAATTAAAACATAGAAGTCGAGTGCGCATATCAAGTACAAGTTTCAAACTCTCAATTACATCTTCTCGTGCTTATAGAGCCCGCAACTTTTTTTGCTGGGCTCTTGAATGCCAGGGATATAGAAGTACTAAAAAGGATCTCTCTGATAGAGACCTCTATGAAGTTGTCACATATGCGATATGAACAAAATGCAATGGATCTCTCTGATATGTGATACGTATGTGATATGAATAAAAGGGCTTCTATCATAAAACATATGCAATCGATCTCTCTCAACAAGAGCCTCGAACTGGGCCTACACTAGCTTAGAGAATGTGATCTTTAATCTAAAACTCCTACGAATCTCTCTATATCGAGTCTCTGTCATGGGCCTGTGACATACATTATACACATTAAAACTCTGAGCCCAAATCATGATTATGGAGACTCTTAAGTAAACAATCACATCCCCCTATGTCTCATGTCCATTATGGGAGATATAATTGTCAAACAAAAAAAATGCTCCCCCTTTTCTATCTTTTTTCTTTTATATACTCTTTTTTCAGTATTTTCCTTTTTTATCATTGAATTTTTTTCTCACATCTTTCTATTACTACCTCCTTTTTTTACATCTCATTTTTTAAGTGTCCTCTCCCTTTTCTTTTAACGGACCTTTTGCCCACTTCTTTTATTTTGTTGAAAAGCTTTAACAATCGTTGATTGGTGGATCCGAAAAATTATAATATATATAGGAGTGATCCTGTGAGAGTAAAAAGTTGTAAGGGCATGAGATAAGTGATTCTGTACCACTAGATTCAAATAGGAGAGAGAAGACCAAGAGAGAGAAACCAGAATCTAGTGGTACAGAATCATTTTTCTCATGCTCTCACAACTTTTTTCTCCCATAGGATCACTCCTATATATATAAATATAAATATAAATATATAAATAAATATATATATATATATATAACTGGGCATGCCTTGTGAAATAAAATTAAAGGGGCTCATGACACTGTTCGATGCTTCTTCATTGAACACAGGGATAAAATCAATAACAACGAAAAAACATGAATTTACATGGAACCCTCCTCAACGCGTGAAACCACTGCAGAAAGCCTTAATGGGTTGCATCTTCTAGTAGAATCCCTCAATTGGTATAAGGAGTGCCGGTCTTTATTTATAGCCCCACCAACTAAACAACTCTCTACACAAATAGGCTCAATTAGAAATATCTTAACAGTGAGTTTATCGCTACCCATCTATGGGACAACCATAGAATGATAACAAACTATTAATGTGGTTAGCAGAAGTGCAAGATGTCCATGTGTAATGCATGCGACCTTAGTCCAAACAGTTATAGATGAGAACTAGCTCTCACAACTTGTTGAGATTGGGTCCAACTAGACCATTGATCATTGCTCATGCTTAATCCTAAGTTGTGTAGTAGCAGTCACCACTACTTATAACTCGCTCTCGTGAGTACTAGATTTGTGAAATTGTTTTGGTGAGTTTCACTATGATGTAACCACAAGGTAGTTGCATGCTACTCGTGAGGTGACAAGAAGATAACCTAAACTATAAAGGCATGAGTATGCCACCAAGAATATGTGAGGCAATCTCTTAAGTCAGCCGTGAACTATCTCTGACACTACCTTAATACAACAACAAACTATCTATAAAGCTAACATAAGGAAGTTGTGAACTATCGATGGAGCTAGCGTGAGGCACATGATATCAATTTGGAAACCAGATGGTCGGACCTCTTCGTAAGATGCATGTGAAACACGCTTCCCTGATTTCACCTAAATATTCTTTTCACATGTCTTGTGCTAGACGAGCCCAAATAGTTGACTTCCTATTCTGTTATTCTGATTGTTAGTGACCCGTTCTTTTTATCTGATTTTGTCCTTATTGAACATGGTTGTTAAATATTTCAAGGGATATTTACACCCATAATCTCAAGTAATATGGTAATTACTCCAGAAACCCTGCGTAATCACGAATTATACCTAGAACCCTGAATAACCACTCCGTTTTATACTCATAACCTTCCGTTACTTTAGTTCAGTAACTCAACCAGATGGTTGAGTTAATCTAACCCAATCAATGGTGAACGACTGAGATTAATCGGAAAAAGGAAGGATAGAAGAAGGACGATGAGGGAGAGGGGGGACTGCCTGGAGCTTGCCATCGGAAAAAAAGGTCGCGAGCATGGGGGGTCGGGTTTAGGGCGCTGGGCGAGCTCGCGAGCTGGGGGGCCAACGAGGGGACGGGTGCTGGGCGAGCTCGCGAGCTGGGGCTGTGGATGGAGCTCGCCAGCGAGGGGGGAGGGGGGTTGCGAGTGGGTATTGCAGAGGCGGTTGGGGGGGGGTGCGGGTGGGTATTGCAGAGGCCGTGGAGGGGGGGCGGATTGTCTGGAGCTCGCGACCTGGGGGGTCGGCGGGGAGATGGGGTGCCGGAGCTCGGTGGGGGAAGGGGGATGCTGGAGTTGGGGGCGGAGGATCTGGGTGGAGCAGGCCATCTTGCCTGGACGAAGGAGAGGAGGAGGCCATCGTGCAGAGGCGATGACAGGGGGAGGGGGTACAGAGCCCGCGCCGGGGGAGGGTGCAGAGCCTGCGATGCCTGGATCTCGCGACCTGGGGGGGGGGGGGGGCTTGCAGAGCCCACGACGGGAGGGGGGGGGGTGCCTGGAGCTCGTGACCTGGGGGGTTGGCGGGGGATGGGTGCTGGAGCTCGGCGGGGGGAGGGGGGTGCTGGAGTTGGGGGCGGAGCAGGCCATCTTGCCGGGACGAAGGAGAGGAGGAGGCCATCGTGTAGAGGCGATGACAGTGGGAGGGGGGTGCATAGCCCGCGATTCCTGGAGCTCGCCACCTGTGTGTGTGTGTGTGGGGGGGGTCTTGTAGAGCCTGCGGGAGAGGGGGGACTTCCTGGAGCTCGCAACCTGGGGGAGGGGCTGGCGGGGGTTACGGGTGGGTCTTGCAGAGGCGATGATGGGGGAGGGGCGAGACTGTCTGCTCACGACTTGGGGGGTCGGCGGGGGGATGGGGTGCTGGAGCTCGGCAAGGGAAGGGCGGTGCTGGAGCTGGGGGCGGAGGCTTAGGGCGGAAGGTTTGCTTTGTTTGGTGAATGGCATCATGTTATAAATATGATGGGTTTGGAAGGGCAAAATCGACTATTTCCGTTAGAGTTAACGGAGAAATAAGACGGAAATTGACACAGGGTTATGCCATGTAAAGGTTAACCATTATTCGGGGGTTATGACGTAATTCGCTATTACGCAGGGTTTCTGGGGTAATTACCATATTACTCAGGGTTATCGATGTAAATATCCTAATTATTTTTAAAGATTTTATTATTTTTTTAAAATTTATTTTCATTATTAATAATGAAGAGAATATTTACAATTATGTACAATATGTATATAAAAAATTATGAATAAATATATGCAATAAGTAAGTGGTAAAACTGCACAAACCACCCTAAAAGACAGACTTTTTCAACCGTAACTCCAAAAATTCTGAAATCACAATCATTTTAAAAATAATTTAATTTGGAGTACAATGGAAGTGAGTTGATTCAATTTAAGTTTGTATGGAGCCGGAATTGATCTTTCAATTATTGCTTTATGGCTTTTTTTGAGTGTGATTAATTGTAATCTGTACATTATTTTATTTTGCAATTATTTTTATTATTTACAAAACAATTTTATTTACAAATTTTATTTAGAAAAGTATTTAATTTGAGATCAATTTATATACAATTAAAATAGTGTAATTTTTGTACACATATACAGCGAAAAATTTATAAATTATTATTTTGGATTTTTGAATTAAAGACCCTATCTCCTCCTACTTTATTCCTGGTCGATCAGGTCAAGTTTTGACCTTCTCTCAAAGTTCGGGGCAGTCCACATTTATTTCATAAATACATCCTTTTTTTCTTTTCTTCTTTATTCTTTTATTTGAGTATAAAAAGTGGTAAAAAATGCATATTTAACAAATGCATACAAAATGATAATTTCATGAAATTAGTAGGTATTTACAGATATTTGACTAAGGAAATAAAGCTAAAATAAATAATAAAGATGATGAATCGTGGATTCTTCTTCTTATGGTCGATCGCTCGATCAATCATTGGTCCCCAATCTAGACCACAATTCCATCTTTACACCGCCGCCAGTCTCTCGCACCGCCAATTCCCATCCATCTGATCTCCTCTCCCCCTTGCGTATCTCGTCCCAGATCTCTCAATCAATCTCCATCGACGACTTCCATAATGTGGTCGACCACCTACTATTATTTAACACAGTGTCGTCCCTCCCTTGCTCTTCATCTGCCGATCCACGTAGCAAGAAGGAACAACCACGACGGGCGATGACAGTGCCCAACGATCGCCCCTCTGAGCTGCGGCGAGATCCAAGGATTTCCCCCTCGTTGCAACGTGACCCTCCACCGCTGCAGCTGCTCCCAGCTCCGGTTTCTAGTCGTCGAGCCTCCTCATGTTCAATATTGGCAGTCGTGCTCCTCCACAACTACACGCCTTAGCCTCCTCCGACTATTGGACACTCCCCTACCCAGATGCCCGTCGACCATGTGTTGACCTCTACCTTCGACGCATCGCCTTCACGTCCAGCCGCCAACCCCTGCCTGCATAGCAGGTCCTGCTCCTCCAAGACACCAAAGGAGCTGGGCTCCTCCACTTCATTGACGCCTCCTGGGAGTTCTAGGAGCCCATTCTCCACCGCAATCCACTCTACCCATCGTCACTACCTTCGACATCTGGCGCCTCTCGCAAGTCGCTCTCTAGGAGTTCTTCACCGCCTAGGTTTCTCACCGAACTGCCACCTGTACTACCGCGACTCAAAGTCAGGCTCCTAGCCCAAGACCCTCCCACATGCACAACACGTGCATGGGAGGGAACACCTGCAGTTCTTCCCCTAGAGCTTTTCCCTATTCACGTCAGAGTCCCTCCACTCTAGGGTCACGTGCCACGCACATGATCACTTGAAATTTTGCTGAAGACACCCTCCAAAAGCGCCAAATTCGCCTCCAATCCAACCACTCTAGGGTCACATGCCACACGTTACCACAAGAAATTTTGCAATATACCCTCTGAAGGTTTAGGTAATATCAGTTTAGTCCCCACATTGCATTTTATTTACTTATTGTAATTTTACGAACAAGACCCTCTCTTCTACTGTAATTTTGAACATCAGTATGGCATCTTTTTATTATTTTAAAAATTGCATGATGTTTGCCAACTAATTCTCTACATTTTGGCATGCTTGTGATATTTTTATATTTTGTGGTTATTTAACAAAAAGTGTTCTTGTGGAATCTTACATATTTTGCCCACTCTGCACTTTGAAATTCATAATTAATTAACCATAGCCTCAAAAATTACCAAAAATTCATGGATCATATAATTAATTGAATTTTACATAGTACCCAAAAAGAATCATCTTTGCGTACATATTTTTCTCTATAAAAATCATTAGTGTTTTTTATTGATTATTTTTTCACAATTACAAATCGCCAGATTTTTAGAGTTTAAGATTTTTTTGAGATATGCCACATAGTGATAAGTCTTGGATAATTTTATTTTCTTAAAATCAATTGATTTAATATTTATTAAAATTGATCTCCTTGTTTGACGTAGTTTGCATTCATTTATTAATTAAATATTCATCTTGCATCAGAAAATTCCCAAAAAAGCACAATTTGTCCATTTCATCATAATTGACATCTTGGCCAAGTTTTATAATTTTTGGACATTGTTTGATTGGTATTCTAGTACTTAAAATCGACCGCATCTGCATCTTATATTCCAAAATTGCATAACAAATACCAAAAAATTCCACCTTTAAAATCGCGAACGAAAATTCGATAGACATTATTTATACGTTGTTCCTTTGCCTCCTTGAGTTCGACCTTGAGATTCGCCCAAGTAAAATAATATAAAGCCACTCGAATTAAATTGAATTTGATTAGTTGTGGTTATTTTCTTGGTTGATTTCAATTACCCTCCTATAACAAAAAAATTTAACGCTTAATTCACATTCATTAACGTAGGGAAATCACGACTCATCAATATGTATATATGTCTATGTGTGCTTAGGTAACAAAGTAAAGAGGTTACATGTCGCGTGTTACCTATTACATGCTACGTTTTACATCACATTAAATTCGTCAGGAAACAAGCTACAATGTCGAAGCACGTTTGCTACCCTAAAAGCCTTCCTTGGAAAATGATCTTATTCCTGGCACACCAGATGGACAACATCAAAACAAATCGGAATGAGTTTTCCTCATGTCCAATGTTGCATATCGATCTGAAATTTCTCCAAAAAGAAGTGCAATCATGACCCGCAAGCCACGTAATATCTGCATGGCTCCAAACCTTCGCTGACCACAGGCATGAGAAGAACATATGATCCTAGCCTTCCACCGCCACCTCGCACCTATCACATGCAGCATACTCCAGCTATAATATCCACCCCTGGTGTGCCTTGTTCAAAACGCATCCAAGTATAGACAACCATAAAAAGACCTTGGTCCTACTCGGCACCCTACAACTCCAAATCGTCTATGTGTCAACTCTACCTCCTCAACCTCCATCCATTTCTCAATGAGAGAGTGGTAAGCCTTCCTCATCGTGAATTCACCACCACCCAGGTTAACAGTTGACTAATCTGTTATTCATCACTCTAAAAGTTGAAAATAGAGTTCTATTCCCGAGTAATTAGATGCATATTTCTACTTATATTGCATAATTAGCATTCATGCATGCATAAGTAATATATGCATTTTAGCATTCATATATATATATATATATATATTATACTAACTCCAAATCCAATAAAATCAATTCCATAGTTTATATATCACTTACACTAATTAAAGAAAAATATCAAAAAAATACTAACTTGTAAAATTTAACAATAAGACCCCAATCCAAGTTCAAAACTAGGAGCCTAAAAATGTACATATCTCTCTCATACAGTGTCTGATTCAGAGATCTTCAAAACAAGACCAATTTCATTAAAATCGGATCTCGTATGCAAAACATGGGTTTTAGGCCCCTATTGTATATTGTACATATTGACCTTTTTGCCCCAGTATTTTATCATTTTATTTTCTTAATTACTAAAAATCCAAAAAATTAGACTAAGTTGTAAATATTTCTTTCATATTTTTTCTAACTTTCTTTTAATTTTCTCTTATTTTAAAATGGAAAAAATGCAAAAGACAAAAATGTGGTATTTTATACCTATAAGGTACCACCCAAAAATATTTTTTGTACGTATGGTTTCATTTGATTTTCGGCCCTTCACAAAAGTTGTAAACCTCGTCGAGATGAGCAACTTTGTGTTGACCACTTTTTGATTTAATCCCTTTTGTTATTTCTTTATTATTTTTCTTTGCATATAATTTTTGAATTTCCTAGGAGCGACATGTAGCAGCTCCTAGAGCCGCTACATGTCACCCCATTTTTTTTTATTTTCCGATTTATTATTATTATTATTATTATATTATTTTAATTATTTTTAGTAGCCTACTATATTACTTTATTATTTATTTATTTTATTCCCCTTTTACTTATTCTCTCCTTACTTGTCTTCCATTCCAAGCCATCATCTTCCTCCACCATCCCTCCATCTTCTCCACCCCTTTTCTAACTCCCTCCTCCTCTTTATATTCTCATCTCATCCTCCATTTTTTCATCCGCCATTCTACAAGTGAGAGAGGTTCGAGCCCCATGTAAGCCATGAGGTGACAGCTCCCCCTTAGACGTTGAGCGAAGACAACCTGCAGGCGAGATCCGCGGTTAATCTCTGCGTAGTGAGTTGCCAGCCAAGCTCACAGAGCTTCTTTGATTTTTGATCGCCAAATCGGATCGAGTCCATGAGACCGGAATTGCAGCACAACTCCTCCAAATTGCGGCAAATCATAGGTAAGTACTTTCTATCCTATCTTTTTATTTCATTTTTTATCTAACATATTTCCTTCCTTATTGTTCATCATTCAACACACCATCATAATCAACACATACACACATCCCATTTCTCCATTGTATTTTATTTACTGTTTACAATATATATATATATAATACACAAAAAAATAAAAAAAAACGCAGGCCGCACTTGCAGCCCCTTCCCCTCCAGCTCGTGGCCGTTGATGACCGCAGTCCGCCTCCCCCACGCCGTAAGCCCCCTAGCGGTCGACCATACCAGCGCATCCCCCAGCCGCAGGTGCCTGCGCTCCAGCCACCGTGCACACCCGCACGGTGCCCACCTTTCCCCGCCGTCCCCTTCTCCGACAACCGCGGCAACCACCAGGCCACCGCCACCAAGCCCACCGTGCGCAACCCCACGCATGGTCGCCACCCTCCCATCTCCTCTAGTTTCATGTACCCCACCACCAGCAACGCCGCAAGACCCACCCGTGATGTAGTCCTCCTCCATGCCGCACGTCCACGCCTGCAGGTCCACCTCGTGCACCACACGCACGCGTGGTTCCCACGCCGTGCACCGATCGCTACCTTCACGTGCAGTGCCCCAACAGTCGTGTCGGCCCCTGCGTGCATTTCCCCTTCTGACACGACTAATCCCTGCGTGACTGCGCGTTCCTCTACTGCACGCCAGTACCTGCCCACGACGCCAGCCGCCCCTCGCAACCACGTGACATCACGCCAACGCCAGCCTCCCCGTGACGTGCCTTCGAGCACCACCTGCCCAGTCCTCCTCACGCCGCGAGCGGCGATCGTGTGTGCCCGTACCACTCACCGCACCGCCATTGACCCATCATCGCCAACGCCACGCTGCCCAAGCGCGCTGCCCGTTCGCCTTCGCCCTCCGCGAACCCCTCTTGCAGCGGTCGCCGCCCCGTGTTGCTACCCCCACGGTCGCGCGTGGCACAGTGCTGTTGCCTTACACCCCTACCGCCAACCGCCTACTTCATGCTCTATGGTGTCTTAGCACGTCTTCATATCTATTTTATTTCATTATTTCATTTTATTTATTTCTTGAAAATTGTTATTTCATCCATCAAATTTTTTTATTTGCAGAAGTGCCCATGTGCAACGTTTGTCTTTTTAATTTCAATTTCTATATTGGGAAGACACCCCTGCAATTGAGTGATTATTTGTACCTCAAAATAGCATCATCTTATGCAATCAAAAATAACATTTTATAGAGCAACTAGATCTTTATCTTGTGGCTATTTATTTGCATTTTTATGAACATCATATTATTTATTAAAAATCAGAGATTGAAATTGAGTAATATTTTGTCCATTTATGCTCTGAAATTTGCATAGACATATTTATTGCTCTAAAAATTGTAAAAAAAATTACAGATGATGCCTCTAAGTGATTTTTAATTACTATCGTAGTTTTATTGAAATTCGAGTTGTCATTTGCATAGAATAAATTCTAGAGTGATTTCTGTAATTGATTTTTAATTAAATCCACGAATAAGATTTTTTAGAAATTTCAGTTCTCATGGATTCATGATTAAAATATCTATTTGACATAAATAGATCTCTTGATAAATTGATTTCATGGATTAATTAGGAATTAAATACTCACAGTCGCTCTGTTTTCGGTAAAAAAATTATAAAAAATTCACAAAGTGTCAGAAAATTCAAAAAATAGTGTCGCTTCATTTTATCATATTTAACTTCCAATTAAATTTTCATAATTTTTGCATATCATTTGCATGAAAAATTGCATAAAAATCCCCCAAAAAATATTTTTTTCATATTTGGGTCTTAAATTCAAAAATTAAAAAAAACATTTGCATTCATCATTGGATTAGGTTTATAGGAAAAATATAACTTGGTCAATTTGGTCTAATTTCACATTCAAATTAATTTTGGCTACGTTGTTGATTTTCTTAATAACCTTGTTCATCTGCATCGGTGCATCTGCATTTTTATTGCATAAAAAATTAAAAAAAATTGTCACTTGAAAACAACGATCTAATTCATCTAATCTGTTCTCGAGTTGTTCCTTTGCCTCTTTGAGTTGACCTTGGGGCTTGCTCAGGTTAAACAAACATGAAACCAAACAATAATTTCATTCGACGATTCATCGATCCGTGCGGTTATTTTTAATCGATCCGGATTTATCTGACTGCAACAAAATCGTCAATTCGACACTATTAAAAAGGGTAGATCTGTGTTCAATCAAATGGTGCCATTGCCGGGGAGGCAAACGGCTTAGGATCATTTTAGAAAATTAGATTTACGTTTTCCATTCACTCGAGTAGTCTGGCCTCTGAGCCACCTTGTAATTATCCATTTTCCTTAATTATTTTTTCTGATAATCTTTGTATGTATTTTGATATCTCTCTCTGATATAATTTTTATCTTTTTGTGCGAGGGCCTGGTGGACTTGGAGAGGCTTTCTTGAAGTCGACGCATCTCAAAGTGCATCGGAGGCCGACGATTTGTGGATAGAGCCGGCTATTGAGACGCCAAAAAGATTTTTATTTCCGTTAATTTTTTTAAAAAAGTTTGCATTTCCAGCGGCTCCCATTTGGGTTCTCGCGTGTCTAAGTGAATAATAAAAAACGTGCCTCCGTGTGCTGTGTGGATTGCTTTACGTAGAATAGGACATGCACTTACGGCTCTTAGAGTTATTTTAGGACCTGTTTGTGCTCATAAAATTTTAGGACCACACTTCACACATAATAGATGCACTTAGACCACAGGTTTTAGCCAAATATAATCTGTGCTTCACTCTCTAATAGAACTGCCTGTCTAGGAGTGGATTTTATCGCCTGCATTCATATAGTGTAAAAATTTCAATTCAGTATTGCATCCTGCATTGTAGAGAGCTGGAGGCATTGTAAGTCTTCTTACTCAAACATTCATTATCGTTTTCTCGATCACATTGGCTTTTTTTCGATTCTCTCTCTTGGTTTTTCTAACCTAGGATAAAGGAATTGGAACTGGACGGTAGACGTGATTATTTGTGTGGATTAATTACAGTGACAACTAATCTATAAAATCAGGACTGCTAATTGAATTGGACAAAAAAATTGACTAAAATTAACCCTTGTCTGCGGGCGAGTAACACCGACCTTATTTTCAGGCTGAGTGAGGGTACTTGAGTGTGCGTGCACACCCTAAGGCAGAGGCCAAATCCCTGCCTTCCATATCACATACCAAGTGATCCTAGCAAATATCACGACTTGAATTTTCTCAGGTTCACTTACTAGCACCAAGTAACCTCCGCATATTCGCAGGTAGATAGGGGTGAACCAGTGATGCTTTGCGACAAGTTGCTAGTAACCCCTCGGGGTAAAGTTCCAGCCTTGTCATCCTCTGCCTGCTTGCAGGTAGATAGGTGCAGGTCTTTGAACTCATCAACTTGGGATAGGAGGGAAGAAAGGAAGGACGCTGGTATCTTAGGCGACAGGTTAAACAGGGAAGACACATTCGGCTTTGAGCCGACTTCCCTATAGGCCACATAATCTTTGCTACTTGCTTGAAAATTCACACTTAAAATCAACTAAACTAATTGGACTCGATTTCGAGTCCTTCATCGTGTTGAGTGTCAAATCAGGGTTTGCTCTTGCGTTTGTCTTTGTGTCTGTCAGTGTCATCCTGTGTAATTGCACATTTTCTACCTCGTTCTGCTTACATTCATCCCTTTCTCTTCAAGATGTCGGGATATTGGTCCCTATACCCAGAAACCTCTGGTCATTCCTCCTCAAACATATACCGTTCATCCTCGCCTTCTCCTTCTTCCATGTATCCTCCGCCATCCACGGAGACCCTTACCCGTGGTCGGTTCCAGCTCGACCCTAGTATGAAGTCAGACCTTTGACTGACTCCTCCACTTCTTCGCATTTCTTACCTACTTCATATTTTAACACTCCATATGCACTTCCATCTTGGGTTGATTGTTCTTATTCTCAAGAGATTGCTGGAATCAATGAACTATACGAAGAGCAAGCCATTGTTGAGACAGACGACTGACGGAATTACTTGGTTGATCAAACATACCGAATGGAAAGGCATGCACCTAATGATCTTCCTGACTTGATTGACTTTAGTGATCAAGCTTACCATCCCTCTTCCTAGCCATTTAGAGAGTCTACGCATTCACGGGATTGGACTCATAGAACCTCCTCTTTATTTAAACCATCATATGAGGCTCCGACTAGTGTCTGCCATTCAGATGGTCCATACTCGACCCAACATCACATGCCAGAGTCTAGGTATGTTGATTATGAGACCCCAATATCTCAACAGTATCCTCCAATTGAGCAGAACTCTCCCATGATTTGTCATGAGAATTTTGTGGAGGATGACATCTCTAGACTTATTAAGAAAAATGGATCATTTGGTTACGAGTTGAGAGATGTCATGGAAATATTGCACTTAATTTCTATAAGCCTGGTATGAAAGTGGAAAAGGAAGTAAGTAGATTTGATGTTGAAAACCGAGCAAGCATCAGAGAACCCACAGATTTTGTACAGCTGGAGTCCATTCTACCTCCCTCTTCTACTAACCACTTACCCTCCAATCCAAAGTCTAATCATTCATCCACCAAAAATAACAAAAAAAATTGAAAAATCAGGAAAACAAATAAAAATTTAAAATGAAAAAGACTTAGAAAAAATGGATCATACCCTAAGGGAAGCACTTGATGAGGAATTGATTTTTAAACTTCCCTTAATAAAGTCCATAGATCACTTCCCCGACCTCAAGAGATTTGTAAAGATTAAATTGATGCCCAAGAGGTCGGGTACAAAGAGAATAAGGATTGAGCAACACGAAGTGTCTATGACCACCTCCTTGGTGATGGGGAGAAAGACTAAAAGTCACAGAGTGAAGCGGTTTCCTAGGGTGGAATGTGAAATCAAAGACATTATCTTTACCCATGCCAGAATCGATGATGACTCTCCGATAAATATCCTCCCGACATCTGTGTTTGACAAGCTCAAACTCAGGCCAATCAGAAAGTCGTGAGAGATCATTCTGCTAGCCGATCGATCCATCAAATAGTCTAGAGGAAATATTTCAGTCATCGTGACTTTACAAGGTGCTCTACTCCAGGTAGACTTTATAGTCATTGACATTAAGCACCGAGGAGAGTTCACCCAGTCTCCGATTATTCTCGGGAATCCGTTCTTAGCCTCAACTAAGGCGACTATAGATTACGAGACTCGGGAGATCGATTTTTCAGCATTAAGAGAGCTCCGACCTCACCCATTCTTTGATACACTTTACTCCAAGGTGACTCGCACATCCGCTAACAATCGTGACCATCGAGAGGTAGATGAGTCCCACCTCTCTGCTACACCTGAGAGACCGACTATCCGGATGACCGTTGGTTCTGAGACTCCCTGCACCTCCACTTCATCAACTGCTTGCACCGCCACCATGATAGTTTCTAAGGAGGACTCACGACCAGAAGCTATCATTAAGTTGGACACGACCCTTGTTGATTGCCTTGGCCATTTTGTTGATCTGACACAAGAGCCCAATAATGCCAAGCCAACTGAGACCACTAGTACCTTCCCGAGCCGTGTGATGACCCTTCAGGACTATTACAATATATATGGTAACTCGTTTGATGAGAAACCCATGGTTAGCACCACACCACATTCCAGACCTTCAAAGGAAACAACCAAGACTAAATTGACTGCACATAAAAACACAGTTGCTCTCTCAATGATTCAGGTTCTAGAAAACCAACTAAGAAAGTTCCCTTCACCATATCGGAGAAGGAATTTTTTGAGGAGTCCTCTTCTGGTCCAAATAAGGTGATTTATATTAGTGAGCTTAGTTCGCCTGTTCTTAAGCCATATCTGAGCAAGCAGCCATGTGTCGACCCTCGTTGGACGATCCCTACACCTCACTATTATTCATCCGAGGACGATTCTGACAGCGACACATATGTATATTATCCACCTCCTCGTGTCCGCAAGAAGGTTCGTCACAAACCATCTTAATCCTTGTATATTCTCACTCTTTCTTGTATATACTTTCTCTCCCTCCCTCTCAGTGATTCGAATCACTCACCCCAGCTCCATATCGTTTCATCTTATGGCTATACTTAGGATGACCAGATCCTAAGTACAGGGCGGAGAGTGACCCACGTCTATTCACTGTACATCCTCCAGATCACATCGGCCCTCATACTCACTCCTGCCCTATACTTAGTCTGACCAGAGCCTAAGTATGGGGTGACCGATGCCCACCATGTACATACTCATCCATTTTCCCTCTTGACCTCGTCAGCCCAATTTTTATCTTCTTCTACACATAGGCTGTGAAAGCTTAAGTATAGAGGGCAGAACGACTTCTATATTTTTTGCTATTTTAGCTCTCCTACGCTTAGCATGAGGTATGTCTTTTTCCTTGCTTTTTGTGCTTTGAGGACATAGCACACGCTAAGTATAAGGGGACGTGTATATATATACTTTACCCATAGCTCGTACTTTCACGTATTTTATGCAATAATTATGGTTACAAATTGAAAAAAATACTATATGTATAATACTTGTATAAAAAGTTCTAAAAACATACTCTTGTAAGGATTTGTTGTAAAATAATACTATGTATATTATGCACAAATTGTATCAACTAAAAATTATTGTATACTAGAAAAAATAAAAATGTTGAAAATAAAGGCTTCTTATTTACTGTTGCATATCATCCTTGCATTTCAAAAAGAAAGAAAGAAAGAAAAAGAGTCTTGCATTCCATTCATCTACATAGCATGTCATCTGCATATCTTGCATATGCAAGGTGAAAAGCTAGTGGGTTTCGAACCAAGTTATGAATAGATGTTGAGGAGGGACTTGATTTGACCTTAATCCACCTAATTTCAGAGGAACCTTATAGGAACTGGGGTTAAGATTTCCCAGGTCAAGTGACTTAATTCTTTGAGTATGCAAGTCTATGTTCACATGTCATCTTGATTAGTCTAAGTAGAATATCTCGTGCACACACATGATTCTTTTCGACAGTGACCTAACTTGGACAAGCACAATGCGCGTAGCTCTTTGTTGATGAGGTGGTGAGGAAGTAGAATCCTTTAGCTTGGAGTAGTACATGGGTGGAAACATCCGTCCTCCTCTAGGGAGGGTAGTGCATCTCAACCTAGTTTGGTGGTGTTGACGTCTGAGGACAGGACGATGTGGGTTGCAATAATGCTTCAAAAGAGGGATAGTCTACTGATCAAGAGAAAAAACTCCTGATGTACATGATGCACCTTGTATATAGTTCAAAAAAAAGAAAAAAAGAAAAATGCAAGAACTCCAAAAAATTAGACAGGCCAGATAGAAAATAAAATACCTGTTGGAGTATGTATATTAGCAAGAAGTCTGCATCTAGTCGCACTTGAACTTAGAAGGGAATACCCCGTTCCTCGAGGAAAGAGTTACTGGAGTGGGTAATTAGAGTTACCTTGTTAAAGGAGGATGGTTTTTAGCCATTTCTGACGTGGAGAGCTATATTTCACTTGCACAGTACAAGTAAGAATCATGGTCATCAGAATTTGCGTAGGAAGATTTGTTTTGACCTGACTTTTGAGGTGCCTTGAATAGAAGACTTGTGGAACTTGAAGTCTGTTAGATTTTAAATTCAGATCCCAATAAGGTTCCGCCATATAATTAATCCAAAGGTCGAGTCAAGCTCCATTTTAAACTTTTGTTCATGACCTTGGTATGGAACCCAATCTCATTTCAATTTTGCATTTCATTTTTGTTACTCGGTGACGAGCAAGGTTTAAGTATAGGGGGTTGATGATTCTGTCACTCATCACTCTAAAAGTTGAAAATAGAGCTTTGTTCCTGAGTAATTAGATGCATATTTCTACTTATATTGCATAATTAGCATTCACGCATGCATAAGTAATATATGCATTTTAGCATTCATATTTGCATTAAATTAAGAAGCCCAATTCACTTGTAAATACTCACATGTATATTCACCATATTTCACCTATTTGTAAATATTTTATACTAACTCCAAATCTAATAAAATTAATTCCATAATGTATATATTACCAACACTAATTAAAGAAAAATATCAAAAAATACTAACTCGTAAAATTGACAAATAAGACCCCAATCCAAGTTTGAAACTAGGAGCCTTAAAATGTACATATCTCTCTCATACAGTGTTCGATTTAGATATACTCACTTTTAAAGTAATATACATTCAGAGATATTTAAAACAAGACCAGTTTCATTAAAATCGGAGCTCGTATGCAAAACTTAAGTTTTGGGCCCCTATTGTATATTGTACATATTGACCTTTTTGCCTCTGTATTTTATCATTTTATTTTCTTAATTATAAAAAATCCAAAAAAATTAGACTAAGTTGTAAATATTTCTTTCATATTTTTTCTAACTTTCTTTTAATTTTTTTCTTATTTAAGAATGAAAAAAATGCAAAAGATAAAAATGTGGTAATTTTATACTTATAAGGTACCACCTAAAAATATTTTTTGTATAGATGGTTTCATTTGATTTTTGATCCTTCAGAAAAGTTGTAGCTCTCATCGAGATGAGCAACTTTTGTGTTGACCACTTTTTGATTTAATCCCTTTTGTTATTTCTTTTTATATTTCTTTACATTTAATTTTTGAATTTTCTAGGTACGACATGTTGCCGCTCCTAGAGCTGCCACATGTCACCCTATTTTTTTATTATTTTCAGATTATTATTATTGTATTACTATTTTAATTATTTTTAGTAGCCTACTATGTTACTTTATTAATTATTTATTTTATTCCCCTTTTACTTCTTCTCCCCCTTACTTGTCTTCCACTCCAAGCCATCAACTCACCACTTCCTCCACCATCCCTTCATCTACTCCACCCCTTTTCTAACTCCTCCTCCTCTTTATATTTACATATCGTCCACCATTTTTCATCCTCCATTCTACAAGTGAGAGAGTTTGAGCCTCGTTTAAGGCATGAGGTGACAGCTCCCCCTTAGACATTGAGCGACGACAACCTGCAGGCGAGATCCACGGTTAATATCTGCATAGGTGAGCTGCCAGCCAAGCTTATAGAGCTTCTCTGATTTTTTATCGCCAATCGGATCGAGGCCACGATGACTGGAGTTGCAGCACAGCTCCTCCAAATTACGACGAATCACAGGTAAGTATTTTCAATCCTATCTTTTCATTTCATTTTTTATCTAACATATTTCCTTCCGTATTTTTCATCATTCAACACACCATCACAATAAACACACACACCCCCCTTTTCTCCATTGCATTTTATTTGCTGTTTACAAATATATATATATATACACACACACTCACAAAAAATAAAAAAACACAGGCTGCACTTCCAACTCGTGGCCGTCGATGACTGTAGTCCGCCTCCCCCATGCCATCAATCCCATGGCAGCCGGTCACGCCAGTGCATCCCCCAGCCGTAGGTGCCAGCACTCCAGCTACCACACACACCCACGCGGTGCCTAATGAATCCACGATTCATCATCTCAATATCTTGCTCTTAGCAAAATCCCTTAGCAAATTCTCAAATAAATATATATAAAATCAATAAATTAACAAAATGACTCTTGTAAATAAAACACACCAATTATTATTGTATATTAGATTGTATAAATAAAATTAACAATAAAAAGCTAAAATTAAAGGAGTTTTTCACATGTAAATAGCCCAAAATTTCATGTATTTTTAATAATTTCATTTCGACTCTTTTTTGTTAATTTTTTCTCTAACTTATTCTTAACAATATATATAAAAATAAAAAAATACAAAACAAATTTTACCTCAAATAAATGCTATTAGATCCCACAGAGAAAAAGCTGTAAAGTCCAACTTCCAGGCCAAATTCCCCCTCCGTATGAACTCCAAATTCATTAAACTCACTTTTAAAGTTCAAGTTAGAAAATTATCTAACGGAAGTGGTTTCATTAAAATCGGAGCTCATTTGCAAAAGTTGGATTTTGGGACCTAGATGTACATTGTATATTATGTATATATTCATTCTTTCTTCATTTTTATTTTTTCTTTCCTAATTACTAAAAATACAAAAAGATCATGGTTGTGTTGTATTTTGATTGTAGTATTTTATTGTATTTTTTCCATTGTAAAAATCTCTTATTAAAAAGACAAAAAATACATATTTGAAAAGCAAACAAAAAATGTACATGTTGTATGTATTCCTTTGTAAATTCTCCACTATTTTCCTTCTTTATATTTTTTATTGGATTTAAAGTAGCCTACTGTATTTCATTTTATTTTCCTTTATTTATTTTCCTTTCTCTACAATAACCACCATTCAACTCCATTCTACTACGAACCTCCATTCAACCCCACCATTTTTTAAACCTCCCATTCAACTCTATTGATAATATAACCTCCCAACACTTTAATAACCTATCAATCCATCCTCTTTATATACATCCCATCCTCCTCAATTTGCACTTGATCCATCTTCATGTGAGGAGAGCCTACTTCCCAAAGATGAATCAGTGGCAGCAACACAACCGCGGTCGAGCAACGACAGCCCTCTCTCCGGTGAGATCCGTTGGCTTTTTGGCCAACATCGCAGCCGCACCCGCGTGCTGCTTGAGCTCATCGCTCGTCGGCGATTCGAGCGAAGACCATGCTCTCGTGAGCACAACATAGGCGACCGCATTCATCGTAGGTAAATTTTCCCTTTCTATCATTAATAAACATCTTCATTATCTTGCATTTTTATCACATTACCACCACCACCATAAATTTATCACATCATACCATCACCATCTCCACCACCTTTTTATCCACATTTCTTCATCATCCTCCTCTACCATTTCTTCCCTTTTTATATATCCACATTTATTCCCTGTTTAAACAAATTTAAAAAAAATTAAAATCAAAACAAAAGAATTTTCAAAAAATAATATCACCAGGATTTTTTTATCAAACATAAAAAATTAAAAAATTTAAAAGAATAAGAAGAGGAGGAGGAGCAGGCCACGACCCACCGCCCCTCCCCTTTCCTCTCCACCACCAAGCGGCGCCGCCGCTACCACCTCCCCCCTCCGCCGCAGCAGTGTCGCCTGCTCTTCTCCCCTCGGCACGTGCCATTTCTCTCTCCACCAAAGTAGCTTTCGACTCTGCCTCCGGCCACTGGGGCTTCCACCGGCCATCCGCCTGCTCCCAGCAACGCCGTCCTCCGCAAGCGGCTCTTGCCTCCGCCCCCTCTGCTCCCAATGAGCCGCCGCGGCCGCCTGCACGGGCGGCGCCACCCTCTTCCCCCTACCGCCTATCCAGAACGAATAATAAGAGGTTTTGTTATTTTTTATTAGGAAAAGTTGCATTCTGTTTATATTAAATTTTTGTAATTACAAGTAGGCCCATGTGCTTAGTTTTCTTATATGTTGCGTTTTCTGAAATTGCAAGCATACCCCTGTGTTCATGCCTTAATTTGAACATCTTTATAGCATCTTTTTATTCAATGAAAAAAGTCTTAATGTTGAGCAACTAATTTTCGACCATCTGAATATTTATCTGTATTTTTGTGATTTGTGGGTAATTAATTAAAATTGTCTAACTGAAATTCTTGCATATTTTATCCATTCTATACTCTTAAATTAATATCTGACACATAGTTGCTCTAAAAATTCACAAAAATTAGATATGATGCCTTGAAATGTGACTGGGATGTTGTCCAAAATTTATCCAAAGTGGAGTTGTCTTGTGCCTAAAATAAATCATAGAGTTATTTTTGTATTTGATTTTTAATTAAACCCCATACATCCTTTTAGCAAAATTTCAACTCTGCTGATTTTAGCATCTAAATTTCTTTTTGCGATAATTCACACTCTGATTAATTTGATAACATGGATTTATTAGAATTAATTACTCACTGTCACTGTATTTTCACTAAAAAATTCATATTTTGTCAAAAATTCCAAAAATATTATTGTAGCTTCCTTGCGTCATGATTTCATTCTAGTAAAATTTTCATAATTGTTGCTTACTGATTGTGTGAAAAATTACAAAAATACCTATAAAAAGTGTGCATTTTTCATTGTTGCATTTTAACCTTGAAAAATACAAAAAATGTGTGTTGCATTCATCTCTTGATTAGGATTATAGGAAAAATATAATTTGCTGAATTGGATTGATTTCTCATTAAAATTAATTTGGCTAAGTTGTGTGCTTTCTTAGTAACTTAATTGACCCGCATTTTGCATTGGCATTTGTATTTGCATAAAAAATTAAAAAAAATGCATTTGGAAATCTAAATCTTACTTTTCGAATTAACCCGACGTTGTTTCTTTGCCTTCTTGTGTTCACCCAGACTTGCCCGGGATATAAATTAAGCCGAGACACTATTCAGGGAGATCCTTCTCTCGGTTCTAAATGATCCGCTAAGTACATATACTACAACGAATACAAATTAAAACACGTATTCAACGACTCGTCAGATGACGCCGTTGCCGGGGAGGCAAACGGCTTAGGGATTAATTTAAATTTTTGGATTGAGATTTTCACTTACTCGGGTAGTCTGACCCCTGAGCCACTTGTAATTAATTCATTTCCTTGCAATTATTTCTCTTCATAGTTTTGTATATATTTTGTTTTTATCTCTCTAACATCAATTTTATTTTCCTTGCGAGGGGCCAATGGACTTGGAGTACATCGGAGGTCGACGGACATGAAGCGCACCGACCTGCTGAAGAGTGAGAATAATTACTTTATCTTCGAGAGAATTTTTGTAAAATTTTGTAATTATCGTGTTGTATTAATTAGGCTTGCTCATTTACAGCGGCTCTTGTTTGAGAGCTCGTGTGTGTAAAAAAGACTTAGACATTATTTGTGGTGTATGGAGACCTGTTTCACTCTCCGGTGAGGGTGGGGCTCGACTTGAGTGGCGAATTTAAGGATTAGGCACACGGTAGTTTAGATTCAAATTTGTTTGTGCCCATCGTAATTTAGGCCACACATATCTTAGAAGATTCACTTATCTTATAAGATTCATAATGAGACACACATAGACACGTACTACTTAGCTCAAATCAAATCAATTCTTCCCCCGCTAATAGTATACTGTTTAGGTGCGGTTTTCTTGATCTGCATGCATTTAGTGTAAAATTTATAAATTTAGCTTGCATAACACATGAAGAGTGTTGGGATTCACTGTAGTATACCTTCTTCTGAGCGTGCATCATAGTTTCTCGTTTGCATTCTGATTTCTGATTTCCCTCTTCTTCTATAACTTAAGGTCAAAAAGGAAATTGGTACTAACGATAGATGTGTTTTTGTGTTCATATTAAATTTGAAGTGATAACCTAAGTCTAAAATTGGGACTGAATTGAGCAAGTCGATTAAATAATTGGAATAAAAAGAACCCTTATTCTCGGGTGCATAAAGCCCTCATTGTTTGTTTTACTTGGCATTTCTTACTTACTACTGGTTCTTTATTTTTAGGCGATTAGCAGTTTTCAGTGAGGAATATGGGTAGCCGTATTTATACGGTTCGAACTTCCTTAGCAGAGTGGGAGGTTTAGAGGGCACCTTAGTCCTCAAGGAACGAGCTCCGGCCTATACTTACTCCTATACTGGCTGAAAGTAGGTCCAACTAGTTGTAAGAACTGGGCCAGTCTGTAGGAAAATACGGACATCTAACAACTCGTTAATCTTTCCAAGATTGTATTTATCACCAACTAAAATTGACCAGATAATTCAGCCGAACTCTTACGGCCATCACGTGTTGAGTTGGTGAAATTGAGGGTTTGAATTGGGTTTATATTGTATGAGTTTACTCCGCACATTTACGTGCACCATAGAAGTAGTTCCTCATTGAATTTCGTGTTCTAATCTGTTCTTTTGACATCGAAGATGACTGATTGGGAGAATATTTATTCGAACTTTGTGAATCTCTCATTGAACCCTCCAAGAAGTATGTCTTCACAGGTCCATGCGCAACTTGGACCAACCTGGACTCATGACCCTATTGAGCCCAGGATCACCCACTCTCGGGATGGTTACTCTTAAATCATTCCATTTCTCTCTTCCCACCTCACAGAAGAAGATCTTTGCCTCGGTGAGAATATCTTGATTTATAAATCCTCTTCTAATCAAGAACACCTTGCTTATTCAGAACCTAAAGAAGATACAAGAAAAATGCCTCCAAAGAAGAAAGATGAGGAAGAAGAGAATCATGAAGACCCGATGAGAATGGTACTTGCCAGACTAGCTGCATCTGAGCAGCAACACGCACTACTCCGATCTCAGTTAGGACAACTCAATGTTGGGTTCGAACCATTAATGGATGCAGCGTACAACTCCAGACAATATCAAATTCGGAACTACTTGAGTCCAGCAGAACCCACGGTTGATTTTGAGTTGAAACCGCACTTTCTGAACCTGCTGCCACACTTTGATGGGAATGCTTCTGAGGAGCCATATGCATTCCTAAGGGACTTTGAGCTCATCTGTGCTAACCTCAGACATCCTAATGTTAGTCAAGATTATATTAGGCTCACAGTCCTTCCATTTTCCTTGGGTGGAAAAGCCGATTATTGGATGAAGAATCTTGGAATTACAGTCACCACTTATGCCCAGTTCAAGGACCTGTTTCTGAAGAAGTTATACCCTTTGAGTATAACTAACATGATGAGGACGCAAATTACAAGTTTTTCATAATTACCCCATGAAGCCTTTTGTCATGCTTGGAAAAGATTCAAGGACATCCTGCAGAAGTGTCCCTGTCATAGACTAGATGATAATATCTTGGTCCAGTCGTTATTTACTGGTCTCAACCCTGAGATGCAGGGTTTAGTGAGCGCTGCCAGTGGAGGCAGCTATACATCACGATGAGCGGATACCGTCTGGAAGGTATTTGAGCAGATGGCTGAAACTAGCCGCTCACAGATGGCCAACATGGCCTATACGCCATCCCCCAGTTCACTCTCATTTGGAGGGGGAAAATCAGCAGTAGTCGATCTCTCTCAGGACTTGATCCCTAGCTTGAAACTCCTTGCAGACAAGCTTACATTAGTTGAGAAGATTGACAGGAGGATTGATGAGTTAGATCGGAGCGTCTCCAAACTTCCAAAATAGATGAATGAGTTGACTGAGAAGGTATCTAAGATAAAGACACCGGCCATGACTGCACCCTATGCTCCCGTATACCGACTTCACCATATTCAGGAGCAGTTGGTGTCAGGGCAACCCCAGCCGTGGGAGCAGGACCAACCCTACACCCACTCTTTCCAACAACCACCTCCATTAGCAGAGATAGTTCAGGAGGAGCCTCCACCGATTTGGGAGGTAAATGGGATATGGTATACTCAGGGACCCTACCAGGCAGGGAAGTACGGGAGACTGACATACGTACCAACATCCCCCGACCTTTCATAACACCACATTCACCCCCGCACCACCTCCTTCACAGCAGAGCCCTGGATTCCAATCATCCTAGCAGCCGCAACAGCAATACTAGAAGTATGGCTGACAGGGCCATTACCAGGAGGGCCAGCAGGGCCCGGAACCCCAGCAACAGCAGCAACAGAAGAGGCAGTACCCTAGCCAGCAGGTCCATTCTTCCCATTCTTCTTCCCAGTCTTATCTACTTCCTTCTTCTTCTAGTCCCGTGGATATACAACAGTAGATACTCTTCGAGCTCCGTTCCTACAGGAACGAAATTCATGACTTATGGGGTGAATGTCAACCGCCAGTCCAGATGGCGAGATGAGCAGACTGCACCCTCTACCGCTATCCCATCCCAAGTTCAGTCTAACCCAATAGCCTGAACCATTGTAGTTCTCAGTAGCACTTTGGTCAGGTATACTATTCAGAATCTCCTAGATATGAACTTGAGATTCTTTTGTGTGATGAGGCTAACCACATGTCGCTCATGAGCAGAAGGACCGTGACCGTACTTGACTAGGTGAGGGAGACGAGGAGAGGCATCTCTGGAGCTCTACCTGAGGAGTTTTCAGAGGACGAGGAGGAGAGGCATCATATTTCGGAGCCCCATCAGCACCATTCGAGGATTTCTATTCAGGGAACGGAGAGGAGAAGGAGATCACGAATGCAACATCATCATCATGGATACACTTCTGATTCTACGGAGGATCTTGCATCTCCGTTTGTGGCGGATACCACTCCAGCTACTATTCCACAACCTGTAGTAGATAGTTTTGTTTTCGATCCCATGTTGCATCAAAAAGATTCATGTATGAAGAACTCTGTTTTCGTTAATGCAAAGAATGATCTTTCTGTTCATGATCCAAACTCTTCATCCTCTGTTTCTCTAGCTCCAATCACTTTCCCTCGTGCTCTTACAGCAGGAAAATGCATCAAAAAGATTCAGAAAGATGACCCCGATATGGCATAGTTTTGTAAAGAGAACATCGCTGTAAATGTACCATTTGATGAATATGTGGCTAACGATCCTGCATTTCAAAAATTATCTTAAGGTGAGTTGAACACCTACAAGGGTTAGCAAGAAGAAAGAGAACCAAAACACAAAGACACATGTCTTATCAGTAGTCACAACCTATTGTCCCAAGAATCAGACTTTGCCATGGAAAAAGAGAGACATGGGTGCTCACTATGCGGAGAGTCATATTGAAGAGATTGCGTTTGCACGCACACTCTTAGATACGGTTCTTCAATCAACTTACTTCCCTTAGCATTATATCAGAAATTGGAGTTGGGACCACTTCGCAAATCTAGAGCTTTACTCCAATTCGCAGATCGCTCTGTGAAGAGACCTAAGGGAGAAGTGAAGAACGTAGTTAGCTCGATTGAGGGGCAGAACTATCAGGTTGACTTCACAGTTTTGGACATGGAGACCCCCAATCATTGGAGAGAATCTCAGATTATTCTCCGACAGCCCTTCCTTAGGATCGCAGGGGCAGCTTTCGATTATGTTACGGGAATGATGAAGCTCCATTCTCCAGGTGGAGAAGTGAACCTTGAGATGAAGCAAACCAAGTGTCAGTGAACTAATTCAGAGAGTAGCACATAGTACTCATCTTCAGAGGCAGATTGCAGAATGATTAACAGAGTTGGGATTTGGGGACATATTCCTTCAGGACAGAGA